>JAXQQM020083705.1:0-20494 GCA_034641835.2 Pinus albicaulis
ATAATACGATGCACCGGGAGGGTGTGTATGGAGTGCACAGTGTTCGGTGTGCCAATGTTTTGTGCGCACCAATGCTTTTGAGTTTCAAGAGCACCAATGCGATGTTTAAGGATAAGCGCACTGAGTGGAAAACATTCGCAAAAACCTCTGCTCTCCAACCTCTAGTAACCTTCGCTAGAAACAGATGTATGGGGTATTTTTCTGCGGGGTTCCTCAAAAACATCCACTAGAAGGTCTTTTTCCTTCTAGTGTAACAATACTGCTTGACATGTTGTTGATGTTGCTTCCACATATTCTTATTTTGCTGATGAAAGTGTCACAATAGGCTAATTGTTAGATGCCCATGAAATCACACCTGAACCAAGATGGAACACATAAAAAAAAGTGCTCTTTCTATCATCCAAACTACTTGCAAAATCACTATCTGTAAATCCAATCATACCTCTTTTTTATGTGCTTGCATACATTATGCCACAATATCTATCTCCTGCTATGTATATCAAAATCATTTTTCCTACACTCCAATGTGTGTCTTTTGAAGTCTCCATACATATGGAAAAACTTACTCCTTGCATAATATAGGGTCTTGTAGTTGTGAGATACATGATGCTGCCAACCAATATTTTTAATAGAGTTGGATTGACATCTGATCCTTCATCATCCTTGCTTAACTTTGTACATGTTGCAACTGGCGTAGGGACATTTGCATATTTATTTTGACAAAGAAAAATTCCATTTTTTAGATTTCTCAACTTCTATGCCAAGAAAATATTTCATGAGACCAAGATCTATCATCTCAAATCATTTCATCATGGTTGCTTTAAATTCATCTAACTCAAGGTCACCTGTAAAAGTAATGTCATCAACATATAAGAAAACAATAAAAAAATTTCCATGCCCATTTACATTTGTGTACAAGGTAGCCTCAAGGTTTCTTCTGAAAAATCCATTCTTAATCATGTAGTTGTTGATTCTTCTATACCATGCTCTAGGTTCTCCCTTCAGTCCATAGAGCTCTTTCTTCAACCTATAAACTTTATCTTCTTTACCATAAAATTCATAACCTAGTGGTTGCTGCACATAAATTTCTTCTTCTAGAATATCATTCAAGAAGGATGATTTGACATCCATTTGATATAATTTCCACTTGTTTTGAGCTGTTGTGGCTAGAAATTCTCTTACAATATCCAATCTCGCTACCGGAGTAAACATTTATCCAAAATGTATTCCTATTTGTTATGAGAATCCTTTTGCTACAAGTCTCTCTTTAAATATGTAAATTTCACCTTTCTCATTCAAATTTGTCTTGTACACCCACTTGAAACCAATGAGTTTTTTTATCCTTTGGTAAATTAACCAAATCCTATTTATCATTCTCTTCAATAGCTTCAATTTCTTCATCCATGGTGCCCACCCAAATTTAATCTCTGATTTCTTCTTCAAACAAAGAAGGTTGGAATGAAAACAATGCAAAATTTGAACTAACATCCAAATCATCATAAATGTATTTCATAATTCTCATATTTCTCTTACCATTTATTGATTCATCACCTGGTTATCTGTTAGGATAATTCTGGTCTGTTGATCTGCTTGAAGATCCATGTTTCTCATAAAATCTTGGAGTCCTTTCTAGTGTGACTATGTTTGGTGTCTTCTCTTTTGATTCTTGTTGCTCCTTTTCTGCTACATCATCCTCTTCCATCAATGGTTTTTGTGTATCAACTATTTTTTCAACAGTCCCATTCCATGGCTCTTATTCTTTGAACACAATATCTCTACTGATTATTGTATTCTTGATGATAGTGTTATACAATTGGTAAAATTTTGATTTCTCATTGTAACCACTAAACATGAATTTTTTATTTTTATCATCTAATTTTCCTCTTATCCTCTTAGGCACATGTGCATAGGTTACACATCAAAAAACTATGATATGAGATAAGTTGTATGACATACCTGACCATTCTTCTTCTAATACTTAGTTCATCACACTCTTTATAGCTGATCTGTTTATCACATAAACAACACATGCAACTGCTTGTGCCCAGTACTCATTAGAAAAGTTTCTTCCTTTCACATGCTCCTTTTCAATTCATAATGGTTTTTTTCATTGTCTCTGCTACAAAATTATGTTGTGGTGTGTACCTGGTTGTAAACTTTCTTATGATTCCATGTTGTTTGCAGTAATCGTGAAATTATTTTGAATCATATTATCCACCACGATCTTATTCTATCGATCAATTTGGTTCTCTACTAAGGCTTTGAATTATTTGAGCTTTTCAAAAGTTTCACACTTATGCTTCAAGAAGTAAACACAAGTCGTTTCTATTATAGTCATCAACAAAAGTGAGGAAGTAACAACTTCCACCAATTGACTGTGTCCTCATAGGTCCACAAAAGTCTCTATGCACAATCTCAAGAGGTTGTCTTGCTATGTATGCAAAACCATTTGGAAAAAATTCACGTGTTTCTTTCCAAATATGAAACACTCACAAGGACTAGCAGGTTCTTTGATGGGAAGCAATCCTCTTACCATCTATTTCTAGTGCAACAATATTAAACTAGAAAAGTGTAAGTGTCCAAACTGAAACTTCCATAACTAGTAATCATTAGAACATGCAACATTAAATAAACTGACCTGATCGTTGTAATTCATAATTAGAGGAAATAGATCATTCCTCATCATCTGCACCTTTGCTATTCATTGCTTGCTTGGGGGCTTATCATAAATAACACACTCTTGTCCTTGAAAGATAACTATCTATCCTTTCTGCGTCAATTGAACAACACTTATCAAATTATGTTTGAGACCAAGAACATAATTTACCTCTGAGATTGTCCTTGGCTCCCCCTTCTTGGGTAGAATGTTTACCACTTATTTTACATCTACAGAAACCTTTTTTCATGTCAATGTATACCCCATAATTAGAAAGCTTTGATGGGTATAATTTTCATAATATTTTGAATTGGTTACTCTGAAGAACCAAATGAAACTAACACATCTAAACCTCAACTGATACTGAATCTTAGAAGCCTCATCCCCGGATAGTCAAATATCATGAATTTTTCTTTTAGGGTGATAAAAACACTATACTAGAAAGCAACTCAAACCCAACAAAATAATTTCCAAAATGATATGAGCAATAATATAAATTTCCCATAGCATGTTGAGTGTTTGGATATATTGGCTATAAAAATAAGGGAACACTATGGAACATAAGAAAAAAGGTCAAAGAATGGAATATTACACATCATAAACGATGTAGCTTGCATTGATTTTTCTTTTCCAAATGCTACCACTACATTAACCATTGAACATTATCCATCTCATCATTATATACCTCTACATCATGTCTTTATTTAAGGTTGGTGTACAATCATGCCAGGTGCTAATTTTTAATTTGTTTTTTTTTCCCCTTTTATTATTAATTTCTTAATTAAACATCACTTCTAACCATAAGTAATTAGTCCATCAACCTTTTTCATCTAATCAAAAATTTGTAAATTTTGTTAATTTGAAAAATGTTTTAAATTAAAATAATAATAATAATAATAAATATCCAAAAAACTTTATTTTTTTTAGAAATAAAACTCAAATTAGTTTAATTGAAAATCAAGCAAAGGTTAACAATATAAATGGATTTTTTGAAAGCATATTAATTTATTATTATTAATGAAAATAAATTATTATAAAATTTTATAATTGATCATATTATTATTGTAAAGTTTATTAAAAATATTTTTATTAGTATTTTTTACTTTTTAAGAATAGGTTACGATGACATGTAGTAAAATGTATTTGCTTTGTTGTATGTGTTATAGTTTTGAATTAATAATGAGGGAAAATGACATAATTTGATATGGATTGTGTGCTATTTTACAAATTATGTTACTTATAAAACATGCTATGTTTAATGTTAAAAAACTGTCATTATACATTAAAATGTGATAATTATGTGATAATTTTTGTTTTCTATGTAATTTTTTTTAATTAAACATGAAAAATAATTATATTTGGTACACTAGTGTTATGCATGCAATTGATTTTAATATTTATGATAGGATATGTTGAAACTTCTATTGTATTGAATGATTAATAGTAAATGTAGTGAAAAATGTTGTTTTTAAAATGAGTTTTACTAATTCCATTTCTTAAAGCTTTGGAAAACTATCTAATAATAAGGATGTATGTTAATTTATCTCAAAATGGAATGATTGGATTAATATTTTCTTATTAAGAAATGTATTTTTTGATTCATTTTCATTAGTTTGAAATGCAATATGTTAAAATGGTTACAATTTATATGATATCAAAATTTATTGTTTGAAAATATCAATGATTTATTATGATTAATTTTAAATATTTATTATACGAATTTACATCAACAATGAGAAAATTTCTCTTTGCTTCTAGATTGTAATCTCTAAGATCAACCACTAGAAGGTGGAAGCTTATGTTCCCCAAAAACTTGTGTGCATTGTTGATATGGGGTTGTTAACATATCAATATCCCGAATTGATTTAATTTTATTAATTGAGTATGATAAATAATATTAATGTTTTTTGAAAATATATTAATGTATTAACATTAATGAAGAGCAATTATGATAACATTTTATAATTATTATATTGTAATGTTTTTAGAAGTAGTTATTAATGATATTTCTTATTTTTCTTGTGAATAAGTGAATATTATTTGTAGTAGAATGTATTTGTTTTATTGTAAGTGTTCAAATTAGATTTTTAGTTTTTAAATGCTCAATGAAAAAATGAAAGAAATTATATATATATATATATATATATATATATATATATATATATATATATATATATATCCAAGAGTAATATATGATACTTTATGAAATAATATTTCATATAATAATGTGACTAGTTATTTATTTACATTTTTTATAATTATAAAAATACATAAATATATTTTAAATAGTTACATTCTTAAAACCAAACACACAAAAAGAAAAAAAAATCAATATAATTAAAATTCAACATAATAACTATAAATACTATATCATAATAAGACAAAAAAATAAAATATGTAAATACACATCTAAATTTATACTGGAATTCATATCAATATTCAAATCAACACAACAAATATAAACATTACAAATTGATACACAAATCACACATAAATAAACATTTTCAGGTAACCAAAAATACATATTCAAATTCCAATACAATTGAATATAAAACTAAAAAAACCTACAATTCATACATCAAATCAATATACATACTAAGCGTTACAAATTCATACAATACTTCAAATCAATATACATAATAAAAATTGACAAAACAATTTATACACATACCTAAACAAGTTCAAAAAAGAAAACATCATATAGAAATTAAAATACAATGGAATATAAACTTAAGAAAACATACATTCAATACAAACAACATAATTATGCACAATTATAAATCAGTACACCAAGCACATTAAACTTCCAATTTCATGTACAATTTTGAATCACACAAAATCATACATCAAAAAACATTGATAAAACAAGCCTAACATATATATGCAATTTCAAATAAATACATTCAAAAGAAAAATTCAAATAATTAAACATACAATTTTCATTTTTTTAAATAAATACACACAAAATATACAATTTGAAATAAGTAAACAAATTATACAATACAAGAGAAAACGCTAAAATATGGGTATACAATTTAAAAAAAGTAAAGATACAATAGACAAACTTAAACCTAAATTATATATACACATTCAAATTTATTATACAAAATTCATTACAAGCACAGTCGAAAATATCAAACACAAATTACAATTTCATTTTCATGTCCAATTAAAAATCATGTACAAAAATTCATACAATTACTCTCCCATAAGTACAAAAACGCAAACAAAAACATTTACACTACTCTATGAATAATTGGGCCCCATCCTCCTAGAGCATTTGGAAGGAGGTTTTAACTCTTTCCAACAAAATGAAAAATTTATTAATAAATGTATGTACATGATTCTCTTGTAATGTTGAGAGAAGAACACAAAGAATATAAACATATATCTTCATCACTATTTACTTTAACGAAAATCATAATGAGAAGTCCTTCCTAAAAATAAATATAGAATACAATAGATTAATATTAGCAAAAAGATACATGGAAGAATTATATATATTAAAAGTAGTATAATGAAAGTTTCCTATTTCTTCATATATATATATATATATAATGAAAATGGGTTTACCATCACTGTTAATTTTCATTTAAAAGTCTTACTCACCAGTAAAATACTTGACCAAACCTGTAATACAACATAAACATATATATAAAAAAATCTATCTAGAAGATATAAATTGATGTTAATAAAATACGATATAAATCTATGTCTTTTTCCTTTTTCTATATAAATTTATAAATACATTATAAAATATATCTAACTATATATTTAATTTTCAATAATATCATTAATTTGATTTATATAAATTTTCTCGCATAATTTGTCTGAGAAAATGGAGGAAGTGTTGATTGGAGATCAAATTTGGGATTTAAAATCAGATCACAAGCCAATTTATTTTAGTTTCTCTTGGACTGGAAAGAAGAAATTAGGGTAAAAAATTTAGTGTGTTCAACAAAATCTCCCAAAGGGCAGAATACTTTTGACTGCAGAAAATTGTAATACCTTCAAAATAAGGATGGAGAGGCTCTTCGAGAAGGAGGAAATCTCATTTCATGACCTTCTAGTCATAAATTAACACACTTAATTCAAAGTGCACTTGTAGAGTGCAAATGAGAAAAAATTAAGAAGTCTGAAATAAATTTCTTTCTATTTAATGCTTGGTTTGGTGAGGAATGCAAAAAGCCAAGGAGAATGTGGAAGGAATCATACAAGGATGACATAAATCTCAAAGCTTAAAAGCAGATATTAAGAAAGAAAAAGGCATAGTTCATGGTTTCAAGGAGAGAAGAACTAATCTTCATTAGACATCACAAAAATTTTCAACAACATCATACAACAGGGGTTCCCCATAGATTGAACAACTAGTGTGGAAATACCTCCTTTCAAGAGTGGTGACGTCAATAATCCCTCCAATTACATGACCATAATTATAAACCCCTTGTTTGCAAAGTTATTTGGAAGCCTGTTAGAAATATAATCAGCAAGTGGGCAAAAGAAAGAGATAAACGTGCTAAAGGGAAAGGAGGTTTTAGAGCTAAAAATTCCATTGTTGATCATTGTATAACTTTAAGGCACATCATTGAAAAAATTTGGGAAAAAAGGAAGAAGTTTTTTGTTTCTTTGTTGATTTCAAAAAAACCTTTGACACAGTTCCTAGGGATAATATTTGGCATAGAATGGAAGAACTTGGGATTCCCAGCCATTTGAGAGCAGCTATGCATAGGCTGTATGAAGAGTTGAAAGTCAAAATTAGCACTTCAGCAGGCATTTCTGAAACTTTTAGAAGCAATATCGTGGTCAAGCAAGGTTTCCCATTGTCTCCTACCCTTTCTAGTTTATATATCGACAAGCTTGAATAGTGGCTAAATTCAGAAGGGGGTGAAAATATCCATTTGGTTAAGTTTGTTATAAGGCTTGTTTCGTACACATATGCCCTTATTCTCATTGCTAAATCTACTCTTGTTTTGCAAGAACACTTACCTTCCCTTGAGAATTTTCGGAGAAGGGTTGGGATGCAAGTCAATATTTGCAAAACAAACATAGTGGTTTTCTCTAACAAATGAAATCATAATCGATATATGTTTTACTTTGAAGAAAACATTCTAGAAGAAGTTGAATATTAAAAATACCTCAAAATTGACTTCAATAGAAATTTAAGTTGGGATGGTTGTAGAAAGAAAATAACTTTGGGGGGTTGGAATGAATTTCATAACAAGTGTAGAGATGTAGACCTATGGGACTCAAAAACCACTCTAACTCTTTTTGGGGTTTTAGTGATCCTAATGATTCTATATAGTTGTGAACTATGGGCCAACAACACATCCGAGATGTAGTGGAAATAACTTGAGAAAATCTAGATGTGTTTGATTACAAACAAACTCCAAATTAAAAATGGAGTACCTTACGTTATCTTGTTAAGTGAAACATGGGGTACTCCTATTGAAGCAATTTCTATGGTGAGATTCATAAGATATTTAAAAAAAATTGAGCAAATGAAAGAGGGTATATGGCCTAAGGTTGTGTTTAATGACATATTGTCCAAAATAAATAAGACTTGGATGTGGAAAAATAACCAATGGTTTAGTAAATGGGGTATTTGCTTGAGCATGTGTCCTAGAAATAGTAAAGAGATAAAAACTTTTGTGATGGATAAGTTCCACAGACGTACTTGGGAGAAAGAGCTAGGGATAAAGAAGAAGTATTATATTGAAGAATTTAATCCCACTCATAATGATAAAAAAAAGTACATAGGGGCCAATATTTCTTGAAGATCCAAAATTATTATTTCTCAATTAAGGACTAATTCTTATCAACTCCATTATGAAACAGGGCACTAGAAATTTCTAAAATAAATGTGGGAGGAAAGTATCTATATTTTTTCTCTTTCAGAAAAGTGGAAACTGGAAAAGAATTTCATTTTATAATGTGAGTCCTTCAAAGGTAGCAGAGAAAATTATGAAGATATTCTGGAAGCTATCTGTTGGGATAATCTATTTAGCAGAGAGTTTGTCGAGAAGTTGAGAGCATTTATTTTAAGAATCCACAAGAAAATGGCCGAATATAAGAACTGGATGGAGAAGGAATCTGCCCCATAGGCTATTTTCAGCCTCACGAGCATTAAAATAATTTATTTATTTATTTCCTTCTTTCTATAATAACAACTTATTATTAATGTGGGCTTTGACCATCTCTCCTAAAAACAAAAATCATAATAAAGAGTAGATGGAAATTCCACACAAATAAGCAGCTTCCTATATGAGACTGCATGGGGTGTTGAGCTAGCTAATTCCATTTGTAATTAGTCACGAGTCACATAAGTTTTTGGTATTTACTAATTCTTACTTGGGAGTCAAGATAGTTTTGTTAGGATTGAGCACGACTCTGGAAATATGGATAGATTTTGTAATGAAGATGGAAATGAAATAGAATTTATTTTCATTGAAAATTTCTAAATCTTATGAAATTTATAAACTTAAATGAAATAGTTATTTTGATTCACATGTATAGGATTTTAGAAATATTTGTAAATATAGATTAAATTTTTTTGGCAATAACATCCCATTTTCGAGGGATATTTCTAAAACGAGGGCAAACTCCAACCGAGAGATGGTGCAGGAGGGAATTTACCGGATATTACGCCTGCGAAAAAGGATGAGATCCGAGGCTACCTATCCATTTCCAGACTTCCATAATATTTCTATAGAGCTATTTGAAGAATCTGACTCAAAAGATTTGATACCAACGCAATATCCCAAAAATGGATTTCTCGGCATCTCATGCACAGACATTTTCGGGGAGATGTCAATGCTTCATCTATCATAATTGTTTTTTTTTAAAACTCATCAAACCACTCCAAATACTACAGCAGCAACTTTACTCATCTTTTATGGGAATAAGGTAGGAAAAGTGAGGATTTTCCCTAAATGAGTGTATAAGAAAATATACGTAAAATTAAGGGTCAAGGTTATGGAATATTCTATAGTAGGTCAATATGGATATGCATGTCTAATTTCAAAACAGTGAAACTTTTACTAAGTTAAACAGTTCCTCCTTCCCGACTAGTCAAGAAAAACCCTCATTTCCCATGACTTTGAGTATGTAGAAATTTACTGAAGCAAGGGAAGTGTATTTTATAAAGGTATAAGATGTAAAACAGTATTAAAAATCATAGCATGAGTTTAGGAACATGGAATAGCCATTAATCAAGGTTAAACAATAGTTTTACATAGAAAATACCTCAAGATTGAGGTGTTGCAAGACAAGAGAATGACCCAGAAACCCTTCAGCATTATTTCCAGGAGGCTGAAGCTTATTTTTATTATATTACAGATCTGAAACTGATAAATACATGAAAACATAGATCTATAATGAAACAAAATTCCCAAAGGGCTCTTTATTACATTCCCCTTGGGAATTTCAGCAATACATGAAAATGCCAGAGTAGCTGGGCAGCTACGGCAACTCTAGAACTAGAAATATGTAGAGAAGGCTGAATAAGATGGAAATATCTAAAGTAAACCTCCTCCAATGGATCTCCAAAGTGGAAGGCTGATCCTTACACTTGAGATCCCACCCTCCAATCAATCTGCAAAACCCCGCAGCAAATGCATTATGAAAATAACGCAGCTATTGGAGCAAACTGCGTAGTAGGGGCAAGAATATGTGTTGGACCGATGCCAATATCTCCAAATAAGCTCTCAAGCTTCCAAAATGATCCTCTAAAGGCAAGAAATACTCCCCCTCTGAAAAACAAGCAATGGAAGAGGTGTTGTGGAGTCTCCACGGTAACACCCTACAACACAGTATTATGCTGCTGCAGAAATAACGCTGTGTTGGAGGATGATGCTCTGGTCTAGAACTAAAATACTGATGGGACAACCTCACCCGAGCAGGCACTCGAAGTCCCCCGGGGCTGAGGGTGAGAGCTCCGAACGGAGACACTTTGTGGTCTAGAACAGTTACTGCATTATGAAATTAACCACAAGACTGCTTCAAGAAGTCGAAATGACCAACTCAATATCATAAACATATGCATGAATGGAAATAGCTCTCCTCCCCTCCATTTATATAGCAATTGGAGACTCCTCATGGGCCCTTCCTCTAGAAGCTTCCCTCCTATGTAGTGCTTTCCAACTCATACCCTGTGCTGGTTGACTTGGTCAAACCTCTTTGCAAATATCTCCTTTCACACATGAGGGTGTGAAATCTAGTTCCATGGCTGATCCCTTTTCATACTAGAGGGATTTTATTTATGTTTTTATTATCTTTGGGCCTCCTTACCCAATTATTCATCTCCTAAATAAGTTTAGACAAAATTTAATGTTCCAATTTATTGAAGAAAGATTTGGAACATTACAATCCTCCCCTCCCAAATTTTGCTTGTCCCCAAGCAATTGCAAGGATAGAACTGAAGAATCTCCACTCAAGGCATGGAGTCTAGAATATAATGAGGAACATCTCCCTCATGTGGATCCTCCATCCCCAAGCAATCATCCAAACAAAATGAGCCACCTCCCAACAAGGCAACTCCTAAAAATCTCCTTCCACCTCAAGCTCCGGTAATGAAGGTGGGCTGAAAATCTGAACTTGGCAAGCATCATAGCTTACCCCATGCTATCCTTCTCTCCACTCATGACAAGTGTAGAGTGTATGCTGATCCTGGGCTGCAAAATTATTGCCCTCCAATTGCAAAGTGAAGAACAATCCTCCAAAGAAGGCTCCTCCAACAATGAAGAACAAGCTGGCCCAAAACAATCCATCCATGAAGAATAGGACATGGTCATCATGGAACATCCTAATGAGAGGTTTTCTGAAGGTTTTACATGATGATACATGATGCAAACAATTTCTCACAAGGATACAGCGCAGTCTCATCCACTGCAACTTCAGAAAATTACATGGCAAGCAATATCCATGATTCATCACATCTACTAAAGGATAGTAAATGGTTGAATGTAACAACAATAATACATGATCAAGCACTTGCCCATGGCTGTACAATGGATGAATATCAATCTTATGGCCCACCTCAAAAGAGAACAAACATTTGGTTGTGGTGGCCATATCTCCTCTCATGCTCCCATTAGAACATGTAGTGCAGAAATTGTGAGAATTCTTCCCACTCAAGGACACATCCAGCTCATGTGTCTCCTTCATAATCAAGCCTCCCATACAAATCTGATCTATATCAGCAAATGAAGACATGATCAGCAGCAAAATGAAGAAAATGCTGAAGGTTACAAGTGATGCAAGAAGGTACCAACAGCTTTCCCGGTAGTGACAGCGCAGTTTTACAAGTTGCTACTTGATAAAAGTACATGGCAAAATGTTTCTTTCTACATGGTTAATCATGCATGTCTTTATATGATACATGCTATAGTGCAGCAACTAAACATACATGTGATAAAACATTTTCCCAAGGCCACAAAAGAGATGGCTGCCTCCATCATTTAGATTGGCCCAATACAACTCATGGAGCAATTTGACAAGCTTGCCCTCTTGTGAAGCAATGCACTGCATAAGAATGGTAAGAGTGTGCAAATCAATGAATGTATAAACAAACTTCTCACTATATGCTGGAAGTAAGATGGTACATGAGTCCTCCATAGTGTTTTGGCATGCTATGAAGAAGAATGAACCATGTGCTACAAGGAGATAATCCTCCTCATGCTTGGAAACCCAAGTCAAGAAGAATATGCCATAGTGATAGATGTCTTGATCATCATTACCTCCTCTAAGTGCAACAAATATGAAGTGATCCTGCGACCTATGGGTTATAGATCCACCATATCTCTGTTGGGCACACTTCATCCATAAGTCTCTGCTCCCAAGTGACAGCGCTGTGAGCTCATGCAAATAAGCTCTTGTCAATACAAAGCTCTGTTCTTTGACATGCTCCTTGTCAAAGACTCTTCCAATAATGCTGCAACAAATGTGGAATACTTCCCAAGATGGAAGTGCTTCCCAATCATCAACAAAGAACAAGGAGATAGTGCCATCTCCTCTTCCTGCAACATCATACAAAGTGTAAGAGCAAATCTGCCCTTGCTCTCCCAAGCAAAGCAACAAGACATTGTGTTGCCTCCCCATACCTCCATCATACCAATCATGTGATGAAGACACAATGAATGATATGAGTATCATATCAACACCATGCATCCATACTCTATGCTGCTCAATGATGCAAGTATCCATCCATCTCTTCCCCATCCTCCTACTCTTAGGAAGAGTGTTTGCCAAGTGATGGCCAAACTCTTTCAAGAGTAACCAGCGCAGCCAAGCCTCCTGCTGCCTGGTGTCATAGATCTGCAAGTAGCCTCCTAGCTCCTTGCTCATCAACCACATCCACTCAATCGCTTGTGGATGCCTTCTTCTTCTCCTCATCCTGGTATTCCTCCCATGAGGGCTACCATCCTCCCAAATCAAGTTTCTGACTTTGCACTTCATGGGATCTTGAAATATAAACTTCTCAAGGATCAATGAGACCTTATCAAGAATCAAATAGGTGGTAGGCAAAAACCTCCCATCATGATGTGTATGGCTCAAGGGATGTCCAACACAAGCATGAGAGATGTTATCCATCCTAAGATGTCCTCCATCTTCTATTTGCTCTTGTGAGAAGGGAAGAAAAGCATTGCATTCCATGGTGTGTCAAAGTGTCTCTCCAATGAGATCTCTCCTTGAGACCTCCCTTTCATCCATAGTCTTCCAAAACCAATGAGGTCTTGGATCTGAAAGTAGAAGTTCCTCTTTGAGCTGAGAAGAGCTCATTGAGAAAGTGTCATCTTGAAGGGAGAAAAGGTTTCTTACTCCAAGATGTCTACCATCAATCTTCAAGGCTTCAAACCCCAACCTCCAATGTGATGTAAAATCCAACAATGGCTCATGAGAATGATGGTTTGATTCCTTCTTGAGTGTTTCCATGTTGCACAGCGCAGTGCAACCAAGCTGCTCTATAGTAGCAATGAGATTTGACTCTTGGTCATGCAAAAGTAAATCTCCACATTGATCAAAAGAATTTGCTACAACAATGGAATGTGGAAATCTTTTCATACCTTGATGTGCATTTGGAACTTCTTGTAGGGCTACAAGAGTCCCTTCCTCAAAAGTGTTGGCTGCCCCAACTGTTGATGCATGTGGCTGCTCCTCCATGAGTGGGACAGCGTTATCACAAGCCTCCTCAAGAGGTGATGTGATCTCTTCTTTCTTTGTTCTTTCTCCATCAAAGGTTTGGATCAAACTTTGAGTGAACTCTGCAAAAGTCTTCACCCTTGCATGGCTCAAGTGGTTTCACCACCAATCATAGGCTTCACCCTCCAAATGTAGTGCTAAGATTTCAACAGCTTCTTTACCTGCTACAGGATGTAGTAGGAAAAATGCCTCCAACTTTCTCACCCAAGTTCTTGCATTAGATGACCCATCAAAGGTAGACAACAAAAATCTATTGCCTTTGATTTCTTTTCTGCTGCATGGCCTCTTTTCTTCCTTTAGCTGGATGAAATGAGGAAAATCTAGAGTCTCCCTGAAGGCTCTAGGTTGAGATCTATACTCAACAAGGTAATCACTGAGAATCTGATGATCCAAATATCTTCCATGCTCAATCTCTTCTTCTTGATGAGAATAGGAAGCACATGGTACTTCCTCTTCTTTTTCTTCAATCTTCTTGACCTCCTCAAAGGTGGATGCATCTTCTCTGGATCTGAAAATAAATGAGAATAAACTCATTTTTTTCAATGTTCTGATCTTCTTGGGCTGAGACTCACAGGGGTTAGTGGATACCTCATACATGGGAAAAGGTGACCTCCCAGTGGTATGCTTCAACTTTGAACTCTGCGTGCTAGATCCCTCATTGTTCCATTCAATTTCATCCTTCCTGAGCTGACAGTAATCTTTGAAAGGCAAAGCTGCTCTTAAGTCTTCCCCCATGGACTACAATTTACAGAAATAGTCTCGAAAGGGTATATGATCATGCTGCCTCCTTTTCTCACTTGGTACTGGAGGTAAGAATGTAGGCATTGTGATCCTGGTTGGCCTATTGAAGGCTGGTGAATGCTGGTCACACTGTTGTGAGATCCCCATATTTGTCACCTCTACGGCCTCTGGTGGGTAAGGTTCTGCCTACCCTCATTGTTCATAGAAAAATTTCCCCACGGTTTCTCTTCCAGTGTCATAGATAACTAGCTCCACAGGCTGAGCCAGAGCTATGCTCTGATACCACTGTAATATCCCGTTTCGGGGATATCTCTAAAACACGACAAACTCCAACCAGAGATGGACTGGGAGGAAATTTAACGGATATTCCACCTCTGAAAGAGGATGAGACCCAGAGGCTACCTGGCCCTTTCCATACTCTGTCTACAGATCTGCTTGAAGAATCCCACTCAAAAGCTTTGATACCATTGTAAATCCCAAAAATGGATTTCTCAGCAAATCATGCTGAAAAACGCATTTTTCAGGAATGTATGCTTCTTATATCGTAAAAAGTGTTTAAAAACACTCAGAAACCCACTCCAAATACTGCAGAAACCTTTACTCATCTTTTATGGGCAAAAAGGTGGGGAAAAGTGAGGATTTCGGCCCTAAAATGAGTGTATAAGAAAATATGCGTAACATGAACTGTCAAGGTTCTGTAATATGTTATATTAGGTCAATAGGGATATGCGTGTCCAATTTAAGCAAAAAAAAATGCATTTTACTCAGTTAAATAGTTCCTCCTTCCCGACTAGTCAAGAAAAACCCTGATTTCCCATGACTTTGAGTATGCAGAAATTTACTGAAGCAAGGGAAGCGTAATTTCTAAAGGTACGAGATGTAAAAAAATTATGAAAAATCATATAATGAGTTTAGGAATGTGTCATAGGCATTAAGAAAGGTTAAACAACAGTTTTACATATAAAATCCCTTAAGATTGAGGTGTTGCAAGACAAGAGAATGATCGAGAAACCCTTCAGCGTTATTTCTAGGAGGATGAAGGTTATTTTTATTATATTAGAGAACTGAAACTGATAAATACATGAAAACATAGATCTATAATGGAACAAAATTCCCAAAGGGCTCTTTATTACATTCCCCTTGGGGATTTCAACAATACATGAAAATGCCGGAGTAGTTGGGAAGCTATGGAAACTCTGGAACTAGAAATATATAGAGAATACTGAATAAGATGAAAATATCTGAATTACACCTCCTCCAATGGATCTCCAAAGTGGAATTCTGATCCTTACAGTTGAGATCCCACCCTCCAATCAATCTGCAAAACCTCGCAGCAATTGCACTATGAAAATAACGCAGCTATTGGAGAAAAATGCGTAGTAGGGGAAATAATATGTGTTGTCGTGATGCCAAGATCTGCAAATAAGCTCCCAAGCTTCCAAACTGATCCTCCAAAGGCAAGAAATACTCCCCCTTTGCAAAACAAGCAATGGAAGTGGTGTTGTGCAGTCTCCACGACAACACCCTACAACACAGTATTATGCTGCTATAGCAATAACGATGTCCTGGAGGATGATGCTTTGGTCTAGAACCAAAATAATGATGGGGCAACCTCACCCGAGCAGGCACTCAAAGTCCCCCAAGGCTAAGGGTGAGATCTCTGAACGGAGACACTCGGTGCACTAAACAGTGTTGCAGACTAGTTAAATAACCAGCGTGCTCAATAAGTCAAAATGACCAACTCAATATCATAAAAATATGCATGAATGGCAATAGCTCTCCTCCCCTCCATTTATACAACAATTGGAGACTCCTCATGGGTGCTTCCTCTAGAAGCTTTCCTTCCTCTAGAAACTTCCCTCCTACGTTGTCATGTAGTGCTTTCCAACTCATACCCTGCGCTGGTTGACTTGGTCAAACCTCTTTGCAAATATCTCCTTTCACACATGAGGGTGTGAAATTTGGTTCCATGGCTGATCCCTTTTCATACTAGAGGAATTTTATTTATGTTTTTATTATCTCTGGGCCTCCTTACCCAATACTCATCTCCTAAATGAGTTTAGACAAAATTTAATGTTCCAATTTATTGAAGAAAAATTTGGAACATTACACCAACTGTATCGTCATGGGCTGCAAAGATATTTTTTATGAAGAAGAAGTATGGTACTCTTAGATTGTGCATTTATTATAGGTTGTTGAACAATGACCATCAAGAATAGATATCCATTGTCGAGGATTGATGACTTGTTTGATTTGTTGAAAGGAGCGACAATGTTCTCTAAGATTGACTTGAGACCAAGATACCATTAAGTATGAATCAGAGAGGAGGACATATATAAGACCCCATTTAGGACTAGGTATGGGAATTACAATTTTTTTGTAGTTCCATTCAGTTTAATTAATGCTCTAGCTACATTTATGTGTTTGATGAATAGTTTTTTGCGTCCTTATTTGGAAAATTTTGTTATTATGTTCATTGATGACATTTTGGTATCTTCTAAAAATTAGGAAGAGCATGACGAGCATTTGGTAGTAGTATTGAGATCATTGAGAGAGCATCAATTGTATGCTAAGCATAGAAAATGCAGTTTCTTCCAATCTGAGGTACATTACTTGGGAAATGTTATCTCTAAGAAGGGAATTGCAGTAGATATATAAAAGATAAGGGCCATCATGGAGTGCGTAGCTTCTAGAAATGTAGATGATGTGAGATCCTTCATAAGGTTGGTAGGTTACTACAGTAGGCTCATCTTGAAATTTTCACAAATTTCTTATCCTATTACATTATTGCAGACGAAAGGCAAGAAATTTGAATGGAAAGAGAAGTGTGAGGACATTTTTGAGTAGCTTAAGCTGTTTTTGACACATGCTCCAGTGTTAAAAATTTTAGATCCAAACAAGGAGTTTATAGTATGTATAGATTATTGTAAGAGAGGAGTTGGTGGATTCCTTATACATGAGGGACAGGTGGTATGATATGAGTAATGAAAACTAAATTAGCATGAGAAGAAATACGTGAAACATGATCTTGAGAAAGCAATGTTCATGCATGAATTGAATATGAAAATGCACTATCTTCTTAGTAGGAGGTTTGTACTGATGAGTGATCACATTGGGTTGAGATACTAATTTGATCATTTGAATATGAACTTTATGCAAGAAATATGGTTGGCTACGACCGAGTTTGAATTCGATATCAGGTACGTTAAGGGAAAGGAGAGAAGGGTCGCATATTCTCTTAGCAGAAGGGTATAGGTAAATCACATAACAACTATGAGCTCCTATGGGACAAATTTATAGGATAGGATCTTGCAGACACGTCGACAGGATTACAGGTATATCGATATTGTGCAGAGGTTGTAATAGTGTACAGTTATAGGTATAGGTAGTGGTACATGCATATGTATAGGTACAGGTGAGAGTGTACACAATGTGGACTAATTTCTCATAGTAAATGGATTGGTCAGTTTTATAGATAAGATATATGTGTCAGACAACAAGAAGCTCAAGAAGGTGATCTTGATGGAGTTTCATATGAATCCATATTCGAGTCACCCACGCTATCAAAAGGAATTGACTGCAGTGAGGAGGTTCTATTATTGGTCGAATCTAAAGAAGGGTGTGGCATAGTTTGTAGCTAGGTATTTAGATTTTCTAATGTTTAAGGTAGAGTGTAGGAATCTAGGTGGGAGACTATAGCCGATTGTGATTCCATAGTTGAAATGGGAGGGCATTTTCATGGATTTCATCACAGGTGTGCCCACAACAACTGAACAAGATGATTACATCATGGTTGTTGTGGAAAGGTTGATAAAGGTTCCACACTTCATTCCAATGAAGGCTACATATTTAGCTAGGGATGTGGCACAGGTTTTTATCAGATATGTGGTCATATTGCATGGTGTTTCAAAGAACATTGTGTTCGACAGGGATGCAAATTTTACTTACAAGTTTCTGAAGGAGTTGTTTGTAGGTTTGGGCACTGAGTTGGCCTTTACCGCATCTTATCATCTGTAGAAAAATGGAAAGACTGAGAGGGTAAATAGGATATTAGAGGATACATTGAGGATGCATGTGATGCATCAACGACAGAAATGGGAAGAGTATCTTCCACTGGTAAATTTCAACTACAACAATGGGTTCCATGAATCATTGAGGATGAGTCCATTTGAGGCATTGTATGGGCAGAGTTTTAACATTCCCATAAGTTGGAGTGATCCAGTTAACAATGTGTTGATTGGACCAGACATATTAGAAGAAATGGAATATGAAATGCAGGTAATTAAGAATAATTTTAAAGCAGCGTGGGATAGGCATAAGAGTGATGCATACCAGAAAATGTTGTTTAAGGATTTTCAAGTTGGGGAACAAGTGTACTTGCACATCAAGCCGAAGGAGAGCTCCTTGCGGATTGTATGATGTGCCAAGCTAGCACACCAATTTTGTGGACCTTTCAAGATCATTGAAAGGATCAGGCCAATAGCCTATCGACTTGCACTGCCTTCCACAATTAAGTTCCATGATTTTTTTTCATATATCATTGCTTAAGAAGTATTTTAAATATGTTGACCATGTGATTGACTAGTATGTATTGTAGGTTGAGCCAGATTGAGAATTCTAGCTAGAGCCTAAGTGTATATTGAGAAATAGGTTTTCATGTTGTGGAATCGAGCAATAGAGAAATTTAAAGTGAAATGGAAGCACTTTGGGCCCGATGAAGCCACATGGCAGATGACAGATCAGATGCGGGCTATGTATCCTTCCTTGTTTCTAGGTTTAAGAAAAGCAGTTTTGGTGTGATGTTTAGTATGTGTTTTGGTGTTATGTTTTGATATATGTACATATGTATATGTATGTAAATATGTTATGAAACTAGCTCAAAAAATATAAGAAAATGTAGGTCAATGACTTAGAAATCAACCTCTTCGAGGCGGAAACCTTTTTTACATTACATAAATAAAAAATTCTTCGCTGATACAATTTTCTACCTTCTATATATATGAGTCTAAGGGGTCATAATATAAAAATATGGGGACCACATGGGCACAACAATAAAAATAATGGGGCTACACCTATGGGGGACAATAATAATAATATGGGTACTACCTGGGAAAAATAATAACAATAATGGGGCTACACTAACAATAATAATAATGTGCTACACTAGTATTATAGGGGCCTAACATGCCCCTCTTATTCAAAAAGGTGTTGTCCTCAACGTTTGATTACTTTTGGATGCTTCTATATAAAAATCTCATCCTCCCATGTGGAATCCTTAGGAGGTGAGTTCCTCCACTTGATGAGATACTCTGAAATTGATTGATTTCGTAGCTGTCAAGTTATTGTTTCTGTGACTATTTCAGGTTCCAATACAATTTTTCATTTCTCGTAAATTTATAGCAATATTATTTGTGCTAGGATCTTTTCACCTGTAACATTCTTTAGGCATGAAACATGGAATACTAGGTACACTTGAGAAGATGCAAGAAGCTCCAATTTGTATTCCATTGTACCAATATTTTGCAACACCTTGTAAGTGATCTATAAAAGAACTCTAATTCAACCGAGAGGGGGCAGGAATCAGCTGAATATTCTCGATCTTTAAAACTTTTCATTAAACTTATTTACACCTCGCTATTTCAAACTCAATTTGATGAGAGTAATTTTAGAATGTAATCTGAAAGTATTAGTTTAATAGAGCAGTAGACTTAATTTGAGAGCAGCAGGTATTAAGCAAATGATACATATCAGATCAATACACAAATATCATGCACAGAGACACCAGATATAAGTGGAAACCCATAAAGGGAGAAAACCACATCTTATTATTGTTGTGATGCAAAGGCAAGCTCCAACTCCCTCTCACCACTGTTTTTCTGCAGGCACCAACCTACAGGAGGC
>JAXQQM020065318.1:0-63004 GCA_034641835.2 Pinus albicaulis
CACAACTTATTTTAAGTCAAGAAGAGGACTTTGTCAAGGTTTTCCACTCTTTCCTTACTTCTTCCTACTTATTGCATAGGGACTCAATCAATTACTCACAAAATAAAAATATTAAATATAGGGGATTTCAATGGAATAGAACATTAATCTCACTCGCTCGTTATTTGTCTATGACATGATTTTATTTCATTGTTGTAATGTGGCAAGAGGGGAGAATTTCAAATTGATTATTGAGAATTTTGGTAATGCCATGGAGATGATGGTAAACTTGGAAAAATATCCCATATAATTCTCTAATGGAATGGAGGTAACTAAACAACATGCGATGGATCTTTTTGAATACTAGGCTCATACTCTAAATAATGGATTCAAATACTTAGGTTTCAACATCAAGCCAGAAAACTATGATATTGATGATTGGAAATGATTACAATCCAAAATGGACAACTAGATTCACTTATGGTGCAATTGTTGGCTTTCTTGTGGGGGTCAAATTGTTCTAATCAAATATGTGTTGGAGGTAATTCTGATATACTTGCATCGTTTGGCAGTCATTCATAAAAGTATTTTGAATCATATATGGAAGATTTATTTCAATTGTTTGTGGACAAGATTTACCAAATATTTGGGTTCTCACCTTGTTTGTTGGTCATGGATTTCCCTCCCCAAGAAATTTGTGGGATGGGGATTAAAAAATATATATGGATTTTCGGAATGCCTTGGCTAAGAAATCCTTATTGTTTTTTCTCAGATGGGATAGTTTATGGAGAAAAAAATATCATTGCTAAATATATTGTGCTTGGCATTATTTCGAACTGGATTCGTTCTCACCTCAAGTCAACTACAAATGCATCTAATCAATGGATACCTCTCTCGCACACATTCTTGATGATAGGAAAAATTTGGTATGGCAGGTTAAATCTAGTACAAATGTACGCATCAGAAATGATTCTATTGCAGGTTGTAACCAAGATACCTTCTTGTCTGGATATTTTGTTGGCCACCAATAAGAAATATGCATTTACACCCTTAATATAATTTTGCAAATGGATATCATCTCAATATGGCAACAAGGGTGGCATTTTGGTGAAAAACTTGAATCTTGATAGTATGTGGCTCAATTCTTCAAATCGATTTATTACTTAGCTAAATTTTGCACACATAAGTATTGGGAATGGAGAGGATAAGCTGGTGTGTCTTTTGAATTATAATGGTGGTCAGTGCACTGCTAAGCTATATTATCTTTCTCTACTATAGGTTGACCAAAATGGAAATTCCTAGTGGCATAAAAAAATATGGAAGATCATAGCTCCACTCAAGAGTATTCTATTATTTTGGTTGATTCTTAGAAAATGGATTTTAACCTAGGATAGAATACAAAAAGGGTGATTTTTTAGTCTAGTTATATGGGTCTTATGTCATGATGTTAGTAAAGGCATTTCCCGTTCAATTTTTTAGTGTAGTTTCTTTAGATAAGTGTGGCAATAGGTGTAAATACATATCAAATTTTCGAGACTATGTGTTTACTAAATTGCTTAAGATTATTTTTTATCCTTATATTATAAGCCAACATGAAAAAGGGATAGAGCTCTACCATTGGTAGTGGCTTGGGGTATTTGGATTGCTCAAAATATAAGAATTTTTGATGAAAAGGTATCCCCTCCATACTTCGTGGCAATTCAAGCTATGTCATGTATTACTTCTCTCACATTTTCATCCATATCAAAGGTTTGTTGCATTCTAGTGACCGCTATCATTAATCAAATTAACTCTCAGGGTTATTTTGATGAGGCCGATGAGGAGGAGGGATGGGTTTGTGGCTTGGTTTTTTATTATTCCTCTCTAGCAACCATTCTTTTTATGGAAAATAAATAATAGGGGACGGTACCAATAGCTTGGGAGAACTTACAAATTTTCATGCACTTATGAATTTAGCCACTGAAAGGAATGTCCATAGCCTTGAAGTATTCAAGGACTCTAAATTAGTTATACTCTAGATGTAGGATAAGGAATAGATTATAAATTTGGGCCTCATGCACATTGCTCGGTTGTTTAAGGAGATTGTGGGCATATTTAGAGAAATTTAATTCAATCATATTTATCATGAACACACTACACAAGAAAACATTATCTCAAAGGAGAGTCTTGTTCTTCAATCTCACTCTGATATTTGAGGAATACAAGGACAATTCTCTTATCTCACGACTGAGCATAACTGTGAATTAATATGTATGCATCATTTGGCTATATGCCATTAATTTTTTTGACATTATTTAAAGCACAATCCTATATGTTATATATTTATAATATGTTGTTTAAATATTACTTGCAACTCTTTTAGAAAGATAAGAATTATTGAAGAAGTTTATTTTTTTATTATGACGCAACCAATCCACCTTTGGAATGTACTTTCAATTTTTTATTGAAATAAAAAGTATGGTTTTTTTCTAGGAGAAAATTTGCATCTTCTATAAGAATATGACTTCATAGGGGTGGCCGATGCGAGATGGAGTCTCGATTATCTCATAGAAAATAATGTTGTTTACTATGCTCGGGGGCTCGAAAATGTCTATAATAATCTTGTCAAGGCTTAGTCATTATGGAAAAGTATCTCCATTGCAAAGGAAGAAGGTATCAAATAAATATTAGTTTAGGGATACTCTACGTTGGTAATCAAACTAATGATTGATCAAGCTAACCATAGGGGAATAAGTTTAAATCCCTCGTTTATAAAATTGAGAATCTCTTCCTGAATTTGATTAATTCATCCTTTATCACATAAAAATATATTTGAATTAAAAAATGGACCATTGGGAAAATGTGGTCTCCTCTTTGGGCTATGGCGTCTTAATAAAAAATGGATTTCATGGTGATAACCTAAATTAATGATCAAATGGCTAGTAGATAATTAATTTCCCCTCATTTCAACATGCAAAACTCTATTCAATAGTTGGAGGTGATATTGGAAGGACGATGGGTTGTGGCATTCCCTTCTCCCACATTTGGTACGACATGCCTTGTTCATGGTTAATTAACATAGAGGAATGAATCCTCACATAAAATATAGAATCATTCAACTCATTCAATCACTTCGGGTTTTTCTCTCATTGAATTTGTATGGATTTTGTGGAGGCAAGCATCATGGAATGAACTAAATAGACATGTAGGGGAAATTTTAGCTCTCGGGAGTTGGAATAATGAATATTTTGGCAAGTTTGTGTTGAGGCATTTAAGAAAGGGGCACTAGCTCACACTAGACCTTTAATGCAAGTAAAATTCATCGCTTTAGTCATAAAATCTTTGGCTTCTTATTGTTTCTCTTTGGTTATAATTTTTTCTAGTCTATGTGGTGCCTTAGTTGAAAGAAATTATAAGTGAATCCTTGTGGTCATTAACCTCTTTCACAGATTGAGATTAAAAAAAAAAAAATTATGGGGTTTTTTTTTGTTTAAAATATTATGATGTCTATTCAGTGCTTCTCTTGATCATTTTTATGTGAAAGACACAAGCATATTAGTCATGGATAACTTCGATCTGAAGGAAGTTCTCAAGGTTCTCCACAAGAATGAGGAAATAATTTTGAACCCCAAAATTATTGTAACTAACAATGTCATTATCGCTTATCATGATTTTTAATTGTCATTAAGGTGATGGATCACACTAAACAATGCATATGTAAACATTTATTTGATAGTTTAAAAAGTTGAAAAACTAAGTTGGAATGGTAGGATTGATACAGACTATGATACCACGAATGGGAATTGGTGAGGGGGTTTAACAAAAATTAATTGTACCTCTTATTGCTAGAAAAACCTCACCCAGTGATCTATACCAAAGTTGATCTTCAAATTTTATTACCTTTTTTTCCCACTATTGCCTAATTCATCACATGAAGCCATGGGTCATTGAAGTAACCACATCCCACATTTATAAAGGTTGAGTGGTGGTTTTGGACTACCCTTAAAATTCAATGGACATCATGGTCAAGTACCTATCTCGAAATTTGAAATTTGACCCATGAATGGTGAAAAATAGGTGGAATAGACATCCACAAGTTCATTCAGATCATACCCAGAGAGATCAAAGACATACAAGTGCCTAGTTAATTTTTGTGAGCAGAGAGATACCATTTTCAATTGGAAATCTTGTTGGATTGTTATCAGTGTTCAGAGTTTTGGGTGACTAAATATGCCCATTAAAGTTCCAACCATGGATTGGAACATTATTGGTGTGTTTTGGGAACTCTAAAAATGAATTTTTCATACCCATTAGTGACTAAAGAGATTTGGAACTTGTTTGATTAGTGGGGGTCATGAATTGTTGCATGTTTGGCCAATATTATAAGCAATGGGAAAGGAAATCACTGAGGGGTTGTACAACAATGATGGGATAGGTTTGTGGAGACTCTAGGCTTAATATGAAAATAAGTTCTTTGATGTTTTAGTTCTTGTGAAGGATATTTTCCCTCACATGTCCTAAATTTATCTGAATTAATAACTTGGCTATCAACTGTAGAGAGATTTGGTGTAGTTTTTCTTACAATTGGGTGGAAAAGGGCTCCTTCCCAACTCATTTTCCAATTTGAAATTTCAAATAAGCATTGCCTCTTACTCCTATAATTATTGTTCATCTTCTCTCTAAATTTTTATTGTTAAAATTAGAGATGAAAAATACATGTTTTCTCTTGTACGAAATTTAGAATGTGCTATACGATTTGAACTCTCCTACAAATCTAGTATGACGATCTTAAGTTGTATAGGTCTATTATTTTTTGCCTCCCTATTTCCATAGTCACATGGGTAATATTTGGGTTCTAACCCATTAAGTTTATATCAGGAGTAAGCCTCACATGCTATAAATCTCAATAAAAACCCATAGGAATGTAAGTGCATATTTAAAGTAAACATACACTGATGCATGAACAAAATCTTTACTCTATACCAAGGGATAATATAGGAAATGGAGGCCTAATAAAATTGGTAGAAAACTTGATTAATACCATGGGAGAGTGAAAATTGCAATGTTTAATTTATTTTTGAAAAAATTTCCATATGATAATGGCCTTGTTGTAGTTGCTACAACCCCCTCCAAAAAAATTTCATATACCAAACTCGTGGAGCCTTCCTTGGTCTTGTTCATTGTTGTCGCAAATTTTAAATTTCATTTTATTGGTTTTCTCGCAATGTTGTGATCCCTTTCGCAAGATAGGAAAACTGTCGTATTTTGGCATGTTGTTTGTCGTATTATTATGTGTGAGATTGTTCTGATGGTTCCAAGAGGTCACCTTTGTTCAAATGAGTTGTTATAACCTTGTAAATACCTATCGCACTCATTTCCAAAGTTTTGAGCAGTATCGCACAAGCATCGTCATTGTCATCGTAAAGCCTATCTTTGGTGTCGCACTTGTCATAATCGGTTGTAACGTTGTTGCAAGAAGAAATTATTTGTTTTTATGTCATCGATGATCTATGTTGTTTCAATCATCAAAATATGTTAAGTGTGTGATCACAGCCAAATTTCATCACTGATCACCAATCTCACTGGTCTCGCACTTAGTCACTTTTCGGAGAACTTCCCGACCAAGAAACTTAGCTTGAGTGTGCCTCCCTTGAGCTACGCACTATGTAGTCTCAATCATCTAGATGTGACCTTACTTCTTGGCACTTCGTAGTGCACAGTACTAGCCTCCCAAGACTGCTTCATTGCGCAGTTTTTGCAGCCAAGACTCGACCTTGACCTCTGAAACTGCGTAGTTATGGCCTCCATTCCAGCTTGAACTAAGCACTTCACAAATTCAAGACATAAGCACATCTCCTAAGACTTAGAAATATACAATGTGCAGTCCCTGAGGCCTCCTTAACCTCCTCAACTGCACAGTAATTTTTCCCAGCTCTTATCCCTACAACTTGTCCCCACTGACTCTGAAAATTGTGCAGTCATGTTCCCCAACCCAGCTTGAACTACGCACTACGAAGTCTCAAGGCTCAAGGTTTCCCCTTACCTTACTACATGACGTAACTACGTAGTCACTGAGCCTCCTTGTCCAGAATATTACTTGTTTTGGGGTCAATTCATGGATTAGAATTCACCATCTTAGGCTAGGGGTTTTCAGATTGATGTCGTCTCATCATGAGTGAATTGCAGGAACAGGTACTTTGTTGTGTCATGATGGGGTGATGAAGGAAGAGAAGGAGGAGGTAATCATGCTAGAATACACTCTTGTAGTTGAAATCGCAGGATGATTGATCAAAGAAAGTGAAAGGACATCAATTTGCGACCAGCATCTAAGACATGAGATCATTGGAGACTCCTTGTCAGCAAGGCATGCAGAGGAAAAATAAATTTCTTTCATGAATACACTTAACTATCAACGGCAGCAGTGACTTGACATTTCCATGTCAGCAGTGTCATCTCACGTCATGCCATGAGTGGTCATATGCCACATAACTATTGTACATCATGTATATTGTATTCAAAATGTATTGCAAAGTAGAAGTCCAAAGGACACACATAAATGTAAAAGAGTCATGTAAGTCGAAAAAATCATGGGAAGTCAAATAGTCATGAGGGTAGTCAAAGAGTCACCCTTAGTTATATATATTCCCTCATTGTATGAGCAAAGGAATTTTTCACCTTGGCTCCACCAGCAAAGCATTAGAGAGATAAACTAATTCTTTCGTGGAGCAAGGAATGGCTCCAAAGCTCCACTATTGGAGCTAGTGATGTTCAATGTACATATGTGTCTTAGAACTTTTACTTAATAACAGAAACCTTTGAGGCCAGCACGTTCTTCATGCATGACTTATGAATATTTTTAAGACTTCTCCAAATGTTTGTATTTCATGTTTGTTGTCACATGTACTAATATATTTGAACTATTTTGGTTATTTTAGTGCTTATATTGTTGAGAATTTGTTCTAATGGTTGTAATTGTTGTCCCAGCCTTGTGGACTATTCCGCAGGATATTAAGCAGATCCTTCTAAAATTTTTGTGTGCAATGACCATCGCATCCCTTGTGGACTATTCCGTTGGATGTTAGATGGGATCTTTTGGTTCATGTGTGTCTCTTATTGGGTGGTACTATTACCTCTCTCTTAGAGACTCACTTCTCCTTATCCCCCTAGTAGAAGAACCTTGGCATGTATACGATTGAACACTCACCAAGCACACCCCCCTTGCTTTTTGAAGGTGCATGTGCACCCCTCTCTCTTGCTAACAGTTAGACTCGAGGAAAACCTATAAGAATACATGGCAACAGGGTCGATATTTCATATGGGGTTCCTAATCCAAATAGTGTGAGGTCTAATTGGGACTTCACATCAAGGAGACCCCTTGGTTGACGGATTTCTAGCACCGTCAACAATCCTACATATGTTTATTCATGCAAAGATCTAAAATATATTTGATTTAATGTGTATTAATCCAAGCTTACACTAGTTTATTGGGAATAATTTTTTAGGAATAATTTAATATCTCAAGTAGAGGAATTAATCACACAAGCTAAGATCCATAAATCCATCAAGTACCAAGAGGGATCATTTTTTTTCACTTTAAAAGAGGTTTGCATCTCAAGGCATTTGATCTCTCTCTAAACTTCGTAGATTCATATTTAAGATGGATCTCGACTAGTTTAATTAATATTAATTATGATTATAATTATAGATAAAATTATTTATTCTATTTTGACTAAGTCAAAATGTTAAACAAGACATTATATTATAACATTTTTACTATACTATGCACGAGATGACCTCTTGGTGCCATAAAAAAATTTGAAAAAAATATATATAAACTATCATTTTTAATACTTTTTTGAAAGAAAGCAATTTATAACTATATGATTATAAAAATTCAAAAAATTTATATTTAAATTATCTAATTTTTCTCAAAACTAAATAGGGTTAAAGGTTAGAATAATATGTCAATCTAATTTAATGTTATGTCTCTTTTTTTAATACTGTAAACAAAAAATCAAACATTATATATATTATTACTAGCCTAGATCCATGCTAACCCTAGATATATCAAGCGCCGAGAGGTATCAAATCTCTCGAGGTGCAAACCTATTTTTTGAGTGCAAAACTTGAGGAAAGGTTTGCACCTCAAGATATTTAATCGCTATGAACGCTTGATAGATCAAGGGTTAAGATGGATCTAGGTCGGTTATATATATATATATATATATATATATATGTGCCTCTTTCTTATTCCCTCTCTATATATCACCCCCTAAACATACACACTATCTCTCTCTCTCCCTCTCTCTTCCTCTCCCTCCCTCACTCTCTCTCTCTCTCTCTCTCTCTCTCTCTCTTGCCCTTATCTCCCTCTCACTCTCCTATCCCTCCTCCCTCCTGCTCTCCTCTCTCCCTCTCTCTCTCTCCATCTCTACCTTATCACTCCATGTCTCTCTCCACCTTTCTCCCTTGGTGTTTTTCTTCTTCCCCCCCTCTCTCTCCCTCTCCAACCCCATATCTCCCTCCCTCACTCTCTCTCCTTCTCTCTATTGATTCATCTATCTCTTCCTTCCTCTCTCTATTATTCTCTCCCACCTCCCTTTGTCTCACCCCCTCATCACACTCTCTCTCTCTCTTCCCTATAAATTTGTCACTATCTCCCTCCCTTTTTCCTTCTTTCTATCCCCTCCATCTTTTTTATCCCTCTCTCTGTCTCTCTTCCCCTTCTCTCCTCTCATCTTCTCTCCTCTTCTCTCTCTTCCCCTTCTCTCCTTATCTCTCTCATATCCTCTTCTCTATCTTCCCTCCTCTCTCCCTCAATCTCTCCCCATCTCTCCCTTGTCACTCCCTCTCTTTCCACCTCTATCTCTATATGTCTTTGTTCTTTCCTCCCTCTCTCTCCCCCTCCAATTCTCTCTCTATCTCTCTCTCTCTCTCTTTGTTATCCTTCCTCTCTCTCCCACTTCCCTCTCTCTCTCTCTTTATCTCTCTCTTTGCCCTCCAACTCTCTCTCTCTCTCTCTCTCTCTTAAATTTGATTCCATGATATTGTGTTTAAGAAAGTATCTAAAAATAAATAAATAAACCTCAATTCGTTGTAAAGTATTAAACCTATATTTTGGATCAATAATGTCAAAGAAAATACAATAATGGAAAACTTAAAACAATCATGCACTATCTTTCCTCTATTATTGTTAGTTAATTTGTTTGCTCTCATCATTTGGATCCTTAGTTAAGATGGATCTATGGTGGTTCTTAGTAATATTATTCATATTATATATATTTCACATCTTATATGTAAAAGTATTCTCATTTTTTATTTTATTGAACCTTGATTTAATTTCTATGGGAATATTTTTAGTAGTTGTGATAATAGAGGGTAATGATAACCTTTTTCCTTTTAGATTTAATTAAAAAAAGTTATAAAATTAAATTAAAATAAAATATTTATAAAATTTTGTGTAATAAGTTATGTTTTTTGGACATATGGTATTGATAATCTATGGTATTGACCCATGGTATTGTAACAAATCATATTTACATGTTAATAATGTTCCATGGCTAAGAATCGTGTCATATTGTTATAAAATATTTTCATTGTGAAATAAGTTATGGTTTTTGGGCATGTGGTATTGATAAGCCATGGTATTGGCCCATGCTATGGTAACAAAGCCTATTCAGAAGTTAATAAAAAAAACGAAATGTAACAAATTGACTTTAACTTTTTATTATTATTTGAGCCAACATTTAAATGTTTACACCCATTGGGCTTTATATTACTTTTAACTTTTTATTTATTATTTTAACTTTTTTTATTACTTGTAATGTTTTATTTTTAATTTTTAATTTAGATGACATAAATGTTAAATGTCTATGTTAAATGTTAAACATGCATTAGATTAAATTTTTTAAATGTTAAATGTTAAACATTTACACTTGACATCTACCCCATTAGTAATTATTAAATTTAAATTTATCAATACTAATTTGTTGCTTAAAATACTTTTTTGAATGCATAAATGGATTAACACCCAGAAAAATCCCTCCCGCCTCAAATTTTATAGATTAAACAAATTGAACTCAAGTTTGTAAAAATCTTTGTGAAATTTTAGTTAAAATTAACCAGAACAAAAATCCTGAAAAATGTTATTTCTAATGAAATAATAGTATATTGGTATGCTTGGGGATTGGTAAGGAAAACGAACAATCAAGAAGAGGCATGTGGTATTTTATTTGGTCTCATCATTTCCCAACAAAGAGGGATCAAGGTTATGAACATCTTGGGGGACTCCATCGTCATCATAAAGCACATGGTCAATAATAGTGCAACTCAAAATATTAAGTTGAACCAAATTATGGAAAGAATCAAAGGTCTTCGCCGACAATACAAAAAAGTACACTTCTACCACATTTTAAGAAGATTGAATCAGGAGGCAGACATCCAAGTGAATAAAGCTTGTCAAAGAGAGGAGAACATGAGCATGGTAAATGGAAATGAATGTCACTACCTAATTCCCTAGTCATGATGTCAAACAGTAGTTGGTTTATGGCAAAGGTTCCCTCTCTTAACAAGTATAGCAACACTTTTAAAGGGAATATAGGGACAAATTGGGAAATTTATGACCTTAGGCAAGTGATCATGGTCCTCTCTTTGGCCCCCCCGCTCCCCTCCTTCCCCTCCCTCCTTTGTTGGCTCCCAACCCCTCACTCCCCTCCCCTCTTCTATCCCCTTTCCAATCTTCGATTCACCCCTCTTTCTCTCGACCCCCTCATCCTTCACCCCTGCATTCCCTTTCCATTCCCTGATCCCCTCATTCTCCATCATCGCCCCTCCTCTCACCTCCGACTGAAGACATGTAGAACAATTTGTAGGTGGCATTGTATGAGTAACTTGTGTAAACCATGCAAGTTCGTTAAAGAAAGGGGTGGAATTAGTACAGAGAAGTGCAAGACACATGGCGTCAGGAAGGGTATAACTGTGGGAAATCTCAGATTTCAGTCCCAAATTTAGGTTCGTCGCATGATCCATATTACTATAACAATGCAAGCATCCTCTGAGATTGAGCACAAACTAATACTGCAAAGTTTGATCAGATGGCACATGCAAGGGGGATTTAATTCACTCCATATCAAAGTCATTTCATACTGTGAAGTAATCATGGGAGTGAGATGGGATCATGGAGGTAACAATTCAATCACATATTGCAAATTTCATTATAAAATAAGGATTTGTTGCACAATTTTCAATTGTGAGAAGGTTGAGGCCTTGCACTCGAGTAGTAGCATGATTCAGAGCTATGTGAGGGATTTCTCATGGGCATCAGTGAATTCGTTGGTCGGGCAGGGGTGGAGTATTGTGGCTCTGTATCTCAGGGAATCATTTTGTGATTCTAAAGCAGGTAGGGGGAATACTGATATTTTGAAGTCGTGTCTGAGAGAAATTGGGGGTAGGATCTTTAAAAGGTGATGCTAGACTTGGTTTTTCCTCCTGGCCCCGGCCTGGCACTCTAAGTCTATGGTTAATTTTGGGTTCTATAGAGTCTGATGCTCAGAATTTGTTTTAGAAATTAAAGGAGTAGTGGAGTGTCATGAGTTAGAAGAAATAGGGGGGTGGAATTCAGGGGCAAGCAGGAGAAATAACCTAAGAATTGAGCATGATTACTTGTCTTCCAAGACGTGTTGGCAGCTGGAGAAAGGCACAATGGAACCCAAGCATTGGGGATTTCGACGCACGTGTAGAAAATATATACATTAAGCATGCATATGTCCTAGATTCCCCTGATCTCACAATATTTAACTTCTTGCAAAATAAAAAATCATTCCACTGCTAATATTTTGCGAAAAATTAATTGCACGCACATGTAAAGCATAAATAAAAACAATCGCACATAACACAGTTGTTTAACGGGAAAGCCTGAAGCTGAAAACCCCAACTATATATTATGTATCATGGAATCATATGACAATCCTCATACAAATATTATCAAGCTCTCAGTACAGTATAATCGTCATACACTAATCAGGAACAATCTTGCAAATCCATGCACCGATCTTTGCCTCCTACTAGCCTGCCTCCACTGCGCAATCCCTACTGAAGAATAGATCTGAATGAATTCGAATTACCTTTGCCTTGACTGCGCAATCCTCATTGGCAACTCCAATGTGTGTGTGATGTAATCAATGCATCACTATAGTCACAATAGATAGTCTATCTTGCCCTTTCACCTATCTCTCCACTGGGTCTCCACTGAAACTGCCATGCACTGTAGTTAACTACTGTATTTTTCACTTGATTAATGAGTTATTATTTGTGAATTAATTAACTAATTAATTCACTCCACTCTCACTAGTGTATCATTCAGTTAGACTAGATACAACTAGCTCAACTAAGTCTAACTGAGTTAAACTGAATACAACTCCATAAACTACTCTTCCAACTACGTCACTTAACTACGCATGAGTTCTTCAGGTCCCTCCATGCATGAGCCACCAATAAACCCTAGGAATTGCATAATTCCTTCAGCCCACTGATTTTCCAAATATGTATACTGAAATAAAGTGCTCCAAAAGAATAAGTTGATGTTTATTGTCAGATTATTATTAAGAGCTAATAATAATCGACATGCATCTATTTTTAGATCGGCGATCTATAAATAGACTTCATCCAATATTCTAAAAATAGAATTTCATCTATTTTTCCAACTTGACCAACCATCCACAAATAGCATCCTGCAACTTCTGAAATATGATCACCATGACTAAAAATAGATATAGTCTAAAAATAGACTTGCGCCAAGAATAGCCTGCGGGCCCACTTAGTGAAGGCGACTCTTTTCACTAAGCTCATCATCTTGTTGAATATCAACACTCCCTCTCAACAAGATAGGGATTATTTTTCACATGAATATCTGCCTCTATGGTATTCGAATTTGCTCCTGGTGAGCGCCTTCGTTAGAATATCTGCATCCTGATCCTCCGTGGGAATGTATTGAAGCAACATGATCTTCTGCTGCACACAATCTCTGATATGATGATACCAGATATCTATATGTTTAGATCTATCATGAAACATAGGATTAACCGAGAGTTTAATGCAACTCTTATTATCACAATGAATCACCGTGGGATCTAAATGTGAACTGAACAAACCAACCAAAATCTTCCTCATCCAGATGGCCTCACATGCAGCTAAAATTGTTGCCATGTATTCTGCTTCCACTGAACTGAGTGCCGCAGATCTTTGTTTCTTGCTGTACCAAGAAATTGTCGTAGATCCGATACTGAAAATCCCTCTTGATGTGCTCTTTTTGTCTGTTTGGCTTCCTTCCCAATCTGCATCTGTGAAGCCATGCAACTTCACCTCATCCGTCTGTCTGTACCATAAACCATACTCAGATGTACCCCTGAGATATCTCAATACATGATTTCTCGCCTTCCAAAAGAGCTTGGTAGGCTTAACCATCGCTTGTGAAAGCTGGTTCACCGCATAGCATAAGTCTGGTCTTGTATTGACTAAATACATGAGCGAACCCACCAACTGTCGATAAACAGTGGCATCCACTACCTCTGCCGATGTAGAATCCTCTTTCTTCCAATTCCTGGAAGAGGGTGCCGATAGGCTTGCGGCCTTGCATGAAACTTCTCCGGTATCTCTCGGGCATAGTTACCCTGAGACACAAGCAGGTTCACCTTCTGCTGCCATGGCTTCAATCCAAGGAACTAATGAAGGATGCCCAAATCCTTCATCTCAAACTCCTTTGCAAGATCTGCCTTGTATGAGTGTATCAACTGCTCATGACCTATTAGTATTAAATCATCAACATAAAGTACAATGTTTAAAATCTTACCCTCCACCACAATTTGGTACAGGTTTTCATCCGCCTCACTCTTTGTGAAGCCAAGTCCAGTGAAATAGCTATCGATCTAGAGTCATATTTCGGCGATGTGTGCTTTGTTTTTGCCCATACAACGCTCTTTTTTGAGCCACACTCAAATGCTTCAGGCTGCTCAATGTACACCTCTTCCTCAATGATCCCATTAAGGAACGCGGTCTTCACATCCATCTGATGAATGTGCCAACCCATTTGTGCTAAGAGAGAAAGGATGGTCCTTATGGAAGAATATCGTGCAACAAGTGCAAAGGTTTCTTCATAATCAATCCCCTCGATCTGTGAGAAGCCTCAGGAAAAAAATCTTGCCTTATACTTCTCGACGTTCCCATCAGCAGCTTGCTTTACCTTATAGATCCATTTCAAATCTGCCACTGATTTACCCACCGGCCTTGGAACAATATCCCAAGCACTGTTTCTGACAATGGAGTCATACTCCTCCACCATGGCATCTACCCATGTGGGCTCCTGCACTACTTCTTCAAAAGAAGATGGCTCTGTCACAATACACTTTCTCATAAGAGCCATATCCAGTAAATCGGTCGGTGATTGTCTCTGTTGCAATGTTGTGATGTAGGGAAACCTACATTCTATGCACGCATAAAGCTTCGATCTCTCGGCTTACGCAGTCGCTTTACAGATTGTCGATGTTTGGATTCTGCATGAGTGGAGTCCTCCACTCCATGAATCTCCTCTTGTGGTTGATCCACATACGGAAGCTCATCTTTGAGAACAAGCGGTTCCTCCTTCCTTCCTTGCATGCAAGTATAACTCCCTCTCAAGCATAGCTTATGTAGCACCCACGATCATTACATTTCTTTTTCCATGACCCCATTGCTGTGGGTTATGAGGCGCTATGAGTTCTCTTTGAATTCCTTCTTTGCTACAGAAGTCTTTGAATTCACCCGAGATGTATTCACCACCATTATCGCTCCGTAGAGCTTTCACTTGCTTCCCCGACTCCTTCTCCACCAATGCCTTGAACTCACGGAACTTTGAGAACGTTTCACTCTTCTTCTGCATGAAGAAGATACAGCATCTACGAGAATAGTCATCAAAAAATATAACATAATACCTATGTTTTGTTGTTGAAGCAACCGACAGAGGTCCACACACGTCTGTGTGAATTCTCTCCAGAATCACCGAAGCACGGTTCTCCTTATTATGAAAGGTGGTCTTCACAAACTTACCCATAGTACATCCCTTGCACTGATCTGACTGCGCAAGAGTACCCTTGGGAAGTACAGTAGAAATCTGCTGCAAAATATTTAAAGCGCCATGGTGAAGATGGCCCAATCTCTGTCCTTTTGTATTCAGCCACTCATCCCATTCTTCAACCTTATGGCACTTACCATTCTGGTAGCCATCTACCTCCGACGTAGAGATTCTTAATTCAAACCCCTATCTTCTTGGTTTGACCCGTTGTTTATGTTGAAGGAAAGCTTTTCCCTCCTTGAAAACAACATCATAACCCCTTGTCTTCGGCATTGTGGCTTGAGACCAAGTTCTTCTTGCATTTCAGACCTTTATAACATTCCTCAACAAGAATGGATGGACTCCCTCTAAAGGTAATGGTCCCAATGCCGGTCACCGCTGTATCGACCATCGTACTTCATCTCTATATGCATCTGGAGGTCCTTCTCCTCCAAGTCACTAAACAACTCTTTGTCTCTCGTCATATGGAAAGACGCACCACTATCAAGATACCACACCAATCCCATACAACTTGAAACCAAGCATGCGATCAAAGAGAAATAAAGTTCAAATTGCGAGGCTAAGGCCTCTCCAGCTGCAGATCCAACAGCCCTCTTTTTCTTCTTCTTCTGTGGACAGTTAGTGGCGAAATGTCCATGTTCGTGATAGTGAAAACACTTCACTTTGGACAAATCCTACTTCTTGTCTTTAGCATCGGATTTTGAAGGATTTTTCTTCCCCTTCCCTTTCTTTGCTTTGGCAGCCAAAGCGCAATTCTCTTCATCTTCATTCTTCGATGAAGATCCATCCCTGGTACCCCGCCTTATCTCCTCCTGCACAAGATCCGACCAAAGCCGCTCCCATCCCGGCAGTTTCTCTCGTCCATTGACAGAGTCTTCGTAGCTATGCCAACTCTTCGGAAGCCCAAGGAGAGCTAAGCTCACCAAGTCTTCTTCATCAATAGTAACCCCCACACTTCCCAGTTCATCCTTGCAGTGGATGAACTTCGTGAGGTATTTTGGAATACTGTTGCCTTTCTCCATTTTTATTTTTTTGAGCTTGTCTTTAAGCACCAACTTCCTCTGGTCACTTATGCTTTGGAACAATTCTGTCAAAGCCTTCCACATTAAGAATGGAGTGGCTTTCCCATGAAGGTTGGACACAATATGGTCCTTCACACCTTCCAACAGAATCCTTCTCGTCTTTGCTGTCTTCTTTTGCCATGCGTCGAAGTAGTACGGCATCGCTAGATCCGGCTTAGGAACATCGCTATCGATGAACTCCTTTGATCCATTATCCTCAAACAATCTTTTTGCCATCTGAAGCTAATGGCTATGTAATTCGAGCTCCCATCAAGGGCATACTCCAATCTTAACAGTTGAAAGACATTTCAATGTATACTCGACTTCTCCACCAAGAACCTTTTGTAGCAAATTCGGGTGTCCTGACACAAAATCACTTTACAATTGCAATCTTCAATCAACAATGCTTCGATACCATGTAGAAATTATATGCACTAAGCATACATATTTCCTATATCCACCTGATCTCACACTATTTAACTTTATGCAAGATACTGAATCATTCCACTTGTTAATATTTTGCGAAAAATTAATTGCACACACATGTAAAGCATAAATAAAAACAATCGCACATAACACAGTTGTTTAACGAAAGCCTAAAGCTGAAAACCCCAACTATATATTATGTGTCATGGAATCATATGACAATCCTCATACAAAGCTTATCAAGCTCTCGGTGCTGATACGATATCGTCATACACTAATCGGGACCAATCTTGTAGATCCATGCACCGATCTTTGCCTCCTACTAACCTGCCTCCACTGCACAATCCCTGCTGAAGAATAGCTCTGAATGAATTCGAATTACCCTTGCCTTGACTGCGCAATCCTCATTGGCAACTCCAATGTGTGTGTGATGCAATCAATGCATCACTATAGTCACAACAGATAGTCTATCTTGCCCTTTCACCTATCTCTCCACTGGTCTCCACTGAAACTGCCATGCATTGTAGTTAACTGTTGTATTGTTCACTTGATTAATGAGTTATTATTTGTGAATTAATTAACTAATTAATTCACTCCACTCTCACTAGTGTATCAATCAGTTAGACTAGATACAACTAGCTCAATTGAGTCTAACTGAGTTAAATTGAATACAACTCCATAACTACTTCTTCCAACTGTGTCATAACTCTGCCACTTGAGTTCTAACTGAGTCCTCCATGCATTAGCTCCAGTAAACCCTCAGGAATAGCGTAATTCCTTCTGTCAGCTGTTGTGCCACATCTGTGCACTGAACTGAAGTGCTCCAAGAGAATAAGTTGTTGTTTAGAGTATGATTATTATTAAGAGCTAATAATAATCGACATGCATCTATTTTTAGATTGACGATCTATAAATAGACTTCGCCCAATATTCTAAAAATAGAATTTCATCTATTTTCCAACTTGACCAACCATCCACAAATAGCATCCTACAACTTCTGAAATATGATCACCATGTCTAAAAATAGACTTGCGCCAAAAATAGCCTGCGGGCCCACTTAGTGAAGGCGACTCTTTTCACTAAGCTCATCATCTTGTTGAATCTCAACAGCACGTGCTCTGGAAGAGTGGCTTACAAAATTGAAAGGATCCTTCCCTTAGCAACATTCGCACCTCACTTGTGCACTCCATGTGAGAGAGAACATTTCGAGATAAGAAGAGACCCGACAGAGCTGATGAGGAGTTTTCATTTGCAGCAGGAGGAGGCATGTGCAATGAGCGAGAGAAATGTCAAGAAGAATCAGAAAATCCTCAAATTGAAGGATGGAATGTATGCTCTCCACGGCCAGATAGAGGACTCAAAAATCCAGCTAATAGAGAAAACTTCCATCATTGAAGAGCAGTCAACAAGAATCAACCTTAACCTATCTGCGGACCCAAATGGTTAACTTGTTGTTAGTTTTATATGCGAAATTATAAATGTGTTTTGTTGCTATGTCAATATTGTAAAGTTTATAGTAGAATATCAGCAATAGTGACGCTGCATTTTGTAATCATGTATAAAAACTGGGTCAGTTCAACAATAGAGGAAATTAGGATGCCTAATTTTGACATGATTCTGAAATGTAATCTCTTAGTTTAGCCGCGGTCCAAGCACGGATTAATATATTACCAGTACTCTTTTTTGTTAAAAAAGAAAAAAAAAATTGTTATGTTGGCTCTATGTTAGACTATGCCAAACTAAAATATCAATCTAACATGATGTAATATCTATTAGTTAATAGGTTTTATGATATACTAAATATTAAATACGATTATTATAAAAATGCATTAACTTTAATAATATTAATGTTAACTTTGTATTCATTAACACTTCAAATAACAAATTAAATATTAAATATTATCATACTAAGTAACACATTAACTATTATTAATGTATAATTTAACACATTTTTATGATATACTAAATATTAAATACGATTATTATAAAAATGCATTAACTTTAATAATATTAATGTTAACTTTGTATTCATTAACACTTCAAATAACAAATTAAATATTAAATATTATCATACTAAGTAACACATTAACTATTATTAATGTAAAAGTACATTAACTTTAAGTTTATCAATATTAGTTTTTCACCATTAAATTTACTATTTTATCCATTACAATGCATGATAGGTTTAGGATGAAAATGAAATGTCAATCTAACTTAATGTTATATTTTTTTATTAACTCTTTAAATGACATATTAAATATTATTTCTATAAAAATATATAATTGGGATATATCAATTTTAACAACTTTGGATTTGTCAATGTGAACTTTGAATATATAATTTCTGAGTAAGATCAAATGTAAATAAAGCCAATCTAGATCCATTTTAACTTTGGATCCATCAAATATTGAAAGTGATCAAATCTTTTTTTACTCTAAAAGAAGTTTGCATTTCAAGAGATTTGTTCCTTTCAACACTTGGTAGATCCTAAATTAAGATGGATCTAGAATGATTTTATTATTCATTATCAAAATGTTTTGTTCATAATTATAGTATTATTTATTTTATTTTGGCTAAGTGAAAAGGTTTATAGGACATTACAACATCTCTACATATTGGGCTGAGTGGTTTCTCCCGGCAATTACTTTTAACCTTTTGTTACTTTTTAATTGAGCCCACATGTAAATGTTTACAAACATTTACACCACTACAACATCTCCCACGTACCTTTTTGCTTTTAGATTTTATATTGTAAATTTATTTAAGTATTAAATTTTAATTTGAAAAATTATAAAATTAAATTAAAATTAAATATTTTGATTTTGAAATGAGTTATGGCTTTTGGCATGTGGTATTAGTATATGGTATTATAACAAAACCTATTTAGAAGTTAATAATATCCATAATAAAATTGAGTTGAATATTCATGGTTAAAAATCTTGTCATATTGTATGTATTAAATTTTTGTGTTCTTATTAATTAAATTTAAATACATAATTTTAATTTTTATGGTAAAATGGCTCTTAATTTATGATTTTCCTTAATTAAAAAATTTGTTCATAAATTTATTGCAATGAGAGACACTTTAGGGAGATGTAGTGGTATAAAATAATGATTATGTAACTATATTTAAATTTAATTAATATAAAAAACTTATATTTACAATAAACTTACAATATAAAAATATTCTTAAACATGGATATACCTGATTTTACCATGGATATTATTAAGTTGTAAATAGGCTTTATTACAATAGCATGGCTTATCAATACCACAAGCCCATAAACCATAACTCATCTCAAAATCAAAATATTGTATAAATATTTTTGTATCTCTCTAGCCTTAATGGAAGAGTTATAAATATTTTTGTATCTCTCTAGCCCAAAATGGAAGAGTTATTGTGATGTTATGTTATGTTATGTTTTGTAAACATTTTGTATGTCACCATATTTTTTTATATTTTAATTTGTTTATTTTTTATAACATTTTTGCAATTAAATCTAAAAGTAAAAATTCTCTGGGGCATTTCAATTGGTAATTCGAAATATGTGAAATAGTTGAAACTTGAGAGACCAAGTTCAAATCCCCTCTCGTGACCCAGGCTACGGGGAGGAGGACAGACCATAACCCCCCAAATATATACTGGTAGTTATGTGTCAGAGATTTACTGTGTAGCAAGCTACGGGGAGGAGGATAGGCCAAGGCTACGGGGAGGAGGACAGACCATAACCCCCAGAGATTAACTACAGGAGGACATACCATAACCCCCAGAGATTTACTAGTAGTTATGTGTCATATATTTATCGGTACTTATGTGTAGTACGGATATACCCCATTTTACCATGGATATTATGAAGTTGTAAATAGGATTTATTACAACGGTCACTTGTCAAAACCTAACTAATAATTAATGCATAGAAGGCTACGGGGAGGAGGATAGACCATAACCCCCAGAGATTTACTGTGTAGCAGGCTACGAGGAGGAGGACAGACCATAACCCCTTAGAGATTTACTGGTACTTATGTGTAGTACGGATATACCCCATTTTACCATGGATATTATGAAGTTGTAAATAGGATTTATTACAACGGTCACTTGTCAAAACCTAACTAATAATTAATGCATAACAGGCTACGAGAGGAGGACAGACCATAACCCCAAAGTTTTATTGGTAGTTATGTTTCAGAGATTTACCGGTACTTATGTGTAGTACAGATATAGCCCATTTTACCATGGATATTATGAAGTTGTAAATAGGCTTTATTACAACGGTCACTTGTCAAAACCTAACTAATAATTAATGCATTATAACGTTATAAAAATAAAATATTATTAAACAAAAAATAAAATCTAACATTAAAATTCATAAAATTAAAATTAACAAGGGTGAACATTAAAATAATAATAAATTAATTAAAAAATAAATAAAAAATAAAATAAATAACAATAATAATAATAATAATAATAATAAATTAATAAATAATAATAATAAATAATAAATAAATAATAATACAAAAAAAACCATAACAAGAATATTTAAAATCACTAGAGCTAAAAATATATAAAAATAAAACGTGTCAGCCCTCCAAATGATATTGTGATTTTTCAAGATTTTGTTAAACAATTATGTTATGTTATGTTATATAAACATTTTCAGTAATTAATTATTAGATAATATTGAGATAAAATAGTAGGTTTACCTATTGAGATATTTGGGAAATATTTTCACAACCCATGGTTTTACCCATGGTATTCTTATCTAAGGTATTCATTGCAACAAAAAATTTTAGCTAGATCAAAGTAAATCTCTATTTCCACCACTAATATCAAACCTTGACCAAATTTCATATCTAATTCAATAAAGAGAATCACTCAATAAAGACATACTACACAAATGTTTTGTAGCACTACCTATGCATGTATTCCAAGTAAAACTTCACAAAAACAACACTAATCACTTACATAAACTTCAAATAATTTCGCAAAAACAACCCTACTCACTTTGTTGCATAGACTTCAACGATCAAGTTTTTCACGTTGTTGTTTTGCATGTTATTCATTTTATTTTATATGTTCGAAATTTTACTCTTGAGTGTGGAGAGAAATGAGAAAATGAAAAAAATAGAATCTTGATATGAAAAACTCTTTTAGAGTGAAAAACATTTGATCCCTCTCAGAGCTTGGTCGATCTAGAGTTAAGATGGATCTAGGTTATCTAATTTTAAACGTGGATTTATTAATGTTATCTTTGGATTTATTAACGAGATTAAACAATTTAGTATATGCAAGAGTAAATCACACACACGCACACATACACACAATAAAAGAGCTCTAGAAATACCATTTAGCATCAAGATTCCCACAACTTTTAATAAATTAACTACTTAATTTACATAAACACCCAATAAAAGAGCTCGAGAAATACCATTTAGCATCAGGTTTCCCATGACTTGCTTAAATGGGAAGGGCACTGCAAATTAAGAATGAGAAGAAAAATAAGTTTACATTTGAAATAATTTTGATACCAATGGACTCAAAAAATCTAGGATCTACCCTATTTCATCTAAACACCATTCTAATTCATATTAACTTGAAGGTACTAATAGGATCAAGCAAAACACATCAAAATAAATTAAATCTCAAAGAATATATATATATATATATATATATATATATATATATATATATATATATATATATATATATATATATATATATATATATATATATATCGAAATATTTTTCCTAACTCTAATCTTTCAATATAATATTCAATAAATCTGGTACAATGTGGATCTACCTCAGTGTATCTAGACACTACATTAATTCAATCTATTGTGAGGTAGATAAAATACCTTATGGAAAAAGGCATTTGCAATAGCTCCTTTTACTTAATGAGAAAAATTTTCCCGAATCAGGTAACCAAACATGAGGTGTTATTATTGTCTTTGACACAATGCATGCTAAGTGATCATTGGCCTAAGTTATCATTAACCATCATGGCCCAGACGACAATAACACATAAGTTTCATCTTCTAACTATGGATCAATAGTCAATATCTCAAAATGTATGGCAAAACCAAATCAAAATAAAATAAAATAAATATGAACCATCTTCTAAAGGGGTATAATCTTCTGAAGTGGTATATAAAGTTCCCATCCTCATCAAGGTTTCAACAAAATGAGCTCATTTTCACATCTTTTTGAAAATACCCACACCTAGTTTTTTATTAACTCTAGTTTTCCTTTCCTGCCAAACTCATAATCCATCCAAAGCAAAGTGAGTGTGCTCTTCTCATATGAGCCATTATGGTTAATTGATATCTTAATTGTTAAACAAACCATCATGGTTATTGATACCTTAATTGTTAAACAAACCATCGTGGTGTTGACACAAAGAACACCTACCTTTCCTTGTTGTTTCTCCACCTCACTCCACCTCAACCAACGAATGTGGAGAAATGAAACACCAAATACAAGATAATCAATATATATTGTGTGAGCAAATGGGAAATTTCACACCCTAATTAGAGTTAGGGTTGGATCATTGGATTATATAAAGTAGAAAGTAGAAGGTGGTAGTTATTCTAGAAGCATCTTACCTTTTAAAAAGTAAAATTTTGGCTTTGGTGGTGAGAGTAATAACCAATAATTATTTTTTAAAGATAAAAAATGAGTAATTTTATTAAAAAAATAAACAAATATTGTATTATATTTTAAAATATTATATTCAAAATTTAGAATTGAAAAAATACAAATTAACTAAGTTACTTTAATTATTAATTTATTTTATTTTATGTTATTTTTTATTTTTATGTAATTTGATTGAGTCAAAATGTAAACATGACACGACAAGACATTATAACATCGCTACCATGCTGGACTGGAGAGCACATTTGGAGTAATAATCCTCCTACCTAAATTTATGCAAAGAAGTGCATACTTTTTGTGGGTAGTATCCTCTCCTAACTTTGAATTTTTTACCTTATTACTCTTACCTATCTCTATGCTAGGAAATTGATAAATTTTTATGGGAAGACTCCTAGTATGTATGTTCATTTACATATGATTCACAACTATTTTGGCGCCAATAAGTGCATAAATTATCGTGGGAAGTAAATTTGGGAAATCATGTTTACTTACTTGAGTATGAAGAGTGTATGAAATTTACTTATTTCTAGGAATCAGTGAAATTGAAGCTTCAACTACATAATTTCTTATGTAAATGTTTGCATAAGTTTTGGGGTTGTAAATGTTGGTACGAATCATGTTTTACTTAAGTAAATATAATAAATTATGGTAGTGATCAATCCTAGGAGATCAATTTTCTTCAATGCATTACTTATATGAGAATATTTATATGCATATAATCACTTACATTCATGAATTTCTCTTGTATGAATAAGAATAGAATTTTAGGCATGGGTTTTTTATTCAGAGTTGATGTAGAGTATGATATTCATAAATTTGATTGAGTTATAATCCCTTCGAATGACCAATACAAATCCTTTAAGATTTGTGACAAAACTTGCAAAATTTACTCTATATGAAATTGGAAGAACTTACTAAGTTCTACCAAAGAAAAACATTAAATCTAACTAAATGAGTTCAGCAAGGGTCAACTAGAGTTGTGGGTATCCCATAAAATTTCATTGATGGTCGATGAGCTCAACAGGGTCAACAAAATTTGTGGGTAACACATCCGAAGAGTTGGAATCCATCGAAATTTTTTTTAGGTACCTCTTTGACAACCCACTAAATTTCATCTCAACTGGAATTTTTTTTTTAACATGGTCTATTATGATATATTCATTCAAAAAAGAGGGGAGATAAACTCTGAGATACAAAATATTTAAACAAATTAGAAAGGAATGTTGTACAAGATTCCTTGATCTATTGTTTCCTACTTTCACATGGACCTTGTAAATTCCTAACTTTCGTACTACATTTAGCTTGTAAATTCTAACATATTGTTGAAGTAGAAGAGTAAATTTACTATTCATGACTAACTAAAGAGAGATTATGATGAGTAGAAGAGTATAAGAGTGCATTCCAGTTGTGAGAAAAGCGGATTATGATAAGTTCTAAAATTGTCTCTTTCTTTCACTCTTTGTTGATTGATTTTTCCTCATTTTGTTGGAACCCGCTACAACAATCCATGGATTTTGAGTTTTCCCTGGACTTCTTGCCCACCATTGCTTGCAAAGTTTGTAGGGCATGCTTGATATGAGCACACGCTCATGTAACAACCCAAAAAATTAACATGCAACTAATTATATCAAATATGCAATTAATAATCGACACAAAAACTATTCAACTAATTAGTATAGAAATTTCAGAAAAACGGGAAAAGACGACTTACCTATAATGACGATATTCCTTACTTCGAGACTCCAAAGTTGAATGCTACTTGAATTCCACTAACTGCAACAAAATTTTGGGGATGACTCTCCACCCAAACGTAGGCTCAGCTGCACATAATCTTTCTACAACTGGCCACCCCTGAGCCCTCAATCAACGTACTACTGCCAGGGAATCCTTTGTCTTAGAACACTTTTCTCCTAAGAGAATGGATGAAGGAATGATGAATCTCATCTTCCTCAACATCTATTAAATATACCAAACAATGGAAAGGGAACCGCATGCACACATTCCATGTGTCAACATGCAACTTTTATTTCTTTATTTTAAGTTTTACTTAATTTAATGGTTCTCTTAATTTAACTCTTTCTTATTTTATTTTATTATATTTTTTGGTAACTTTACTTATTTTTACTATTTTTATGGTTCTCTTAGTTTAACTCTTTCTTATTTTATTTCTTTTTACTTTTGTTGACTTCACTTATTTTATAGTTTACTTTTATATATTTTTATTTAGAACTCAAGTTTATTATTTACTATTTTATTTATTTATTATTATTGTTTTCTTTATTATTTATTATGTATTATTTATTTACTATTTATTTTAATATTATGTTATATTATTTATTATTTATTTTATTATTATTATTATTAAGGGACATCACATACTCCCCCTCTTTAAGGAACTTCGTCTCGAAGTTAAGTTGAATTATTTAACATTTTATTTATTTAGTTTTTTATTATGTCACATTTGCCCGCTGTTAGGGTCCTATAATTATAGGGAATCATAATTTTGAATTGGCTATGATTTTACCATGTAATATTGTGCATACTTTGCATTTCTGCAAATGATTCCCATATTAGAAATGAAAAGCAATGGGTAGGTACAAACCTAGCTAAAAGCATCATTATGCTTATCTCGAATTAAGAGCTCCAAAGATTTAATAAATAAAGAAGGAGAGCAGAGAAATATTCTATCCTAAGTATAAACTATCCAAAAGTTTATACTAAGTAAATCCCTTTTTTACCCCTTACTTCACAAAATCCTATTAATATAAAGTTTTGGACTTTATATTAATTTCTCCCTCTTCCCCTTGCAAAGTCAACCTATGGCCCACCCTACACTAAGAATTAAACTCCCTTCATTTTATTTGCCTCGAGATCCGTAGAAATAAATGAATGGTTAAAATTATGTTTCGCACCCCCCAGCTCATCCAACATTTAACCAAGGGGGGGGGGGGTGCGAAATTGGCAGATTATTATTACCGGGTTTTACCAGTTGTTATTTTCATGTGCTCTCGCACCCCCCCTCCAAATACCACATACTAATTGCCACCCGTGTGAAAACCATTAACTGTTTTGGTTTTGAATCTTATAAATGTGGCGGGAATGAAATTTCTTAATACTATGAAATAAAAATTATATGGATGAAAAGAGATGTAGTAGAAACGGAATTCACCGACGTAAGAAAAATTCAAGAGAAAATTCGATGAAGAGTTTGCAGACATAGGTTCATGTATAGAGCTTCATGTAAGCAAGTTTTGCATATATGAGGAAAAAAAGGTAAACAATTTTTCACAAAGAAGAAAGATATTTTTTATTTACAAGGATAAAAAGTCAAAATGAAATATTTTACTAACCATGGATTTACAAAACTACACTTGGTTTTGTAAAAATACGAGAAGAGAAAACAACCCATGGTTTTTAAAAATAAACAACACATGGTTTAGAAATTTATCCACAAGTTTTTACAGGGATAAAAGGAATTAACAAGTGGAATTACAGAGAAAAGGTGAAAGGGAAAACTACACACAGGATGGTTTTAGGTTGAAATTTTTGCTTATAAATTTCATTCATGAATTCAATCAAATATTTTGGAAAAGGATATTTATATTTTTTCCAAAAAATATTATGACAATAATAAAATGATGAAAATCCAATAAATAGTCATAAACAGAATACAATGAAATAAGGAGACAGCAAAGCATTTCCGACAGCAAAGCCTTACTAATAGGCCTACTCAGCAATTGTTTCCTCCAAAACAGTGCCAATATATCAATCCACTCTGTCAAGCCTATTATCTGGTCTCTATTTGAATTTATTTTTCAAATTTTAGCTAATAATACACTGTCTGTTGAGATAGTGTAAATTGTAATCAGTTTCTAATATTTCTCTATATATACTTCATTATGGGTGTTGGTTGGGATTTGTAACCAGGAACCTCACCATTCAGTGTGATTTAGTTCACTAAGTTTAAGTGAATATTTGCATTGATAAAAAAGCAGTTGTTTCAGGATTCACGTGCCATATCCATTGGTGAAGTTTTCCTCACTGTATATGTGCTTTCCTTTGTTTCCATCAGTAGAAATTTGATAACTGATATGTTATACACCGAGATTCTCCTGATCACACACTATTTTAACTTCATGCACAATACAGAATCTCTTCTACCATTGTGTTAGTGTCAGTCTTTTCAGCCTTCCTCCAGTGATCAAACATGCTCTTACAAAGTGATATTAAAGTGTCAAGGTCAAATTTTGTCATTTCAATGAGTCTTCAAGCAAAATTTGGTCACTAGGCATTAGGTCTAGGGTTTGTTTTCACTCTTTTCAAATTTGTCCAAATGTCGGTCTATGTCACCATTCAGCTGAGTGTGCCATCATTCAGAGGGTTTTCATCATCATGTCAGGTTCCAAAGAGTCATTTTACACCTCGTTCATGCTTCAGTTGTGCCTAGGTAAGGTCCATTTCCCTCTCCTAGGGTTTTGGAGGTAATTTCTCTTGGATGGTCAAATCATTAGAAAAAACTTGTATCCTGATGTTCATACACCTTCCCCTATCATTAATGTACCTTATTAAACACTTCCCATCACTGAGATCCCCCAAATTCCTCATTTTTCCACAAACCCTAGTTTCTTGCCACAACTTGGCAATTTTCTAGGCTAGGCCTGTGTTTTTCCCTTTTGGACCCCTTCCCCTCACTCAATCTCTGAGATTACACTTTCCCCTACTTCCTAACATCTCTCCCTACTTCACAAAATTTCCCCAAGAATTTAGAAGCCCCTTATCCCCTTCATTTCGCTTCATTTCGACAAAATCCCTTGTTTCACACATCGGGATAAGTTTCACACAAATGATGTTTCAGAGAAATAAAAGATGAATTTTGGAAACATGAGAGAGGTTTTTGTACAAAACATGCCAAGGAAGAAAAACCTCCTTCACTTTTTACACAGGTATAATGGTTTTGGAGAAATGTCAAGAATACCGTTGCCTCAGGAGAATTGATGCACCTGCAGGAAGTAGTGTTGGGAGATTTGATTTTTGACAGGGTAAATGAACTCCAAATTTAACAATTCCACTTGGGTTAGAAATTAGACTCCAAGATATTTCCAACGAGCTATCACACGCCCAATTTGGACACCGGGAAGGCCTCCAAAAGCCTCCTGCAAAATGCACTATGTTGCGCGCTATGCACAGAGGAGGCGTGCTACGCACAAGAGGCGCGCTACGCATTGGGCTTCACCGGCCTGTGCAAAATGGCACGCGCACTACGCATATACCGCGCGCTACTCACTGGGTGAGCGCGCTACTCATATAATTTCAGAGCCAGAAATTTTCGCTCCTGCGTCCAGTTTAATGCCAAATCGCCTCAATTGGCTTGCAAGTAGGTTTTTCATGATTGCTCAGTAAATTTTGAACATGATTGTGGTGTTTTGAGAGTGGAGAAACTAGTGTGTTTGATGTGGAGAAAATTAAACCCTATTTTCATTGCAAATTCATTTCTTAGGGTTTTGAAAGACATATTGATAGTCTTGTGAAGGATTTCCCAGCTTGTATTGTTGATATATATGCTTATGCATCTACTGTCAAAGTGTCACGGCCCTCACGCTCTCAGTTTTCCATTTCATCACTGTTGTCATTGCCATTATATTACCACTGTCATTGCTATTGTTTTACTATGGTCATTGTCACACTGTTTCCCATTTTCCATTGACAAACACAGTCCCATACTCACTTTCCCTTTGACAAATCTTAGCCAGCATTGCAAAGGCTGTACACTACATTACACTTTTTTTACTCATTTGTCAAATTCCCTTGTGATCAAAGCAGTGACTGTTTTTATGCCAATCCACTTGACAGAGCCATTACCGCTGTGGCTTGTTTTCCTATGATACTTTGATACATATGTGACATATTTGGGTTTTGAGCATACATTGAAACTTGTGTCTTCACTACACCTATATCAACATATATATTGCAGACATCTTGTTTTCAAAGCCATGTCAGAGACAGATTCAGTTTATGAGAAGGAGTATGACAGTGATTCCACAACAGAGGGTAATGTGCCATGGAGGTCTCACAAAAGTGGCAAAGGTGGTAAGCATCTCAGGGAGGAGCCTACTTCTTTGGCTCAATTGCAGGCTTGCCCGCTTACAATGGATTTTTTTCAGCATCAGTCATGTTTCCAATACTGTGAGTTGATTTCACAAACCCAACATCATCGTGAACTAGCTCGTCTATTTGTTCTACATTTACATGATGGCCGTGTAAACCTTGTAGGAGTAGATTTAATTCTGTCACCAGAGACTATTGCTCGGGCCACCGGGATACCAAATATAGAAGAGGAATGGAACAAACGACAACAGTTAGAGAAATCCTACTATGAGCCATACATCAAACCTGAGTTTATGAGGCAGCTGAGTAGGGTATTTCCTTTCAGATTCCTGAAGGATGAGTTTGCACCTTTGATGAAACTCATCATTCGATATTTCAGTTGCGAGGGCATATTCTCGCGTCTCAATACGTACCATGTCCGTTTGTTGATGCATTTCACGAGGGTACGTATGATGAGCATTCCATACTTCATGTATCGCAACATAGAGAGGATGACAATTTTTGTACAGAAAGACTGACAAAGCTGACTTAAGGGAAAGATCGGAGGTTTTGCCTTTCATTGGGATTCTTGTGGCTTTCGATTCTTGATGGTGTGATGATGTTTTCTCTCGGTTGTTATTGTAAGTTCTTTAATGTTTAATCTATGCCATTCCTTACGCTGCTTAAAAACTCAATGAATGGTAAATGAGGTTGAATCCATTGTTTCGATGCTACCTTTTAAATTTGTTTAGTTTTACATGTTTTATTTTGTTTGGAGAGGATCCATGTTCTCCCTTGCCCCCTTCGGCTCCTTGTCGTTACGATCCATCCATATATGCCTGATCCAAAAGCATCGAGACTCTTTGCCTACCTTTTGCGCTGGTCTGCAAAGATCTGGCCTTATCCCCGGACCCAAAAATTGTTTTTCCCATTTCTCCAACAAAAACCCAAAAAATCAAAATCAAACTTTCCTATCTCTTTACTAGCCTAAAATGAGTATTCATTGTTCATTATAAGTCATCTCAGCCCCTTTGAAGATCCTTTGCCGAGATAGACCCGGAGAGAGCCCTCTCCTGTCCTCGTAGGGCTAGCTACGAGGCTGAGCGTGGTTTGATGTAGCCTTGAGTTTTACCTTATTTCAGCCTAAGGTATATTTGAGCGCTAACATAGTGGCGACCATACTGGGGAAGAACATGGTTTTCTTGTGGGTGTTATTTGTTTTATAAGCTACAGACGGAGTCTGAAGTCACGCCAGGTAGCCTTCGAACTGCACATTGCTCTGCGAGTGCATAGTAGATAAACGCTGCTTCAGTCGATCTCCGGTATAACTTGTAATCGTAACACTTAACTTATAAATTTCCCTAGTACATGTATCAAGTTCAGATCTGATCTTTGATGGTGGAAAACGATCAGACATAAGAAGGCTGAAATCATTCACTTGGCGACTTCATTCACTGAACAAATCCAGAAATCAATGCTTCATGGTGACTTCACTGCAGGGAGATCAGTAGCTTCAAGATTGTCAAGATGGACCGAATCACAAGAAGATACGCTCCCATGAGCCGAGATCACATTCCAGGTTTTCCGAATAAGATGCACAAGGTAGATTGGTCAAGGAATCTGCCTACGTTTAACGATGATGGTAAGAAGGATGCTTCTTTACATCTAGTTAGATTTCACATGCATATTCGCAAGTTGAAGGTGGATTTTCCTGAAGTTTGCTTGATGAAGATATTCCTGGCCACTCTGGAAGGTGAAGCCCAATCTTGGTATGAAAATTTGCCGCTGGCCTGTATTTATTGTTTAAAGGATTTTCATGCCCTGTTCGTTGAAAGATATCAAGTATCTTATCCATCATTAAATTTAGTTCATGACTGTTGCAAACATGCTCCTACTTTTATTGAAAGCCTTGAGAAATATTATGAAGATGATAATTTCATGGATGATGAGATCATGGAAGCCCTATATGAAAATCCATTTCAGCAACATGAAGAGAACCTACAGGATACCCATAAAGAAGATCATGAAAATTTGCAGCAGGATCAAGATCTTAGTGCGGTGGAAAATGAAGCCATTTTGCATGTTGACAGTGAACAGGAATTACATGAAATGGATCAGCAATATGAGGAAAATTTGTATACTCCTTCACTTGAAATCAATGAAGACAATCACTATTTGAGCAAAAGAAAACAAAGGGTATTATCTCCTCTATCTGAAGACGAGATAGATCAGCTATTGAAAGGTCATGTTACAGCTCAAGTTAACGCAGATCCGCATTGTGCACATGGTCAAGAAGGTGATGGTGGAACTTCTTCCTTTTCTGAAATGGATGACAGTCCTGTAAGCAGCTTTATAGATCAGCAGGTTGAAGATGTCTATATGGCTGAAAGTGATGAAAGAGAAAGTGTCATTTCAGATCTGCCCACAGAAGAAGACAGCATGCCGGGAACTCAAGTTTCAGTTTCAGATTGTGATAATGACCAGCCAGCTACTTCAGATCCAGATTCAAATTGTAATGACCAAGCATACCTTGTGTTGAATTCTGAAAAGGAGAATTTTGCTATTGAGGTCATAGACAGAGTTTTTGATCCAAATGTTTTCAGTTCATCAGAACAGAGTCTTCATAAAGAGGTAATTCAGTTAGTTCATGAAAAACAAGATGAGATCTTCATTCAAGTAAGTGAAACAGTTCCTTTGGATGAATTTATGGTAGATGATAAAAATGTCATGTTTGAGCTTCAAGAATCATTGGAAGTTTCTTTTCTCATGATTGATGACTGTAATGAAAATCCGGCTGTCCTATCGTATGAAGATGACCCACCAAATATTCAGACTACAGAAGATCAGACCATTCAAGATTTCCATTCAGATTCTTCTTCATATGTCTCATGTGTTGAAATGTTTTTACAAGAGGAGATCTGCTCATCTACCTGTTCATAGTTTTTTGAAGCCCAGGAGCATACTTTTACTGAAGTACATGATGAAGACAGATCGGAATCAGGAGAGAAAGACACCTTCTTTCTTCAGCAGGAGGTAAATCTTCATGTTTTTCAGGATCCAATGGCAGATTTGTTACAGTCAACAGTGAAAGTGATTATTGCAGTGTTCAGTGATGAAGGAGATCATGGTCAGCTATGTTTTTGGATTCCTAGTTATCAGTTTTTATTTTTAACTTGGAGATCTGATCGGGAGAATCAATCAAGAAGGCATCTGCTTGATTGGTTACATTGGCATTATGATATAGTTTGATGGTATATGGTCTTGTAAGAAACACAGGCAGTTAAGTACTGCCAGCAAGCTTTAAGTTTTAAGTTCAAGTCTTAAGTTAGTTTGCCAGAGTCAAGTTTTTTTTTCAAGTCATTTCAGTTTGCATCGAGTTAGTTTGAGTCAAATTTCCAGTCAATAAATTAGTCGTGTCGATTTCTTGCAATAATGGATTCCATTGCCCAATGGATGGAGGCACTGTCTGCTCTCCCAAATATCTGTAGTTCTTGGCACCTCCAAGGAGCTACCATCCCCATTGGATCCAATCTTAGTGTCAGCCTTTGCAGCCTTCCTTCAGTGATAAAAAATTCTCTTACAAAGTGATTTTAAGGTGTCAAGGTCAAATTTTGTCATTTCAATGAGTCTTCAAGAAAAATTTGGTCACTAGGCATTAGGTCTAGGGTTTGTTTTCACTCTTTTCAAAGTTGTCCAAATGTCGTTCCATGTCACCATTCAGCTGAGTGTGCCATCATTCAAATGATTTTCATCATCATTTCAAGTTCCATTGGGTCATTTTACAGCTTGTTCATGCTTCAGTTGTGCCTAGGTAAGGTCCATTTCCCTCTCCTAGGGTTTTGGAGGTAATTTCTCTTGGATGGTCAAATCATCGAAAAAAATTGTATCCTGATGTTCAACCACCTTCCCCTATCATTAATTCACCTTATTAAACACTTCCCATCACTGAGATCCCCCAAATTCCTCATTTTTGCACAAACCCTAGTTTCTTGCCACAACTTGGCAATTTTCTAGGCTAGACCTGTGTTTTGCCCTTTTGGACCCCTTCCCCTCACTCAATCTCTGAGATTCCACTTTCCCCTACTTCCTAACATCCCCCCCTACTTCCCAAAATTTCCCCAAGAATTTAGAAGCCCCTTATCCCCTTCATTTCGCTTCATTTCTAAAAAATCCCTTGTTTCACACATCGGGATAAGTTTCACTCAAATGATGTTTAAGAGCAATAAAAGATGAATTTTCGAAAACTGAGAGAGGTTTTTGTCCAAAACATGCAAAGGAAGAAACAAATCCTTCACTTTTTACACAGGTATAATGGTTTTGGAGAAATGTCAAGAATACTGTTGCTTCAGGAGAATTGATGCACCTGCAGGACGTAGTGTTGGGAGATTTGATTTTTGACAGGGTAAATGAACTCAAAATTGAAAAATTCCACTTTGGTTGGAAATTAGACTCCAAGATATTTCCAACGAGCTATCACACGCCCAATTTGGACACCGGGAAGGCCTCCAAAATCTTCCTACAAAATGCACTATGTGTGCGCTACTCATAGAGGAGGCGCGCTACTCACAAGAGACGCGCTACGCATATAGCTTCACCGGCCTGTGCAAAATAACATGTGCGCTACTCATATAACGCGCGCTACTCATTGGGTGAACGCGCTACTCATATAATTTCAGAGCCAGACATTTTCGCTCCTGTGTCCGGTTTGATGCCAAATCGCCTCAATTGGCTTGCAAGTAGGTTTTTCATGATTGCTCAGTAAATTTTGAACATGATTGTGGTGTTTTGAGAGTGGAGAAACTAGTTTGTTTGATGTGGAGAAAAGTGAACCCTATGTTCATTGCAAATTCATTTCTTAGGGTTTTGAAAGACATATTGATAGTCTTGTGAAGGATTTCCTAGCTTGTATTGTTGATATATATGCTTATGCATCTACTGTCAAAGTGTCACGGCCCTCACGCTCTCAGTTTGCCATTTCATCACTGCTGTCATCGCCATTATATTACCACTGTCATTTCTATTGTTTTAATATGGTCATTGTCACACTGTTTCCCATTTTCCATTGAAAAACACAGTCCCATACTCATTTTTCCTTTGACAAATCTTAGCCAGCATTGCAAAGGCTGTACACTACATTACATTTTTTTTTACTCATTTGTCAAATTCCCTTGTGATCAAAGCAGTGACTGTTTTTATGCCAATCCACTTGACAGAGCCATTACCACTGTGGCTTGTTTTCCTATGATACTTTGATACATATGTGACATATTTGGGTTTTGAGCATACATTGAAACTTTTGTCTTCACTACACCTATATCAACATATATATTGCCAGACATCTTGCTTTCAAAGCCATGTCAGAGACGGATTCAGTTTATGAGCAGGAGTATGACAGTGATTCCACAACAGAGGGTAATGTGCCACGGAGGTCTCACAAAGGTGGCAAAGGTGGTAAGCATCTCAGGGAGGAGCCTACTTCTTTGGCTCAATTGCAGGCTTGCCCGCTTGCAATGGATTGTTTTCAGCATCAGTCATGTTTCCAATACTGTGAGATGATTTCACAAACCCAACATCATCGTGAACTAGCTCGTCTATTTGTTCTACATTTACATGATGGCTGTGTAAACCTTGCAGGAGTAGATTTCATTCTGTCACCAGAGACTATTGCTCGGGCCACCGGGATACCAAATATAGGAGAGGAATGGAACAAACGACAGCAGTTAGAGAAATCCTACTATGAGCCATACATCAAACCTGAGTTTATGAGGCTGCTGAGCAGGGTATTTCCTTTTAGATTCCTGAAGGATGAGTTTGCTCCTTTGATGAAACTCATCATTCGATATTTCAGTTGCGAGGGAAGATTCTCGCGTCTCGATACATACCATGTCCATTTGTTGATGCATTTCACGAGGGTACGTATGATGAGCATTCCATACTTCATGTATCGCAACATAGAGAGGATGACAATTTTTGTACAGAAGAAGTCCCCAGCACAGCAGCATAGAAGTATATATCATTACGCGCTGATCAAAATTATGGTGATACATCACTTAACACAACAGGGCATCACTTGGGAGGATTTCATCTCCCGTGACTTCTTTACAGTGCCACAGCCGCCTCCCGAGGTAGTTAATGATGAGAGAGAGCCTTCACATCAGCCAGACATCCCTGAGATCGACCATATCAGTGCTCCATTGTATGTGACATACCAGCGAGGCCACCGGGCCTTATTTGCAGCTACACGACGAGTACTATCTCCACCCGGGGTGGAAGGGGTCTCGTTGACTTCATCAGCAGCGCGAGTATTATCTCCACCAAGGGTGGAAGGGGTCTCGCCTTCTTCTTCAGCACAGGTACAGATCCAGGACAGAGGCAAGATGCCTATGCATGATGAGGGCCCATCAGATGGTCGAGACACTGATTTCACATTCATCGATGTTGATGCGAGCTCTCCTAGCTCGAAACTGAAAGAGATCATCCAGGAGCAAAAGGCCGAGAATGACACGCTGAAAGAGAAATTGCAGAGCGCTCAGTGGGTGATAAACTACCTGGAGCAGTGTAAAAAATAGCTAGAGGATGAGCACACACTGTTAGAGTTGCGGCGAATCCGTGAGGATCGACAATTGGCCTGGAAGAGACCTGGTGATATGACACCGGCTGATCGAGATTCTTGCCTCACGCATGTTAACATTCATCTAGAGAAATTTTTGGCAAAGGCCAATAGATACAAAGACATGCTTCGTCACATGAAAGGTCATTATTGGGCCCGCATGCACGTCTGCAAGGCAAAAATAAAGATTCTAAAGAGGAGGTTGAGCAGTGCACTAAAATGGCGGAAGAGGCCTGATCCACTCCGGATTTTGGCCGAGGCTTCCTTGGCTGGGCATGATACATGATGGAGGGTCTTCTCTCCGAATTTGAGCGGATTTGAAAAAAAATTTGTCATTTTGGAAAATTTTGGTCTCAAAACAGGTTTTTCAGCCATACGAGTAGCGCGTCGACGCGCTCGATTATGATTGGGACACTTGCTGGAGGAAAAATTTATATTTTTGGATTTTTCATGGAAATTTATGCATGCTCTAGTAAGAGCAAAGCATTTCACCAAATTATGGATGATCAAAGGGGTCAAAACACCATGAAAATCACCATTCTGCCACCTTTTTCAGCAGCAGGAAGTACTTGTGGGAGGATGAAGTTTTGGAGGGGAAAATGAGCTCCAAATTGGGAAATTCCACTTGGGATGGATAGCAGACATCCAGGGCTTTCCAAAAAGCTATCATGAGCTTGATTTTGATGTCAAGAAGTGCCCCAAAAGTAGGCTGAAAGGCGCGCTACTCATATAGCTCGGGCGCGCTACTCATATAGATTTTTGGCTGATTTTTCATTTTCCAGCTCAAGATTTCGACTAGTTGGACCAGTTTTGATTGTGGATGTAATTTTTGAGTTGTCTTGATGTAATTTTGTGTTTGTAATGTAACTTTGACTTACTTTTACCTATTCTAGATGGATTCACTCCTAAAAAAGTGAAAATCAAGTCAAAGAATCAGTTTCCTTCCTTTTAGAGGCAAGTTGTTTGGATGCCTAGATTCTAGCTCCTTGTTTAGAATTAGTTGAAACTGCTCCTAGAAGGAGGAATTCGACCCCTAGAGGCATGGGAAGGGGTTAGGATGGTCTATATGATGTAATTTCTCAATAATTTTTAGAGGTTGGATAGGTTGGACTCTTGGGAAAACTTTGGCACACTATTGTACATATTTTTCATATTTTGGCTAAGGAAAGATCAGAGGTTTTGCAGCACCTGTTGGGATTCTTGTGGCTTTCAGTTCTTGATGGTGTTTTCTCTTATTTTATTGTAATTTCTTTCATGTTTAATGGATGCCATTCCTTACTTATGCTTCTGAAACTAAATGAATGAGTAAATGAGGTTGAATCCATTATTTTCAGTGCTCTGCCTTTAAATTTGTTTAGTTTTACATGTTTTCGCCTGTTTGGAGAGGATCCATGTTCTCCCTTGCCCTCTTCAGCTCCTTGTCATTCTGATCCATCCATATACCCGATCAAAAGCATCAAGACTACTGCCTACCTCGCCCCAACTCGAATTCTGCAAAGATCTGGCCTTATCCCCGGACCCAAAATTGTTTTTCCCATCTTTTCAACAAAAACCCAAAAATCAAAATCAAACTTTCCTATCTCTTTACTAGCCTAAAATCAGTATTCGTTATAAGTCATCTCAGCCCCTTTGAAGACCTTTTGCCGAGATAGACCCGGAGAGAGCCCTCTCTTGTCCTCGTAGGGCTAGCTACGAGGCTGAGCGTGGTTTGATGTAGCCTTAAGTTTTACCTTATTTCAGCCTAAGGTAGATTTGAGCGCTAACACTATTCACTAAAGAATGTTCCATACGACTGATAGAAAAGAATTCTTCAGTATCTTGGAGGAGAAGGATATCTATATGCACATCGATATGGGAGATGACGAGAGATATAGTGATGCCAGAATAGGAAAATTTCCTTTTCTAGGGATTCAGGTACTCCTCTCACACTAAAATTTGTCACGTACGTTCCTGGTTTAAAGAATAATTTGGTTTATTTTTCTATGTTATAGGACCGTGGCTATGATGTGATATTTATCAAAGGACACGCATTCCTTCATCATAAATTCAAGTGATAGGTGTAGAATATTGGTGTTGGAGTAAAGAACCTCTAGAAATTTGATGTAGAAGACTGTGCTGCCTTGAGCATGAAAGAAGAGAAGGTTGAGAGCTGAGACATCGGTGAGTTATGGTAGAGAATATTGGGGCATATGCACCATGGTTCTTTGAAGATCATAAGGAAGATTTCTACACGACTTCCAAAGGGTGCACCTGACCAACGAGATACATGAAAAGGGTGTAGATTATGGATGCATGTCAAAGCCAACATTCACAATAAGGAAAGTTGAGGAAAGGTGATCCTTAAGCGATCTCATTCAGATGTTTGTGGACCATTCGCGATAACTTCGACGAAAAAAAATAGTTATTGTGTGATTTTTGTAAACAATTTTTCACGCAAGTTTTGGATTTTCTTCACGCAGAAGAAAGATCAGAGATTCTCAAAGTTTTTTGAGTTTAAATCACTTGTCGAGAAATATATAAGGAAGAATGTGATGGCTCTTAGGAGTGACAATCGTGGATAGTATGTCTCGAATGAATTCAAGAAATTATGTGCCTCAGAAGGAATTCAAAGAGAATTTATCGCACCTCATAAGCCACGTCATAATGGGGTTGCAAAAGGGAAGAACAAAACTATTGTGGGAGCAGCACAAGGTATGTTACATAATCATGGCCTATAGTTGGATGTGTGGGTGGAAGCATGCAACACACCAATATTTGTGTAGAATAGAATTCCTCACTTGATACTTGGGATGAGTACACTAGAGGAAGCTTTTTCAGGTAAGAGACCAGATGTCATTAAGGGAATTTTGAGGTCTAAAATGGGCCTCCTAAGAAAAATGTACAACAAAAATAAACTTTATAACAACCAATAGGATTCAAGATGATGATGTCAACCATGGGGGATGATTTACCATTTTTTAAATAAAAGGGTAAAATATTAAAAAATAATAAAATAATAAAACTACTTTTTCAACTCGTATTTTCAACTTATCTCCCACAATTTTTACTCAAATTTCGAGTGGGAGTACTCGTTGGATGCAAAATTTAATTCTTCATCCAAGGAGTACCCATGTTGCATACTTTCAATGAACCCTGCTACATGAAAAATGGGAAATACATAAAAAAAAAAAAAAACGTGATTACAATCACGTTTTCTATGTATTTCTCATTTTTCGTGTAGTACGACCCATCGAAAGTATGTAACATGTGTACTCCTTGGATGAGGAATTAAATTTCGCATCCAATGAGTACTCCCGCTCGAAATTTGAGTAAAAACTTTGGGAGATAAGTTGAAAATATGAGTTGAAAAAGTAGTTTTTTCATTTTTCCCTCTAAAATTTGATGATGTCATCAAATCTTATTTGATTTTCTCCACTATTATTTTATAATTTCCTTAGGAGGCCCATTTTAGACCTCAAAATTCCCCTAATGGTTGCATTTTAAAATTTTTGGTTCATCATTTTATTGCCATGTGACCAAATATTCCAAGAATAATCTAGAGACAACAACTGATTTGGGGATATTTGTGGGGTACAACGATACACCTCAAAATTATTGTTGTACTTTCCACCACACAGGATGATAGTGGTCATAAAATATGTGAAATTTGATGAAGATAAGGCCATGCGAATTTCCCATAAGAGGGATATTTAGTTGCATGTGATTGAGAAGATTTTGGTTCTAAAAGAAGAAACTTAGGCTGTGGATCAACCACAAGCATAGGAACAAAGAGTGTAAGGATCCACTCATGCAGGGCCATCCATTGATGGAAGGAAGCACACCAGAGAGGCTGACATGTTTTTGCTTGATGCCAGAGAGAATGTGAGAGCACCGACACCACAACGCATAAAGAGAATATCCACAGAGTGGTACACCGGCTACATGACTCTTATGTGAGAAGGTGTAGTGATAGAGCCATAATATTTTGAGGAAGCAATGCAACAAATGGTTTGGGTTTATGTCATGGTTGAGGATTATGACTCCATTACCAGAAAAAATGCATGGGAATTGTCCCAAGGCCACAGGGGAAGTCAGTTGTAGGAACCAGGTACATATACAAGGTGAAGCAAGTAGCAGATGGGAGCGTCAAGAAACATAAGGCCAAGGTTGTGGCCAAAGGGTTATCGTAGGTTGAGAGAATTTATTATGATGAGACCTTTTCACCAGTCACAAGGTACTCATCAAGCAGATCCATCCCTGCACTTTCAGCGTAGATGGGATGGCAGATACATCAGATGGATGAAAATAAAACCTTCCTCGATGGGGTGATTGAGGAATAGGTGTATGTTGAGAAAACAAAGGTTTTGAGACCTTCGACAGAGAGTCGCATGTGTGCATACTCAAGAGAGAAATGTATGGGCTGAAGTAGGCACCTTGTGCTTGGTACACCACAATCGATAGCTACTTCACCAAGAGTGAAGGAGATGCAGACCTTTACCATATTATGGTAGAAGGTATAATTTTGATCATTGTAATCTATTTTGATGATTTGATACTCACAAGTGATGAGCAGCTCATCAAGTCTTGCAAGATAATTTGATATGAAGGACATGGGGTTCTTGCACTATTTCCTGGGATTGTAAATATGTAAAAAATATGGGGAGGTATTTGTATCTCAAGGAAATTATGCCAAATAGATTCTCAAGAAGTTGCACATGCAGGGAAGTAAACCCATGGATACTCCTCTAACAGGAAACTCGACGAAGGAGGATGCTACTTTAGGCAATGTAGTATACGCTACCACCTACAAGAATCTTGTGGGTTGACTCATGTATTTGGTGAATACATGACTTGAAATATGTTATGAAATTAACCAACTTAGTCAAGCTATGTTTAATCCTACCAAGCTCTTTTGGAAGGAAGGGAAGCATGTGTTGAGATACCTTAAAGGCACTATAAAGTTTGGGCTATGGTACAGAAAGATGGAGGTAGTGAAGCTTCAAGGTTTCACAAATGCAGATTTGGTAGGGAGTCCATCTGACAGGTAGAGCAGATCATGGGGAATCTTTAGCATTGAATCAACATTAGTTTCCTGGTACAAGAGGAAACATAGTTCAGTTTCACTCAGTTCGATAGAGGTAGAGTACATGGTGGCTAGTCATGCAACATGTGAGGCCATCTCGATGAGGAAGATACTTTTTGGTTTGTTTATTCGATATATGGATCCTAAAATTATTTATTCCGGTAACCAGAGTTGCATTAAGCTCTCAGTTAATCTTGTTTTCGATGATAGGTCCAAGCATATTGATATCTATTACCACCATCTCAGATATTGTGTGCAAAGGCAGATTATGTCATTAGGGTACATTCCCACGAAGAAGCAGGAAGTAGACATATTGATGAAGGAACTGTAAAGAGGAAAATTCGAGTTCCACAAATGCAGGATCAGGTAGCAGATGATCCCTTTCTTATGGTGAGGGAGTGTTGAAATTGGAAACAAGGAAGGATTCTAATTTAATTTTCTCTTTTTTTAATTAGAAGTAAATTGTAATTCCACATCACATGACATCTTGTGTGAGCTAACTGAGTTAGGAAGACTTAGTTAGCTCCATAAATTCGATTTGGGGGTCAAACTAGAGACATGTAGAGTTCACTCCAAGTTTTAGAGGGTCCAATTACAATTTATTTATATTTTTAATTATTTGTCTCAATTATTTGAGTTAAAATCAGCTTAACTAGTTCTAAATAAGAGATGAGCTAGTGATAAGTCCAGTGAATTAAATATGATTTAATTCACATGCATCAATCAATTAAATAACTAGTAATTTTCACTATAAATATTTGTTGCATGTTATTTCTAAGAGTGACCCATTTGATATTGGAGATAAAGGGAAGAGAGCTATCAGTTGTATAATTAGAAAATTTTCAAGTCATCCATGAGGTCATCAGGACGCCTTGGATGTATTGAACAATAAATTAGTTGGAATTTCATAATTAGTATGGGCTCAATTATCCCAGGAAAACGTGAGTAGGGTTGATCAGAAAGAGGCAAGAAAGTGGTTAAATATTGGACCAAACTTGCTTAGGTCAGTGTGAGACAGTCAGAGATAGAGCAAAGCTTTTTTAGGAAGGGAAATAACATTGTATTACTTCATGTTCTTGACTTAATGCAATATATAGATAGCGAGGTTTTTAGTTGAGGCTTTCCCCACATAAATATCTGTTTTGTGCAATTGAAATTATTTCTCTTTCTTATTCATGTGACTATGTAATCATAATTGTTTTCCACAATTTGTAAAATTGATTCAATATATTGTTTTAAAATATTACAATATCACCTGAATATATTTATATTTTGTATAAGTTATTGCAAAATATTATATTATTGTTTCCATCTATATCATTCGTTGGTGAATTTGTTGATTGATGAGAAGGATATAATGTGATCATAATTGACACGGGATCAACGTGAGCATATTTTATACTTCTAATCATTCATTGTTGGAATTATGGTCTATTGAGCTCTCCTTATTGCATAATTTTTCCTATGATGATTTCATGGTTATTGCTACTAACATCGGTCCTATTTCATTATTCACTATTGGAAAATATATGTGCTACTATCACGATGACATGGGTTATAAATGATGCTTAACTTGCATGTGATGAAGTTATGGGTGATGCCTTATTGTCGGTAAATCGACGCTTATGATGCACTTGATGAGGAAGATATGTATGTTATTCTCACTAATTATCATCAATATGTTTTTGATCAACTATGTTCTACTTAATGGCTTGTGATGCTCGAGGCCTCTTAGTTTTACACATGTTCTTGACCCATGGAAAGAATATGTATATGCTTCATATGATGTTGTGATCCAAGAGATTGATATATTTTTGTTATAGGAGGATTTTCGCTCTTCCTGTATTTGGAGAGAGTGTGCTGACTTTGATGATCCAAGGTCAAGGAGACGAGCTACTCAAAAATATTTATTACAGAATATTATGCTACTACTACAACTATTTATTATTGCTTATATATAGTGCATATTTTGCCTCATGATGATGCTACACTGTCTTATCTTCTTATGAGGATGTTTATATTTTTATCATGTTATTTATGTTTTTTTTTCCATATGATTACGGTGGTTATTGATAATAATTATCATGGTTTTTCTACAAATACGCCATTGATGAGATCACTGTTTAAGGATGAGATATTGCACAGAGCATATATTATTGTTCATGGATGCCATATCATTTCATAGGGATTGCATTAAGGAAATCATAATTTTGTGCATTTGTAAAGTTCATGCATAATTATTTCCCTACCTTGCTAGTGTATTGGTCATGAAAATACCTATGTGATAATCATTGAAAAATTCAGTCATGTGTGTCAATTGGGATCAAGGCATGTCATATGTGTAACCCCATTATTTTGGGTGATTGATGTAAAAATTCAGTCCAAAGATTCCATGTTTATGAAAAAAGATCATATGTACTTATGGATAGTAATGTATATTCTCAAAGGGATCTTAACATATGCTCAGGGAGATAATGCTTAGAATTTGGATTTCATGGCTCATATATTCGGATCCAACTTACATTTTTAAACTCTACATGGGGAGTAATACTATCAACATGGTTCTTCCCTTTGAACTTGATGTCATCGCAGGAGAGAATACTTGGTGTTTGCACAAGGTTTCCATCAAGTCCAAAGGGTGATATTTTTGGCATTATGGCTAATTTATTGTCTTCGATGGCGAACTACATGTCAACTATGACACGAATGTAAAATGTGTTGTCATTGATGTCAATTTATCATATGATGTCACACTCTTTTTATGTCTAGCTAATCTATGGATGGATGATTAATAAAAATATGTGTTGAACCATTAGAAATTCCCTCGAGTCTGTCAAGGACCCAGTTGACCCTAAGGACAAAAAGGAGTTTACCTAGTTCCTTGTTTGTGTGGTATTCTATATATTGGAGAAACGGGTCGGTCTATTAAGAAGAGAATCTAGGGGCATGTTGCAGACATTAGGCACAATCGTTCTTCCACATCAGCTCCAACTGAACATGCAAAAAAATATTGTCACCATGTATGTATTGAGGACTCTAAAGCCATTGCTAAGGTTGATCATTTCCACCATAGGAAGCTTAGAGAGGCTATCGAGATTGAGAGACATGCTAGGAATCTCAATAGGGATGATGTTTGGAAATCAAGTAAGAGCTGGACTCCGGCTCTCTCTATGTGAGTCGTCCCCCTCTTGCTTGGGTTCTTATTGCCTTAGGTCATTGAGTTTATTTCCTTGCTTTATTTCTGTTCTTTTTGGATCCTTCTTTTTCTTATTTCTTTATTTCTCTAATAATAACCCCTAGAAAATTCTTTGGTTATTATTAATATTATTTATCCATCCTTAAGCCTATATCATTATTATTATAATATTTTCCTTTATATTCCTAACTTCTTTATTAATTTATAATATTTTGATCTTATTACAAACTTTATTATTTCCATCAATTTATATGGCTATAATATATATATTCCTAATAACCCCTTCGTAACCTTTATGAATTATTATAAGACATAGATAATTTAAAAAAAAATATCCTTTTATTATTATTATAAATCCCTTTAATTAAAATATCTATAAATAAATTTTTTTGTAAATTATATAGAAATTTAATACAAATTATGTATTGCCTAGATTCTCCTGATCTTACAATTATATGCCACTATTAAATATAGAATCACTTTTACAAAAATTCTTGTGAAAATTTAAAACATGGTCGCAAATTTCAAACACATGAAGAAAGATCAATCACACATAACATAGATGTTTTTAATGGAGAAGCATAAAGCTAAAAACCCCACTATCCTATATTATGTATATATCATGGATCATGAAACAATCTCTTACAAAACTCTAATCCAAGAGCTCTCAATACAATATACAATCGTCTCAAGTTGTCATACAAATATTGGCAAATACATGCGTTAATTTACTGCCTCCTGACAGCCTACCTCCACTGCATGATCCCTACTGACCACAATCCCTAAATGAATGAGATCCTGCTTGCCTTGACTGTGCAATCCTTCTTGGCATCTCCAATGTGTGCATGGTTGCATGAGTGCACCCACTAATGTCACAACTGATAGTCAAACTGTCTCTTTCACCTATCTCTCAACTAGGTCTCCATTGGATCTGGCATGCATGTAGTTAACAATAGTAAATATTTAGTTGGATGTGAGACCACTGCTTGTGAATTAATTAAATAATTAATTCATTGATCTCTCACTAGTGTATGTTCAGTTACAACTAGCTCAACTAAGTTTAACTCACTTAAATGAGTTAAACTACTTTACAACTCACATAACTACACATCCAACTCTATTACAACTTCGAATCACTCAGTTACAACTAATTCCACTTGCATGTCCCACCAACCAACCTTTGAACTCGAAATTCCTTCATCTAACTGGTTTGCCACTTCAGTTAACTGATTCCAAGTGCTCCATGAGAGTAGATTAATATTTATTGTCCAACTATTATTAAGGGATAATAATAGTCGACATGCATCTATAAATAGACATGTGATCTATAAATAGAACTCGCACATACATTTAAAAATAAAACATCACCTATAAATATAATTTTCTCATCCATTCTAAAAATAGACTTCCACCTAAAAATAGCCTGAGGCTCCATCCTAGTGTAGGTGCCTACTTTTCACTAGGATCATCATCTTGTTGAATCTCATCACTCCCTCTCAACAAGAAAGGGATTATCTTTCACCTTGATCCTGTCTCTATGGTATTCGAATTTTCTCCTGGTGTGCACCTTCGTCAGAATATCTGCATCTTGATCTTCCATACGAATGTACTGTAGCAACATGATCTTCCACTACACAAAATCTCTCATATGATGATACCGAATATATATATATATATATATATATATATATATATATATATATATATATATATATATATAGATATATATATACATATATATATATATATATAGATATACATATACATATATATATATATATATATATATATATATATATATATATATATATATATATATATATATATATATCTATATGTATGTATATATATGTATATCTATATATATATATATATATATATATATATATATATATATATATATATATGCTTAGATATATCTTGAAACACATGATTAATAGAGATTTTAATGCAACTATGATTATCACAATGAATCACTATCGAATCTAAATGAGAACCAAGCAAACCAACGAGGATCTTTGTCATCCAAATAGCCTCACATGTAGCTTGAATTTTTTCCATGTATTCTGCTTCCACTCAACTGAGTGCCATGGATCTTTGTTTCCTGTTGTACCAAGAAATAGTTGTAGATCTAATACTGAAGATCCCCCCTGATGTGCTCTTTATGTTTTTTGGGCTGCCCGCCCAATCTGCATCCGTGAAGCCATACAACTTCACCTCATCCGTCTGTCTGTACCACAAGACATACTCAGATGTGCCCCTCAGGTATCTTAGTACATGCTTTCCCACCTTCCAAAAGAGCTTGGTAGGCTTAACCATCGCTTAACTAAGTTGGTTCACCACATAGCATATGTCTAGTCTTTTATTCACTAAATACATTAGCAAACCGACTAACTGTCCACAGAAAGTAACATCCACTACCTCTCCAGATGTAGCATCCTTTTTCCTCAAGTTTCCTGGAAGAGAAGTATCCATGGATTTGCAGCCCTCCATGTGAAACTTACCCAGTATCTCTCATGAATACTTGCCTTGAGACCCAAAAATTTCACCATCTCGCTGCCATATTTACAATCCAAGGAAATAATGAAGGAGGCCCATATCCTTCATCTCTAACTCCTTTTCAAGGTCCTCCTTGCATGAGTGTATCAACTGCTTATCATCATTCAATATTAAATCGTCAACATAAAGAACAATGATTAAAATATTACCCTCCACAACAATTTGGTATAGGTTTGCATCCGCCTCACTTTTGGTGAAGCGAAGTCTGATGAAATAGCTGTCTATCCGAGTGTACCAAGCACGGGGTGCTTGCTTCAACCTATACAACCCTCTTTTGAGTCTACACACATGCGACTCAATACTGAAGACCTCAAATCCTTCAGGCTGCTCAATGTACACTTCTTCCTCAATGATCCCATTGAGAAACGCAGTCTTCACATCCATCTAATGAATGTGCCAACCCATCTGTTCTAAGAGAGCAAGGATGGTCCTTATGGAAGAATATTGTGCAGAAGATGCAAAGGTTTCTTCATAATCAATCCCCTCGATCTGCGAGAAGCCCCGAGCCACAAATCTAGCCTTGTATTTCTCAAATCTCCCATCAGTATCTTGCTTTATGTGTGAATGTTTTTCTTTGTTATGCACTATTGTTCAATGTTTTTAAGGCTTATTTACATGCTTAATGTTCACTAATTCATCTAATTTTCATGGTTAAAACTCTCATTCCTTAAGAAAACACATGAAGACAAATTGTACATGTTTATTTAACTTAAAGGACACTTAGGAAAATAGAACTAATATACTCCTTTCAGATCAATTTGGTATCAGAGCTAGAGTTTTATATCTGGTGTTTTTATGTGTAATGATTTGTTAACTATTTGCAAGGGTTTTCATACTTACAAGGCTCAAGCTTAAGAGAGGAGAAGCGAAATTGGTGGAAGCAAGAGGTTCTCAAAGTGAGCCACATCAAAGGAAGGAAAGATTGCCACATTCTCCACCACCAAGCTCACCTCAAAAATAAGCAGAAGCAACATCAAGCATGCCTCCAAGAGAAGGAGAAATCCATGAAGAGATGGATCCCAAAGAGGAAGAAAGAGTGTACAGAAAAGAACTTCTTGACTTAATTGAAATGGTGAGAGTCCTTTATCAAGAAAGGAATGATAAAATAGAAGAGGAAAGGTCTAAACTTCAGAAGGAAGGACAAGGTCATCAGGAGGCCACAATGATGAAGATAAATCCAAGAAGGGAAATGGAGGAAATGGAGACAGTGGAAAGTCGCCATCATCACCCTCATCTTCATCTTCATCATCCTCTACTTCATCTTCAGTACATCAGCCATACAAGTCAAAGAACATGGGTAAAATTCCTTTTCTAAAACTTGATGTTAAGTCTGAATTGCCAATGTTTGATGGTGAAGTTAATGCAGAAAAGCTAGATAATTGGATTAGGCAATTGGAGGTCTATTTGAGAATCCAAAAGTTTCATGATGATGATACCAAAATCCAACTAGCTTCATTGAGAGTGGAAGGTGCAACACTTGTTTGGTGGGAAGCCAAGACAAAGGAGGAGATCAAGAAATATGGTAAGATTATTTTATCATGGACTGATTTCATTTCTGCAATAAAACAACAGTTTTATCCATTAGCTCACATGCAGAAATCCATAATGGACTGGAAAAATTTTAAACAATTGAAAAGACAAAATGTACAAGTGTATACTTAATAATTTAGGAGAAGAGATCTTTTGTTAGGAGTAGATTTGCATAGCCAAGACACTTTGATCAAGTATATAGGAGGATTACATACCTACCTAAGACATACAATCCTCATGTTTAACCCTACAATATTAGATGAGGTTTGTGTTCAAGCCACACATTTAGAGGCAAGGGGAAAACAAAACTTAGATGGGGATGAGGAAAATCAGTTTAAAGGAAAATAGAAGAAAAAGAGAAATGAAAATACTAGAAAAGAGAAGGGAAAATTCCTTTGCAAAAACTTTTCTAAAACTAGCCATAATGAGTACCATTGTTGGAAACTTCATCTAGAGTTGAAACCAGAAAGTTTTAAAGCCAAAGAGAAAGCCAAGGAGAAAGGAAAAAATGTTGCAATAGCTGAACAAGACCTAAGGTCAGATTCAGGAGATGAAACAAAAACCATAGCTATAGGACTAAAGAACTTGAAGGGGAAAGAGATTGAAATTAAACCAAGTTCTAGTATTTCTAACTGTCACATAGAACCTCCAAGTGAATAAAAGAGAATTGAACTGTTTCATGTGAGGGTCATTTCAACACATACCAAGGTTGACACATTGTTTGACAGTGGGTCACAAGAAAATTTAATCTCAGAAGACTTGGTCAAGAAACTTAATCTTGAGACCATTCCGCATCCGAAACCATATCCACTTGGTTGGATTTTTAAGGATGCAAATTTACATGTTTCAAAGAAGTACATGTTGCGCTTTGCAATAACTGCACATTTCATTGACACGGTTGAATTAGATGTTGTTCTTCTTGATATAATAGGTATGGTGTTGGGCAGTCCTTACTTGTATGACAGGAAATCTATTCTTCATCTCCATGAGAACAAATACCATTTATTCAAAGATAGCAAGGAGTACATTGTGAGAGCTCATCGTAAAAAACTATACCCTTCTTTAGTTAATGCAGGGAAGATGAAGAGGCTGGTCAATGCAAGCAAAAACTTGATATTGTTGATTATTAAACAAAGAGAATTTTTACATAATCATTTTCATGCAAATACCGATGTATATAATGAGTTGTTTCAGTTTGAAAGTAGGTTGTCTTTGAAAGAAGAAGACAAGAAGTTGCAACAATCAACATTGGTGTTGAACGATGCTGAAAATCAAGTTTCAGTGCAAGAAGTTGCAAAGGTCCAAGAGAGTTCAAAGAAACTTAGCAAAGAAGGCACAAGATTCATAAATTTCCATTGATGGTTTCAGAAAGGCATGGTACAATGGCGAAGAAACTTGGTCAGAAATTGAGAGAAGTTCAAGGCTAATTCAGCAAAAAATCGCCATAAGGACAAGATGCAAGGTGAGAGTAATTCCAAGTTTTCTTTGATTATAGACCAATTTAGAAACAAAATGTTTACTACAAAGTTAAGTTGTTGTTCTGCAAGTTCAGTAAATGTGCAGCATGACAATGTCAAAGTCAGCAATGGTTGGTCGACGGAATCATGGGAAATTTGTCGTTTCATGAAAATCTCTAATTAATGAAACTAGGGAAATTTCAGTGGATAAAGGTTGGAAGAGTGGGGACACAGTCTACTCATCTTCATGTGTAGTAGTCCAGAGAGCTTTTGAGGTCCAAAAGCTTCTGAGTGGGGAGGTGTGATCATGAGATCAAGTCTTATGCTCAAAAATGAAAGTGCTCGAAACAGGTCCGAACTTGAGAGACCAGAAAGGTCTCGTCATTACAATTCTGGCACCGTGAACGGTTCGAAAAATTGATGTCGTATGAGGAAGATATCGCATTCTGTTCATTTTCCCAAACAACAAAATTTTGGTGACTGGATGCTTAGTCAACATGCAAGTACAGTCAACAAGAATATACTTGGAATATTTTGTTTTTCTACACAGCTAATAATACTGCGCTAACTGGAATTGCCGGATTTGACAAGGATGACTAGGAAGTGAAATGTTTTTAATTCCTAAGTCTAAGTTGATTTTATTAATGATTGGCATGTCATTTTGTTGATGGCCAATGGGGAAGGTCCACATGGCATGCCATGTACCCTCCCCATGGTAGGTGGGTTGGATTAAGTTTGGAGGGTCGAATTAATTGATGTTTGGAACATTAGGTATGGTGTAAGTTAGAATATATATATATATATATATATATTAGTTTCCAGACTATATAACTTGATGAACTCTACCAAGTTTTGAGGACAGGCGAACCAGAATAGAATAGGCTTCTAGAATGGTGGGATGGATAAGTATAGTGGGGAAATCATCAAATTTAGTGGAGAAATTTTTTTATGGCGGAGTGGGGGTCGAACCCATGACCTACCGCCCACTATCCGCACGCCTTACCATCTTTTCCACTAGGTAGTTCCTACCCCTACACTCTTTCGCTTTTATTTGAAGTTATATTACCGACAATTTGGGGGTTGTAGGGGGCCACCACCTCCCCATGTGGTCACTTCGCAAGAACTGGGAACTATAGTCGTCTTCAACCGCCAGAAGACTCTACAACCGTTACTGTATGTGGTCACATGACATATAAAACTGCAACATTAAAACCTTCAGACCGGCATCTATCCAACCTTAACTCTCGGGCTTCGCAGATGTGGTCACATGTCATGCACGTTCAGTGGGTAGTTACTTCAAAGGTATTAAACCGTAACTCCGACAGTTCAAAAAAAACCACAACGTTAACCTCCACACTTAACACATGGCAGAAGGAACTCTGATAGTTTGGACGTGGTTACTTCCACTTTGTTTTAAACTCGAGTTATGACCCTAGTTTTCGGCAACGGTTGCACTCTAAAGCTTAATGTCTCTAGGGTTTTAGGGGTTGGCATGTAGCCAATCCCTCCCCAAAATTTAAATTTTATGGTTAACGGATAGTTACATTTGGAGCACGCCCTTTAATTTAGGGGTTTTTTCTAAATTTAGTTACAGTTAAGTGTCTTTCTCCACATTTAGTGGAGCCTTTGTAGCTGACATTGGAAAAAAGGAATTGAGAGGCCAATTTTTGACTAATTTTGGTGAAACAAGAGTCTACCTAGACTAATTTGAGCATTATGGAGCCATTGGTGCAGAGAAAAAAACCATTAGATGCCTTCAAACATATGTAATTTACAATTTTGATCATAATGACAAAGAGGGACATGCCATTGGGAGCTGGACCAGCAGATGTAGCCCAGGAGGGGTGAACTGCTTCATCATGCCTACTATGTAAAAATTATGTGTGAATAATTTTCTCTATTATGCACTGTTGTTCAATGTTTTTAAGGCTTATTTACATGCTTAAATTTCACTAATTCATCTAATTTTCATGGTTAAAACTCTCATTCCTTAAGCAAACACAGGAAGAAAAATTGTACATTTTTATCTAACTGAAAGGACACTTAGCACAACAGAACTAATACACTCCTTTCAGATCACTAGAGGATCATTGAATCACGGTTCTCCTTTTCATGAAAGGTGAACTTTACATACTTCCCCATGGTGAAACGCTTGCACTGATCTAACTGAGCAAGTTTTCCCATTGGAAGTTCAGTAGATATTTGATGCATGACTTTCAAGGCTCCAGAATGAAGATGGCCCAATCTCTTGTGCCATAATTCACCTTCATCCCAGTTCACCACTTTTTCTGCCTTGCCCATCATGGCAGCGTAGCCATCTACCTCCAGCTTGTAGAGATTCTTAACTCGAATCCCTATCCTCTTAGATTGACCTGTTGTTTTATGTCGCACAAAAGTTTTTCCATCACTGAAAACAACGTCATAGCCTTTGTCCTCCAACATCGCGATTGAGACCAAGTTTTTCTTCAGACCTGGAACATCCATAACATATTTCAATTGAAATGGTTTACCTGACTCCCTCTCAAAGGTAATGGTGCCAATGATGGTCACACTATATCGTCCATCGTCACCCATCTCTATACGCATTTGGATATCTTTCTCCTCCAAGTCACTAAAAATCTCCTTATCTCCCGTCACGTGGAAGGAAGCACCACTAGCAAGATACCACACCGATCCCAATGCACTTGACACCATGAATGAAATCAAAGAGAAATAAAGTTCAAATGCGAGACAAGGGCCTCACCAGCTATAGCTCCAACAACCTTCTTGTTCTTCTTCTTCTGTGGGAAGTTAGTGGTGAGATGCCCATGTTCGTGACAATGAAAATACTTCACCTTGGACAAATCCAGATTCTTGCCTTTAGACTCGGATTTTGAATGGAATTTCTTCCCCTTCCCTTTTCTTGCCTTGGCATCCAAAGCACAATCCTCTTCATCATCATGCTTTGATGAAGAGCCATCTCTATTTTTCCACCTGAACTACTCCTGCACTAGATCCGACCACAGTCATTCCCAATCCGGCAATTTTTCTTGTCCTTTGACAGAGTCTTCTTAACTGTGCCAACTCTTAGGAAGTCCAAGAGATCCAAGCTCACCAAATCATCATCAGCAACAATGATTCCCACACTCCCTAGTTCATCTCGACATTGGACAAACTTTGTGAGATACTTTGGAATATTGTCGCACTTTTCCATCTTGATCTTTCTGAGTTTATCTTTCAGCACCAATTTCCTATGGTCGTTGTTGCTTTGGAAAAGATCCGTCAAATCCTTCCACATAGGATATGGAGTGGCTTTCCTATGAAGGCTTGAGATAATGTGGTCTTGTACACCTTCCAACAGAATCCTTCTTGCCTTCACTACTTTCTTTTTCCATGCATCAAATAATGCAACATTCGTCGAAGTGGGCTTAGTAACATCACTGTCGATGAATTCCTTCAAGCCATTATCATCAAGCACCACCTCCATCCTATCCTTCTAGGAAATGTCGTTCAAGCTGCCCTCGAGCGCATACTCTAGCCACAAGCCATTGAAAACCATTTCGATATTTACTCAACTGTCACACCAATAAATTCTTGCTACAAATTTGAATTGTTTCCACCAATAAACTCAACTCCTGCTTCAAAATTTCAATCTTCTGTGCTCCGATACCATATATAAATTTAATAAAAATAATGTATTTCTTGGATTCTACTGATCTAACAATTATATGCCACTATTAAATACATAATCACTTCTACAAAAATTCTTGGGGAAATTTAAAACACAATCGCCAATTGCAAACACATGAAGAAAGATCAATCACACATAACACATATGTTTTTATCGGGTAAGCATAAAGCTAAAAACCCCACTATCATATATTATGTATATATCATGGATCATGAAACAATCTCATACAAAACTCTAATCCAAGAGATCTTAGTACAATATACAATCGTTTCACACTGTCATACAAAAATTGGCAAATACATGCGCCAATTTACTGCCTCCTGACAGCCTGCCTCTGCCGTGCAATCCCTTCTAATCGCAATCCCTGAATGAATGATATCTTGCTTGCCTTGACTACGTAATCCTCATTGGCATCTCCAATGTGTGTGTGGTTACATGAGTGCACCCACTAATGTCACAACTGATAGTCAAAATGTCCCTTTCACCTATCTCTCAATTTGGTCTCCGTTAGATCTGACATGCATGTAGTTAACAGTAGTAAATATTCAGTTGCATGTGAGACCACTGCTTCTGAATTAATTAAATAATTAATTCATGGATCTCTCACTAGTGTATGTTCAGTTACAACTAGCACAACTGAGTTTAACTCACTTAACCAAGTTAAACTACTTTACAACTCACATAACTACACATCCAACTCTGTTACAACTTTGAATCACTCAGTTACAACTAGGTCCACTTGCATGTCCCACCAACCAACCTTTGAACTCGAAATTCCTTCAGCTAATTGGTTTTCCACTTTAGTTTACTGATTCCAAGTGATCCATGAGAATAGATTAATATTTATTGTCCAACTATTATTAAGGGATAATAATAGTCGACATGCATCTATAAATAGACATGTGATCTATAAATATAACTCGCACATACATCTAAAAATAGAACATCATATATCAATAGAATTTTCTCATCCATTCTAAAAATAGACTTCCACCTAAAAATAGCCTAAGGCTCCATCCTAGTGTAGGTTCTTAATTTTCACTAGGATCATCATCTTGTCGAATCTCAACAAATTCTGTGGTATCAATATTCATTAAACCATTTAATAAATATTTCCTAACAACTAAATTTTTTAATAGTATTTCCTTAATAACTAATTAATCAAATCACTAAAGGCTAGTTTTAACGGGCAATGATGCATCCATACTATTTATTCATGAAGGTAGATTACCATTTTCACCTTTTCGTGAGAATGAACTACATTAGATGGTTCTGAATTTCGGCCAAATAATGATGTGATTAATCCAAAAGGAATTTATCTACATTATGGATCAAAAAAATCTTAGATCCAAATATAAACATATAATATTTTAAATATTTATTTATATATATTCTATAGAATATGGATTATAAGTGAAATAATTGAATATGAACCAAAGGATTAATTTAACTCTCACGCTCTATCATGCGTTCTTCCACGTTCTTCCATGTTTTTGGGTTGATATCAATGGCTTCGAAACTTATCTTACATCTCACTTATAGGTCGACATTTCCATTGAATTCTTTCTTTTTTATATATTTTATTTATATTTTTTTTTTTATTATTTTTATATATATTTATTTTTCTATTTTATATAATATATATAGTTGACATTGAAATATTTTATTTATAATTCACATTTTACATATGAATTTTTTTTTTTTTCCTAAGTAATACTAATTCTATTAATTCATCAACCAGAGGTTACATTGTTCATCCTCGGAAATGGAAAGATCCATTACGGAGGGAATAGACAAAATACTGTTGTCCAAAACTAGACTTCCCCTAGAAGGGAAACCAACCTTAATTATCCAGATAGAACGAGCTTCCCATAGCGGGAAACCAACCTTTAAAATGGTGCAAAAAGAGACCAAAAGAGCTAGCATAGGAAACAATCAGAACCAACAAACTAAGAAACCTGAAGAGAGAGTGCTATGGAGAACCTTCATGCTTGTCGCTGGAGGGAGGCTCCTCTTCGAGGATGCGACAGATGTAGCCGCAGTCTAGTGAATCAAGCCCAGGGTCAGAGTCTTCAAGCTGCTCGCGTGGGGATTCAGCAAGCCTGAGGCACTCCACCAAAGTGTCCTGAGTGGAATTATCCTACATAGATGTTGTAATATCCATGGCATTAGTCGAATTGAGGTCTTCTTTCCTCTTGGAGGAGCCTGAGAGACACAGACCTGGCAGATGCTTCTCTTCGGCCGGCTCAGAGTCGTTGTCATCGGAATTGGAGCTGGAGGCCAGCTGCATAGGGAGGGCTTTGAGTTTATGGGGGATGAAGGCAGGCTCCGCAGGGATGGTGGACTTGAGGGCTCTCTTCTTACCCCGGGAGGAGGAGGGGGGAGCGAAGGGGTCCAGGAGTTGCGCGGGAGGAACGAAGGAGTTGGAAGGCTCTACAGGCATGTAGGCAGAGGGTGAAAATTCTGCCATGTCCCAAGGGACCGGAATATTTATGTCCTGGGGGATGGCATGGGGCAGAGGGGGATGCGAAGGGAGGCCCCTGCCCCCAGCTTGTCTGCACCGTTGTCAGTGTCGTCGCGGCATCACAATAGGCTTGGATAGGGCGTGATACTGCGGAGGGGTCACTGCAGAGGCCTAAGCCCAGAAGCTTCTCCCCTGAGCAGGGGAGGGCCGAAGCAAGAAGAACAGAGGGAGAGCGATCAGAGCAGGCTGAAGAGCCAGAGAAGGAGCGAGAGAAGTGAACAGCATGGTGACGGGCGGAGTTAATACCAAACGCATTGAGTACGTCAAAAATAAGGTGGCGCATGGGACTTTAAAGCCCAGCCCACGCGAGAATTGAAGGCATTGTGCATCCCAAGGCTGGGGCATATGGGTGTGCCATGTGGTGATCAACATGGCCGCCCCGTGTAGTCTTGCAAGGCTAGGTACCACCCACATCCGGGGCTTACATATGAAATTATTAATACATGTTGAAAGTTTATTTCAAAATAGAAAGCATATATACATATGTTTAAAAATCAAATTATTTCTCTAAATATTATTTAAAATATTACATGTCAAATCTACATTAAAAGTTGAATGAATTATCAACCTCTCTGAACAACCTATTTATAGAATAAAATTTATCTCTTTATACAATGTATATTAAGTTTTTTTAATTAGCTAGTACAACCACATTAAAAATATTAATGTGTTTGATACAGCTAAAATCTTCATTTGTATCTACCATTGATAAATATATAACAAAAAAAATTATTACAACAAAAATATAATTATTAACTTTGATTTCACTAAACCCTTAACCCTTAAGATCTCAAATCTTGATAAAAAAAAAAAAGTGCTAAATATTTTTTATCTTTTACAACCAAGATATAAGGCAATTTTTCTAAAATTAGAGATGCTTTGAAAATTTCTAGGAAATTTGTGGGCGTTTGGGCATCAATTTTTTTAAATTTATTAAAAATAATTGCAAGATATATGATGAACATATTCCCTTAAGAATCAATTTAGGCAGTCAATTTAAAAAAATGCAAGACATCCTCATCCACCTTAAGTTGAAATATGAAGTCTTTATTTAAAATATTACATGTCAAGTCTACATTAAAATTTGAATAAATTATCAATCTCCCTAAATAGCCTACTAATAGAATAAGGTTTATCTTTTTATACAAACTATATTAAACTTTTTTTACTAGTACAACCACATTAAAAATATTAGTGTACTTGGTGCAAAAATAATATTATTGTTAACTTTGATTTTACTTAACCTTTAAGAATGTGTTAAAGAATTTGTTTTTTTAACAACCAAGATATAATCACAATTTTTCCAAAATTACACATTGTTTGAAAATACTTAAGAAATTGGTGGGCTTTTAGACATCAATTTTTTAAAATTTATTAAAAATCAATCCTACCAAACAAATTCTCTAACACACTACAACCCTTGATAATCATTCATATGTAGGGTATGATGAGCATATTCCCTTAATAATCAATCTATGTCGTCAATAAATAAAAAAAATTTAAAAAGTCAAGAGATCATCATCTACCTTAAGTTGAAATACTAATTCTTTATTTAAAATATTACATGTCAAGTCTACATTAAAATTACAATGAATTGTTAATCTATCTAAATAACCTATTAATAGAATAGGTGTTATCTATTGATACAATCAATATTAAATTTTTTTAACTAACAAGTACAACCACATTAAAAATATTAATCTTATAATAGAAAGCTTCATTTGTATCCACAAGTGATAAATATATAAAAAGAAAACCTATTGTAACAAAAATATTATTATTAATGTCACACACGTACTCAAACAACTCATGGTAAATAAATATTACGTTATTGTATTTTTAACTGTTTTAAATCAAGAATTGGTTGAAAACAGAATTCTTGAATCGGTTGAAAACAAATAGGTGATGCGTATTAAAGTGGGGATATCCAGCATTTTGGGAATAGAGGGTTCTCATGAGTGTAATAGTAATTCGGTAACCTGCAGTCCAACTTTGCTATGAGCTTGTTGGGAATAATGCTCCCACCACTACGGCCAGGGAGAATAAAATAAATCTCATTACTGTGCCAAAGAGCAAGAAGATTAATTCCCAGTAGCACTAAGGTTTGAAGGGAAGCATAATTGTTTTTTTTTCGTTATGATCGACGGATGCAAGGAATGCGAAGACCGACAACGAGCTTTTGCAGTGCTGGAATTATTTTTTATATTCTCATTAAGCGGTGAAATAGACTACGAAAGCAATGAGGGCAAGGAGTCGGCCTTTGGAAAGATGTTCCGCCTCCACCATCTGCAAGAGAAATTTGTTGAATTGCAGACAATGTAGAAAGAGGTCGCTTCCTTATGTAGAAAGGAGCAATCAAATTTCTCCAAGCAAGGACTGAAGTTTTCTATGGTGGTTATTCTTCAAGGAAAAAGATAAGTAATCATGCAATGTATTTTTTTTAAATATTTTGCATAATTAGTGCAAGTGAAATATAAATTCATAAGGTAAGTGTCGGCTGCCAAGATAAGTAATTTTGGCTAAATTTCCTTATTATATAATCTTTTTCTTTGTGAGATGAAATATATAAATAAAGATTATATATGTCATATAGTTTTTTCTGAAAAAAATATTATTAGAAAATAGAAAGAATACTAATGATCTTTCTCATATTTATTGAGATAAGAGAATGATATTTTCTATTTTCTAAAGAATATATTTATCTTGAGAGTAGAAGATAAGTCCATTGTGTTAATTCCTTTGCAAGCGTTAGCAAAGGTTACATGTTAATTTTGTTATTATTTTAAAAGGTCTATCTAGCTCTTATGCCCAAATAAGGGTTAGTTATGGTACTTTGTTTTTAAAAGAGATTTTCTTGATTAGATTAAAGAGGGTAACTCTTTAATAAAAATATTTACATAATATTGTATAAGCAAGAAAATAGAAGATGAATGCTCTTATTTTAAAAGGGATTTTGTACTTATTTAGTTATGAAGTGATAACAAGTCCAAAGTATTTTCTTGAATAGATTAAAGAAGGTAACTCTTGAAAATATGTTCATGTGCGATGAAGAAGAAAAGAGAAGTTTTCTCAGATTAATATTCATTAACCATGTTGTAAATAGTAATGAATTAATAAATCCATGGATAGTTTCATAAATCCATGGGTAGTTCTCCATGGTGTTGATATAGATTAATTATTTCATAAAACCACGGGTAGATTACCATGGTGTTTGCAAATATTAGTTATTTAATAAATCCATGGATAGATTACCATGGTGTTGGTAAAGTTAAGTTATTTAATAAATTCATGGTTAAAGGAACTAATCAGTTATATTCCTTTAGATGAACAAACTAAGTGATTACTTTTATATTATCATGATTATGATGTTAATTCCCTTTGGAAGAAGATCATGCATAAGCATGCAATATGTGTATTAACTTTTATTGAAAAGAATATACATATTTGTATGTAGAAAGATAGCTTGTAGTATTAAACTACATTGAATATGATTGTTAGTATAATCTTGAAAAAGAAGACATGCATTTGTATGCCTAATTGCATAGTTTTACAGAAAAGAAAGCATATGTTTACATGCTCACTTGTGTTGAGGTTTCCTTTGGGAAGACTCGTGAAGGAAGCCACGTGCTTCGTTGGAGACTCTTTTGGAATCTATATGCCTTTGCATGCATGGGAGCAACATTTGATATGTTAGATTTCACTCCATGTACTAAAAGTAATAGCTCAAGGGTTAGCTATTTTGATTAAATTATGTAAATTGAATGCACGAGTATCATAACTAAGTATCAGTTTATTTTAAATGTATGCTGGGGAGATGTAGCTATTGTCTTGCAGTGCTTATGCGACAGAAACATTAGTTAATGTGATGACTTATAACCAGCACATATGAGGTATGTGTTGTTAAAGGGAGAATGTCAAGGTACTTTACTTGCATGTCATGAATATACATGAGTAGATGGAGAAACTACTATAGTATAGATATGTGAAATGATTTATTATACTTTATGAATCTTGACATCAATGTATGTTGAAGGTAACATTAGCAGGGTATGATGGTGATATGCATAAAGGAAATATTATGCTTAACCTGGTGGCAGGTAAATGATTATGGTTCACGCAGATGAGTATGAACTACTGGATGATCCAGTGATTTATTGTAATGGCTTTAAGCTAGATATTTGTATATTTCCTTGTAATATTTATAAACGATGGTTAAGGGATGGTCTCCCTTATAAGCCATTGAGTGAGGGCTGATCACCCTCAATTCCAACGCATAATTTAACAGCCCCAGGAGATGCTGGTGCATTTGGAAATTTTAAATCTTAATTCCTTGTTGGCATAGGACATCACTTAAAGTCAAATATGGTGGTAGGAAATTTTAAATCTTGATTTCTTGTTGGGATAGGAAATGTTGGCATTCAATTCTATATTTAAAAATAATAAATTTGGGTTTCCCAGGATGAATTTTTAAATCTTGAATCTGACTTCTAACTATTATTTAATTAAAGCAAATGAAAATGAAGCAAGACTGAGGCTAAACCAGATGACATAGAGCCTCTCTTAAAAGAATATTAAATTTTTAATTTTACCGAGGTGACATACAGTTCTTTAAAATAAAAGATTAAATCTTGAATTTGTTGCTTAAAAGAGAAGTGCTATATGGTATATAGTTTAGTATGTATAAGATGTTGCAATTTAATGTTTTATTTAAATATAATAAAATGATATTTATATTAATAAATTTTCATTTACTTAATAAGTTGCAAAGACATATTTGTAATTTATTTATTTTTTAATATAGAGTTGATATGTAATTTATAGAAATTTTAAATTTTGAATTAGTTTTATATAGAAAAAGTTGTCTACATTTTAGAGGAAGGTATTGTCATATTTTAAAATAATAAAATGACAAATAGACTAAAAAAATTAAAATAGAGTTAAATAGCATGTTAAAATAATATAATTTGATATTCATTTTTTATATTTAGTTACTTTGTAATAGTTAAAATAAAAATATATTAATAACAAAAAAATATTTTGATATTGGTTATAAATGAAATATTTCAATATCCATATTTAATATCATCGACTTATATAAATAAGTGTATATATAAAAAAAAACAAAGTAATTTAAATTAAAAATTAATTATATTCTCATTTTTAGTGTAAGAGATACATATAATATTGAGTTGATATATAACTTAAAAAAATATTTATAGCAAAAAAAAAGGTTAAATATATATTATATGGAGAGAAAAATTTTATTTCATTAATAGGGTATATCTAAAGCAAGTAGTTTTATTTTTTGGTATAGGGTTGACAAGTAGCATTTTAACAATTATATATATATTTATATATACTATTTTTTTATTTTTTTTAAATAGAGTCCTTTGAATATATGTTTTCTACTTCTCAATATAATTGAGAGATGTATTAATATTTTAACGTGTATAAAGTAAATCATAAAAAAAATATTTCAGTATCTCTCTCTCTCACACACATATATATAACATTTTATTAGCCCAAGGCTTTTTATTTGAAGTAAAGGTTGATGAACATCTATTGATTTTTTATTTTTATTTTAAATTGAAGACTTAGATTGATTCTTAAGGGAATATGCTTAGCCTATGCTTAGTTGCTTATCAAGTGTTGTAGTGTGTTAGAGAGTTTATTGGGTTGCATTGACTTTTAATAAATTTAAAAATTTGATGTCCAAATGCTCACCAATATCCTAGTCATCAATAATTTTAGAAAATTGTCTTATATATTGGTTGTAAAAGATAAAAAATTTAATATATTTGGAGATTTTTAAGGGTTAAGAAAAATAAAATTTAATAATAATATTTTTGTTATATTAGTTAATAATAATATCTTTGTTGGAATAATATTTGTGAGAAAGGATTTGGGGAGATGTATGGAGTGGAAAATAATATTTGTGAGAAAATATTTCACATTATGAATTGCTATAAATTTTTAGGTTTGATTTCGTTTGCTCAAGCGTTCTATTTTTTTCCACCTTTTCATTTTTACTTTTTCATCTATTTTTTATTTTAAAAAGACTATGTGGAATAAAATTCAAGGTCTTCTTGTTTAGCCTCAGTCGTGCTTCATTTTCATTTTCTTTAATTAAACCTCAGATTCCAGATTTAAAATTTAAAATTTCAGTGTTTCTCCCAAATTTATTATTTTTAAATATAAAGTTAAATAACATCTACTATGCCAACAAGGAATCAAAATTTAAAATTTGCTGCGAACATCTTTGATTCTGATAACTGAATATTTAATTCCTACAACTCCCGCCTTATCTCTATTTATTCGGCTCGTTTTATTCGCCATGTCATCTCATTCATGCTTCATTTCTTTGTTTCTGGAATTTTTCGAATTCTTCTGTTTTTCGACGATATCAATGGCTGCTTGGAAAGTGGTTTTAGTGTTGGGCGTTTGCAATTTCGCCCTCTTCCTGCTATCGCCACCATGAGGTAAAATGCCATTGAATCTTTTGGTTAAGCAAAGTTAAGAAGTTTGGAGTTTCTCGCTCATGGTGGTTCATTTATTTTTCTTTGAATCAAAGTTGAAAATCTTGGTGTTAATTTAAAGTGTTTTGTTGCATTTTCGCCCTCTTCCTGGTACAATGATGTTGAAAACTTGCAGACAAATTCGCCAGGTAAAAGATTCAATGGCATTTTACGTGATGACGTCGGTTGTGGTTTTGGCATTGGTCATAACACTGCTGTTACAGGAGATAGCAGGAAGAGGGCGAAAATGCAAACACTGAACACTGAAACGACTTTTGAAGCAGCTATTGATAGGGACGAAAAAACAGAGGAATTTCAAAAATTTGAGAAACAAATAAATGAAGCACGAATGATATTGTAAAGGAAAATTCCACCTTCAATACTAGATATATCCATGTTCATTGATATTCTAATTTTGTGACAGAGGCCTAAGAAAATAATTGATTAAAGCAATTAAAAAAAAAAATACTTAAAACTTGATGGTTTGAATCTATAGTGAAGTTAGCAATGAGAAGACAGAACCTTTGACTGCTTAATAAGCATGGTTCACAGGATACAATATTTAAAGGGGAATAGCCTATCCAACCCTGTAGACTA
>JAXQQM020062887.1:0-54102 GCA_034641835.2 Pinus albicaulis
GATTCTTTAAAAAATCTTAATTTTTTTTTTAAAATATGCATAGAGACAAAACTATCACTCAGTAATGAAAATTTCTTTATGATGTTAACTAAGGTAATAATGTTGGGACACCATATTTCTTCTTCATGAATTAAGGTGGACCCAACAAAAATTCAAGTCATTGTGAATTTAACGCCACTCACAACACAAAAGGAAGTAAGAATTTTCTTTGGTTATGCAGGCTACTATAGAAGATTTATTGAAAATTTCAGTAAAATAGCTCTGCCTTTATTCAAGTTACTTGCAAAAGATGTGGAATTCCAATGGACAAATAATTGTCAAAATGCATTTCAGAAATTAAAAGAAAAATTGTCAGTTGCAATCATTTTTCGAGGACCCAAATGGTCATTTCCATTTCATATATCAATTGATGCATCTGACACTGCTATAGGAGCATCACTTGGAAAGAAACAGAATCAGTTGAATTATGCCATATACTTCATAAGAAAAAACTTAACACTGACAGAATTGAACTATATTGTTACAGAGAAAGAAATGTTAGCTGTAGTACATGCAGTTAATAAATTTAGACATCACATAACAGGTTAGCAAGTATTCATCCACATGGATCAGTCATTCATAATATATTTAATGAACAAAGAAATTAAAAGTGACAGAATAACTAGATGGTTGTTATTGATGCAAGAATTTAACATCACTGTACAAGATCAACCAGGTAAGGATAATTAAGTAGGAGACTTTCTATCAAGACTTCATTCACCTAGTGATCCAAATCTAGTCTCGGATAATTTCCTAGATGAACATATATTCTCTATAACTATCAAAACTTCAAGGTTTTCAGATATAGCCAACTATTTATCATATGGAATCCTACCATCCCATTACACAAATAAACAGAAAAGAAAGATAACTAGAGAAAGTGCTAGATATAGTTGGGTCAATGGTGACCTCTTTTATACTAGTTCTAATCTGGTAATAAGAAAGTGTGTTAGAGAAGACAAGATTACAGATATTTTTAAATCATGTTAAGATGATCCATGTGGTGGTCATTTTGCAGACAAGCAGATGACATACAAAGTGCTCAAACTTGGCTACTACTAGCCAGAAATATTCAAAGACTCCAAGGCCTATGTAAAGAGATGTGACAGCTGCCAAAGAATTGGAAGACCAGTGGCATCAAATGAAAAACTGATAGTTCCAAAAGTACCTAATTAACCATTTGAGCAATGGGATCTAGACTTGTGGGACCAATCAACCTGCCATAAAACGGAAAAAAGTGCATCTTGGTATGTACATATTACGTTACTAAGTGGGTGAAGGCAAAGGCAGTGGTACGAGAAACAAAAGATACATCTATTTATTTCCTATTTGAAGAAATATTTGTAAGATATGGAGTTCCACGACAGATTTTAGCTGACCAAGGCACACAGTTCACATCCAATCTTGTTCGAGATCTTATAGAGAAGTACAAGATCAAAAATAGAAAATCAACTACATACCATCCTCAAGAAAATAGACAAATAGAATCAACAAACAAAGTCCTGGAGAATATCATGACGAAGTCTATACAAATGAATAGAAAGGACTGGTCAGATAAATTGAGAGATGCACTATGGGCATACAAGATAACATGGAAAAACATTATTGGGTTCAGTCCATATCAGTTGGTCGTGAAAAGAAAAATCAGATTGTTTTTGGATATCTAAACATGCTTATTGAATTGAACATTTTTCATAAGGTAAAGTTTGGTTTCCTTCTTGTTGGGCATAGTCACGACCATATTGATCATATGTTCTGTCATTTTTTGATAACATTGAGGAGGAAGGATGTTGGGAGCTTGCCATCATTAATTGAATGTATTAAGAAATCATATGTGAAAGCCTACTTTTCATGTGTTAGAAGAAATGTTTTACATGCGAATGTTTATTCTAAGATCGCATGGTGAGGAGAAATGCATTGAAAAAATTAACGACATTAGCTTCTAATCTCAATTTCATATCAAAAAAAATGGTGGGGAAACACTTAAATGGGACAAGAAGTATTCAACTACGCGTTAGAATGGGCGTCGTCATTAGGTTTGGAATTTTTGAAGTTCATTCCAGATCATCAAATATTTGCGTCAAATATATTGTTATTACAATCAGTTGTTGACGTTCATAATGCATGAAGGCAGAAGAGAGATATAGATCATTATGAATTCCTCGAAGAAATTAAAAAATAAATTAGATATAAATATGAGTAATTTGAGGTTGCTAATTCAGTTTGGTGGGAGTCATTTTTCAATGATCAGAGTGATATACTTTCAATATCAACAATGTTTGTTTCCTCATGTTCATTTGACACATTTTGTGGCAAAATAAATGGAGTCTTCAAAACCAAATTCTAAACAGGTGGAGGAAAGAGAAATGTATATTAGTCCTAGAAGATATTGTGCAAAATGTTAAGCCATGGAAGACCTTTACAAGGGTTCATTACATGATATTAAGGAGGGTTCCATGTTTGCAGATGAAGATCCACATGGTTATCCATTGTAAGTTTCCAAGGTTATAAAGTTCATTATACAAAATGAATATTATACAAGTGTTGAAGTACATTGGTATGCCACAAACACACACTCATTCAATGGTATGTACAATCCAGAGATGGTAGTTGATAAAAAAAATTGTGGAAAGAGAAAAATAAAGGGTACAAATATAAATCGTCGCTACACTGTAATATTCCCAAATGGGAAAATTAGCATTACATGCACGAAAAACACATTTTTCAAAAATTTATGCTATAATAACTCATAATATCCCATGGATCCATTGGTTTACATTATAGGACCCAAATACAAAAGGAGATCAGAAAAAAATCATGATAGATGAGTTAAACAAGTCTCCCACACCAAGAATAGCCCAAAAACAATGCAACCCCAAAACTACAGCACCACAGAAATACTGCAACAAGTGATAGCACAGTCTGATGAGGGTTTATTCTCTGAAATTATAGAGACAAATAGATCTGCCATTATATTAATCAATAATGCTAAAAAACTGAAATCTAGTCTCTTTTACACCATTCCAAGAGAACTCGGGATAGGTTTCTAGAAATACACCCAAATACAAATGGTGGTCTACAGCCCTAGGACTGAAGGGTCACTAAAAAATGAAGCTCATGAATATAGAAGGCTAAAATAATATATATTTGATCTATATATCCTCAAAGGTCTCCTCCAATGAAAGGCTAAACCCTTCAACCACAGGAAAACACTCTAAAGGAGCCACTAGATCCCTCACTGAAGCTGCCCTCCAAAATAAGGCAATTCCCAGCTCAAACTACACTATAAATTATGGGGATAAGTTGGCTTGATGTAAAATATCTGAAATGTGCTCAAGAACCCTCCAAACTGATCTCCCAATAGAAGAAAAACCTTCTTCCTATGAAAAACTAGCTCGGAAAGGCAGTTTCTCAACCCTCCTCTGCAACACAACACAATATTCTGCAGAAAATACACTATAGCTGAAGACTGAAGCTTGGAAAAATTTTTAGATATGTGGAATGATATATAATGACTCTCCCAAGAGGCCTCTCAAGGAAAGAGGTGGAATTCCTAAAGAGGAATACCCTGTGCTAAACAACACCAACAATCTTAGCTAAACAGCTGAAGAGAGAAAAAGCCTTAACAGACATATCAAAATAATATTCATAAGCTAACCCCATATGGCTTCCATCCTCTTCCTTATAAACAATGTGAGCCTTCTCACCTTGTGTCCAACTCATTAGGGTTTCCATCATCATACAATCAATCTCCCTCCAAAATTGCGTTGTCTCATCATTAATGCCACTCCTCCATAACAGTGTTGTTTGATTTGGTCAAAGTTGACCTCTTCAACCTTCTCCAACCCCTTTTCACACCTAAGGGTCTTTAATCTAGTTTTATATGACTATCTAAGCTAATCCACATTCATACTGGGTTGTCTCTATTGATCATTCACTCCCTCCATTTTATCTATGTTGACTTGGTCAAACTTGACCTTGTCTTCATGCATTAGCCCTTGTTCACACATGAGGGTCTTTTATCCAGCTATGAATATGATCCCTTTTCACATTAAGAGGGATTTTATTGCTGCTAAAAATATTTATGGGCCTCCCTAGCCATTTATTAATCTAACTACATGTTAAGAGAAAAATTAATATTCAAATTAGTTGCATGCTAATTTAGGAATATTACAGTCCTTCCCTCCCAAATGTTTCTTGTCCTCAAGAAACTGCAAGGATAGAACTGAAGATCCTCCTCTCATCCTCCTATATCATCCTCATATAATAAAATCCTCCAAGGAACAAGATGTTGTCTCATCAATACATCTCCAAGTTGCCCCTCCCAAGTATGCAAGTTAGATTTTAGTGACCATCCCAAATAGTTATCATCATGTAGAAGTAAAACACCCCTAGAGGAAAAAATGTGTTGTCTGGAGGTCCTCTTGAGGCGTGAGATCTGATACATGTTGGGAACTATCATCCCCATGTGAATCTCCCATCCCTAAGCTATCATCCATACAAAATGAGCCACCCTCCAAAATGGTAACTCCTAAAAAATCCCCTCCACCTTTGGCTCCTGCAATGTAGGTGGGCTGCATAACTGAACATGGTAGACAAAATAGCCTACCCCATGCTATATTTCTCTCCAATTATGATAAGTGTATGGTAGCTGCTGATTTTGGGCTGCAACAGTGTTGCCCTCAAGATGCAAGAAGAAGACTGGATCTTCAAAGATCCTTTCTCTAGAGTCATGAATCATGCTGGCCCAAACCATCCCATACAAAGTGAATAATGCATAATCACCATATGGTATCCAAATCAGAAAAATTCTGAAAGCTATGTGCAAGTTTGGATGATACCAATGGTTTCTCCAGTGGATATAGCGTAGTCTTCCCAACTACTGTTTTAGAACATCATGTGGCAAGTTTTCCTTAAAAAAGTTACTAGTTGTGCATGTGTTCTCGTCTACTATGAGGTAGTAAATGGAATTATATATCAGCTGAGCATAACAAGAATAACACCAAACTTGCCCAAAGTCATGCAGAGAAGGGCTATCTCCATCATAAATGTTGGTCCTAGAATGACCTGAGACCCAAAAATATTCTTACCCTCTTGTGGAGAAATGCATTGTACATAGATGGTGAGAAGATGCAAATACTTCATGAAATGATAAATAAGTACAAAAATAAATTTCTTACCATGCATAGTGAGTAGGCTAAAAGTGAGGTCCACAGATGAACCCTCCCAAGAGAATCTCCTCATAAATATCTAAAAAATGAAGGAATGCATACCCCTCTTGGAATACTCCATCAATAAATGCATACTCCCCAGTGACAACGCTATTGGCCTTAGTGTTAAGGCTCTTGTCACTCCATGACTCCTTTATTTGACATGCCATATGCCAAAGTCATCCACCATCATGCTGCTATGTATGGAAATCTCCTTCCTATGTGTAATTACCTCCTTATCCTCCAATCTTGAAGGGTGGCCTTTTTTCACTTTGATTGTGCCATCCCTTTCTCCTAAAATATCATGCCAAGTATGGGAAACAATATGCCCATACTCTCCCAAGAGTAGCCAAAGCAACAATAACTATTGATGCCCCCTCACACCTCCATCATACAAATCATGAGGCGAAGATATGATGATTGACATGAAGAATGTCATATCAACATAATGCACCCAGACTCCTTGCTGCCAAATGATGCAAGCGTACTGCCAATTTTCCTCCACCAGCATACCCTTTGAAGAAGGATATATCACATGATGGCCAAACTCCTTCAAGAGTAGCCAACACAACCATGCCTCCTGTTGCCCTGTGTCATAGATATGCAAGTGGCTCACCAACCTCTTTCTCACCATCCACACCCATTCATCCAAATGTGGGTGTCTTCGACCATGCTCCATATTGGTACTCCTCCAATGGATAACACCACCCTCCCAAGTGAGATTTCTACTTTTCATTTCATGGGATGTTGAAATGCAATCTCTTGGATATCTCCCGGTGAAGACTCCTCATCAATGACCAAATTCAATCCATAGGGATCCAAGTATACTGAAAGCAAAGTCTCCCCATAGAGTTGTATAGTGCTCATCAAAAAATATCCATCATAGTGCTGAAAGGTAAGAGGACTCTCATCAATAACCTACTCATCCAATGTCACACAAGTGTAATGGTCATCAGGATTCTCTAGTAATAGTTGCGCCCCCAACTCATCACTACTACTCAATGACAGCAATTTTGATCTCCATAATGGTATATGTGCTGCTTCATGCTCAAGCTCAATGCTGAACACATAGTTCTGCATTTTTTTGTTTAGGACAAATCTCATCCTATCCTCCAAAAATCCACACCCCAACCCCAGGAGTTGTGTGCATATCAATAATGAATAGTCAGGAGGATTGTTTACCCTTTCCTTGAAAAAATCAAGGTTGCATAGTGCAGTGAAAGTCTGCTGCTCCAAATCAGCAATATTTTTTGACCCTTGGTCATGCAATGGCATTTTTCCACAACCATCCATAAGATGTGCTGAAATAATAGTAAGTGGAAACTTATGAATACCTTAGTGAATCTTAGAAACATCTTTTATTGCTGCAAGGGTTCCTTCCTCCAAGGTGATGGCTCCCCTAACTGCTGATGATGATGGCTACTCCTCCATAGTTGTATCAGCGTTGGTACAAGTCTCCTCAAGTGGTGGTGAACGCCTCCCTTCCTCTAATTTCTTCTTATCAAATTTTCTTATCAACCTTTGAGTAAAATCTGCAAAAGCAGTCACTCTTGCATGACTCAAATGGCTGTACCACCAAACCTTTGCTTCACCCTCCAGGTGCAACACTGCAATTTAAATGGCCTCTCTTTCTACCATTGGATGTTGTAGGAAGAATGCATCTAGCTTCATTTCCCAAGCCCTTACTGTACATGTGGATGGCCCATCAAAAGTATACAATAGAAATCTACTTCCCTTTATTCTCCTATTGCTGCAAGGTCTCCTTTCTTCCTCAAGTTGAATGAACTGTGGAAGAGTTAGAACCTCCTTGAAAGTTCTAGGTTGAGACTTATATTCTGTCAGGTATCCACTTAGTATCTCATGTTCCAAGTGCCCTCCATATCCATGCTTCTTTTCTTGTTCCTCAAAAGAAAAGGGCATCATGTATTTCTTTGTATTTCTCTACAACACCGGTTCTTTCTTCTGATAATAGGAAGTACATGGGCCTTCCTCTTCTTGAAACCCTCTAGAGGTCTCATTGTATCTTTCCCCATTCATCTGCTTAACCTCCTTGGAGAGGTTCTTCATAGATCTGAAAGCTGATGAGACAAATCGCATTCCTTCCATCATTTTAGATCTCTTCTCCTTCTCTTCTTCTTCTTATAGCATATTGGCTGAAAACTCACAGGCTGAGCCAAGATTATGCTCTGATACGACTGTAATATTCCCAAATGGGAAAATTAGCAATAAATGCATAGAAAATACATTTTTCAGAAATTTATGCTATAATAACTCATAACAGCCCATGGATCCATTGGTTTATTAATTATAGGACCCAAATAAAAAAGGAGATCATAAACAAATCATGATAGATGAGTTAAACAAGTCTCCCACACCCAGAATAGCCCAAAAACAATGCAACCCCAAAACTACTGCAACACAGAAATACTGCAACAAGTGCAACACAGTCTAATGAGGGTTTATAAACTGAAATTATCGAGAAAAATATATATGCTATTATATTAATCAATAATGCTCAAAAACTGAAATCTAGTCTCTTTTACACCCTTCCAAGAGAACCCGGGAAGGGTTTTTGGAAATACACCCAAATAAAAATTGTGATCTATAGCCCTAGGATTGAAGAGTCAATAAAAACTAAAGCTCATGAAGATATAAGGTTGAAATAATATATATCTGATGTATATCTCCTCAAAGGTCTCCTCCAATGAAAGGCTGAACCCTTCAACCACAGGAAAACACTCGAAAAGAGCCACTAGATCCCTCACTGAAGCTTCCCTCCAAAATAATGCAATTCCTAGCTGAAACTGCACTGTAAATGATGGTGATAAGTTGGCCTGATACCAAATATCTGAAATGTGCTCAAAAACCCTCTAAAATGATCTCCCAAGAGAAGGAATCCTTCCTCCTATGAAAAACTAGCTCAGAAAGTGGTTTCTCAACCCTCCTCTGCAACACCCTGCAACACAATGAAATATTCTGCAGAAACTACGTTGTAGTTGATGAATGAAGCTTGGCCAGAATGCTAGATATTTTGAATGATAGATCAAGACTCTCCCAATAGGCCTCTCAAGGAAAGAGGTGGAATTCCTAAACAAGAATACCCTGTGCTAAACAGCACCAGTAATCTTAGTTAAACAACTGAAGAGAGCAAAATTATAAACAGACATATCAAAATAATATTCATAAGATAAACCCATATGGCTTCCATCCTCTTCCTTATAAACAATGTGAGCCTACTCACCTTAGGTCCCACTCATTAGGGTTTCCACCATCATACAATCAATCTCCCTCCAAAACTTCGTTGTCCCATCATTAATGCCACTCCTCCATAACAACGTTCTTTGATTTGGTCAAAGTTGACCTCTTCAACCTGCTCCAACCCCTTTTCACACCTAAGGCTCTTCAATCCAGCTTTATATGACTATCTAAGCTAATCCACATTCATAGTAGGTTGTCTCTATTGATCATTCACTCCCTCCATTTCAGCTCTGTTGACTTGGTCAAACTTGACCTTGTCTTCATGCATTAGCCCTTGTTCACACAAGAGGGTGTTTTATCCAGTTATGAATATGATCCATTTTCACATTAAGAGGGATTTTATTGCTACTAAAAGTATTTATGGGCCTCCCTACCCATTTTTTCATCTAACGACATGTTAAGAGAAAAATTAATATTCCAATTAGCTACATGCTAATTTAGGAATATTACATACACAGACCTATTAAAATTGGAGGAAAGTGACATACTTATTTATGGCTTCACTTTAACAAAGAGAGAAAATATTCGCTCTAGGAAGATATATGTTCTGAATAAGTTGCTACTGAAAGAAACAATGTTGAGATGCCAGTCTGCTGAACCCAATCGTAGATCTAGAAGACTTTTGAAACCTAAAATGGTGGGCATACATGTTGACTCGGATGGGGCACTAGTTGATGACAGAGAAGAATATGGAACATCTTCATTTGCATCTAGTCATTCATTTGAAGATGTGAATTATGATAGTGTGCGAAATAATGAGTGATTTTAAATAATTGTGTGAGATAATTTATATAAAAGATGTTTCCATTGAACAATGAAAATGATATTTTAACTTCCATATGATCTTACATGAAGTTACGAGTCATTTTTATGTTTGTTGGGTTATATGTTTTAATATGATGAATTCATTTTTTTTAAATACTCGCAATGCAACAATAACTTAGAGAAATAATTTGTGTTTCATTGGGTTATTTTAGTCATATAATTTGTTCATAATATCATGGTTGAAACATGGTGAAAAGTTAATTATTTTTAATTCTATGGGTGAAAATTTGTGAAGTAAATTTTATCTTTAACATTGTGGTTGAAAAGAATTAGAAGTTTAGGGATATTTAGTGTAATCATATTATATTTTAAATGACATGGATAAAAATTGTTGGAATTTTAATGCGTCTAAAATCCATTATTTTATATTTAACATCATTCCTAAAATAATGTTGAAATTGTACCCAGAAATTAAAAATTGTATTCTAGCAACAACATCAGTGTGTTTTTTCCATTTATTTGGCAGAAGAAAATTGGTTTACCGCCATTTTTTAAAAATATTGCAAATTAACCCTGAAAAAAATAAAACCTTGTTCTGGAATAAACACTTTTTGCTTTTGGGATGTTTTTCATGTTTTTTGGTTGTTTTTTGGCTAGATTTTTCGTTTCAAATTTTACATTATTCCATGTCCTGGACGGTCTTGAAAGGAAGAAGTTCTTCTCTTTCCTAGATGGATTTAGTGGTTACAATTAGATCCATATCAGCTCTAAATACCAATACAAAACTACATTTACATTTCCTTGGGGTACCTTTTGTTATAGATTCCTCCAATTCGTCCGATGAAATGCCCATGCCACTTTTCAAAGAGTAGGTTTCAGTATATTTGTTGAGATTGTTCATGAATATATGGATATCTACATGGATGATTTCATTCCTTATGGTTGTGATTTCTGAGAATCCCTCTCTAATCTGGGTAAAGTACCGAGGAAATGTATTAAAATGAATCTCTCATTGAGCCCTAAGAAATGTGAATTCTTAATGAATGCAGGGACTGTCCTTGGCCGCTCCATATCTCAGGATGGAATACAGGTGGAGCCAAACAAGGTTTCCATTATAAAAAGTCTCCCTAACCCTCAATAAAAGAGATATGTTATGATTTTCCTGGGCTTATATGGTTATTATAGAAATTTTATCAAATATTTTAGATAGTGGCTTCACCATTGTTTGAATTTTTGACCAAGGATTCATATTTTGTTTGGACAATTAGCTTCCAAGAGGCCCTTGAAAGATGAAAAGAAAAATTGGCCATCGCCCCCATACTTAGGGGTCCCAATTGGGCTTTGCCTTTACATATCCATATTGATGCATTAAAGAAAGCTCTGGGGGAATCCTTGGGACAAGTATATGATAATTTGCACTATGCCATTTATTTCATTAGTAAAAAATTGTCTAAGGCTGAATTGAACTACATTGTCACTAAAAAATAAGTCTTAGTTTTTGTACACTCCCTCAACAAATTCAAACACTATATCACTAGATACCAAACTTTTTTTCATACTAGTCATGAAACTATTAAATATTTCATGAATAATACTCATGTGAATGCTAGAATAACTAGATGGTTGTTATTATTGCAATATTTTTATTTGACTATCATTAACAAGCCATGAAAAGAAAATGTAGTTGCATATTTTTTGTCTAGACTTACACTGTCTGTAGGTAATGAACATAAGATCAATGATTCCAGAAGACCACATATTTTCTATCTCAGTTATCTCTCTCTGCTCTTTTGAGATACAAAACTACCTCATTTCTTGGAGGTTCCTCCATATCTTTCATCTAGGGAAAAGAGCATAATTGTGAGGAAAAGCACCCCTTTCACTTGGATTGGGGGAAACCTTTTGAAAACAGGACTAGATCATATATTAATAAGATGTGTAATAGAAGAGGAATTCTTTGACATCCTCACAACATTCCACGATGGGCCCTACGGGGGTCATTTTTCTACTAAGAGGACAACTTTCAAAGTTCTACAAGCTAGCTACTATTGGCCCACGCTCGATCAAGATGCAAGAAGGTATACCAGCATATGTGATAAGTTCCAAAGGATGGGGAAACCAACACCCAAGGATGAGATGCCTTTACAACCTCATGTGGCCTTAGATCCATTTGAAAAGTGAGGAATGGATTTCATTGGGCCAAGTGATCCACAATCAGGACATAGGAAACACATTATTGTTAGCACTGACTATTCTACAAACTGAGCTAAGACAAAGGCTGTCAAAGCAACAACATACCAGAAAGTGGTTGAGTTTTTAAGGGAAAACATCTTCTACAAATTTGGGTATCTAAGGGAGATAGTCAAGAATAAAGGAGCTCAATTCACATTGCATTTGATTAAGAATATCCTAAGGTAGCACAATATCAAGCATAGAGCATATATTGCATATCACCCTCGGGAAAATGGGCAAGTAGAGGTCACAAATAGGGAATTACAGAGCATCCTCACGAAGGGTGTTAGCAACAATTGGAGAGATTGGAAAGACAGTTTAGTGGAGGCCACTTGGGCCTATAACACCACTTGGAATAAAAGCAATGGATTCACTCCATATGATTTAGTTTATGGGAAGAAAGCTATGTTGTCTATTGTGTTTCAATATAACACTTTGAGGATGACAGCCCAATTTGACTTAGATATCACAAGAGCACAACAAGAAATATTGCTCCAAGTGAATGGCTTGGATGGGTTCAGAATGCAACCTCTCCTCCACACTAAGGTTATACAACTGCAAAGGAATTTTTGGCATGACAAGCATATCAAATAAAATATCTTTCGGGAAGGGCATTGGGCTTTGTTATATGATTCTAGGTTTAAATTTTTTAAAGAGAAATTCGTGACAAGATGGTTGGACCCATACTTAGTGGAAAATTTCCATGAAAATGGAGTTTTCCAGATCATAACCATTGATGAGGAAGGGGTCCACTTTCTTTTCAATGGTTATAGGTTAATTTTATACAAAATACCTCTTTCCAAGGATAAATTTATCAATACCATTAGTAGTCAATTCAATGTGACTGGGTGTTTCATTGATTCCAGTCCACAACACCCTTAGAAGTTTAAAAAAAAATTAAAATAAAGAGGCCTACACGAAAACCTCTATATAGTATCTGTGGCAAACTCCGGGGTTGAAAACCTCTCTGAGGTATCCCAGGAGTAAAAAAATGACAAAAGAAAAAATAATAAATATTCCTAGGTGAAAACCTCCTCTAAGGAACCTAGGGCAGGCATGTAGGTTGAAAACCTCCTCATAGGAAAACTAATTGTCTCAAAAATAAAATATATTTAAAAAAAATTAAAAATAAAGAGAGAACACAAGGAAGGAATCAATACCATGTTTTCTGACTTTTTTATTTTTCAGGATTATACATAGGGGTAGGTTTCATCGTTACAAGCCCACAATTTGCAATATATCATCCATTCTTCAATCCATCCACCTCATATCCATTACCTTCACTCATGTGACTATCTTTCCCCACCATCCCATCAACATAAAAATAAAATTTCATTTCCTCTCTGTGATGCTACAGTAAGGACTCGTATTACTATAGGAATGTCCTGTAGTGCCACAGGAGGAGCCTGTAAAGATACATGAGGGAGATAAAAGGAGGATGATATCAAAAAAGGACATCATGGCCCTAAGAAATGTTGAAGAAGGTCCTCCAGTGATTTTTTTCTCACTCATCCACTCCATTTTATAAAAAAAATTGCTCAAATTGTCCACTAAGTCCTACATTTCTTTTTTTAAATAGACACAAAAGCCATCATTTTTAATCCTAAAAATTTCTAAGCTACTCCTTCATGACCCTAACACTATCCTAAAGGCATGTTTTCATCTCTCTCATCACCCTAATTCACACTGAAGAATAAAAATGGAGATAAGAATATTGTTACAGGAAGAAAACCTCCTCTTGTAGCAGCTTCTGCAATCACCACATAGACCATTGATATTATTTTTTTCTTTCACCTCAAGGGCTGGTGGGGGGTGAAACCTTGCTCACAACTATGAATAAGATATGTCACCATCAGGGATATTTTTCCACCACCACCAACAGCTTGGATCTAGAATAGATACGTGTGCACACATAGTAGAAACAACACAGTCAAAGCATCATAAAAATAAAAAAATGAAGATGTGCACAAGATATAAGCCCTTGGTGTCGATGATATGGTACAACTCCAACGTACTAACCTCTACAACATTTCAATCCTCAGGTAGGCTCAAGTATGGAAAATACCCACCTCCTTCCTATGTGTAAATAACTAAATTTTGTGAATGTCGAGAAGGAATATTTTAATAAGTTGGATGTGGCCAGTTAAATTTGCCACCCTCATCTAGTGAACTAAAAATATATTGGCCACTCATTTAACCTGGATATGTCACATCAAAGGGTTTAGTCTCACTAATAATGTGTGGTGATTATGAGAGGAGGAATAATTGCTCTGAGTGAAGAAAATGGTCCAAAAGAGGAAACCCCATATGAGTGACACGTCAACACAGCGCTCCAATCCCACACACAAAAATGGAATATTATGTACTCAGGCTCGAATTATTTTTCAAATTTGTTCATTTAGAAATAAGGACAAGTTCTAGTTCCACCGAGGAGTTACGAACCCCGCTCTCCAATTGCAACATGAGGGAGCTACAGGCAGGCCTGAGATTGCTACAGTAGGGTCAAGAGGCTACTATAGGAGGAATGATAAGGTGAAAAGGGGAAAACATTGTTTGAATTGGTATCAAAATCACCATATACATCTAGTTATATAGAACTAGAAGTAAGTGTCACCATCCTTACATCCAAATTGCATGCAAATTATACTCAGATTCTATACCATGGGGCATTTTAATTGTGAAAATAAGAGGTATTTATGAGCATTATATTGGTTGGAGAAGATGAGACCTTTTTGAAAAGGGATATAAGCACCATTTTCACTCATTGATGCTAAAAATTAAAACATTGTCTCACCTCTGAAACCATTAAAAAAAAAAAAAAAAAACCCTCACTTATTTAGCACTGAGGAGATACAACAAAAGAGATGGCGGGAGGACTCAATAGGAGGGAACCCTTAAACACTAAAATAATCCACCTACACGCTCATGTGCTAAAAATTTTTAGAAGGCACCAATGGCTAAGATTCTTTGAGATAATAAAGGGGTATGATAATGACCTTGCCTTTGAATTTTCCATGGCCTTGAATTCCCAAAGAGAGGACACTAACACCACTGGTGTGAGAGGGTTAGATATCTCTCTCAGCCCTAAAAACATTAGCAGAGTTACAACCCTGCATCTAGGGATCAAGTGGAGCAATGAAGACAAAGCCATGTGTGTCACGGCAAGGAATAATAATCAAACAAGGGAGACCACAAAATCCCATAAGGGTCCCCATTGTCATTGAATAATCACCAAGAAAAAAAGAGGAAGTAGGACCAACTGAAGAAAATTTTGAATATGTCACCTCTGCTAGACCTAAAGAAAATATACCTATAGCATATGTGAGGAGGCATACCACCAGTTCAACTACATTCAAGCATCCCAAGACACCCGTAACCCTCGACCAAGAAGAAAAAGGGAATTTATAGGAGGGGAATAGTGTGCTACAGGAGGGGAGGAGTATCCTACAGGAAGGGGAAGATCATACTACAGGGGGGGGAATGTGCTATCAGAGGGACAGAAGGTGCCACAAGATGGGAAAAGTGTGCCACGGTAGCTAAAGGGGAAGGAAGGTGAGCTACAAGAGGCAGTATCCTCCCTAAAAACATTAAATAAGGACTCCCTAGAGCTACAATATCCTATTCTATAGCCTAGCCTGGAGTCCTATTATAAATTTATTGAAGGAGCGAGAATCATCCTTCAAAAAATCATAATATAGATTCTTTATGAAGTATAAATAGAAAGGGGAAGGACCCATAGGTGGATGCATATTTCTAGATTAAAGAATGGGTAATATGTTGGATTGATGGAGGAAAGAGTAAAATAGATGGGAAATGAATTGTCTCATTTGAGACTCAGAGAGTCTATAATGAAAGAACAACTACAAGAAGAGAATGTGAGGTTGAAAGAGAAGTTACAGGAGAAGGAAACTTGAATTTCCACCATGGAAAGCCTTTGTATGGAGGCACTGCAATGAAGGCATCCTTCCAAGTCTTATGCTCTCTTTCTCAAAGATAAATGGCTACAATATCAAATCACAACACTAGCTCAGGATGGTTCTCTACCTTTTCTAAACTACAAACAGTTTCTTGAGTTTTGAAAATAGCCTGGTATAGTGGATACGGAAAAAATGGATGAATTTTACATGCATAATCTCATACTGACTGATATGAACCAACGGAATCCCAATTCAAGAATAGGAGACATGCAATTGATGGCTTTCGCATATTGGTTAGCACATGAAGAGATAATGGTTGAGGAGGTGAAAAGAGTAATCGAAAAATAGGAGAACCAACCCCTATACATCATAGTTGAGCTAATGAGCCCCAAGGTTTTCATTAGCAATCATAGCATCATATCCAATGATGTTGTTTTGGCACCAAAGTACATTGAAACACAAGAGGAGGCCATTCTTCATTTTGAAGATACCTTTATGTTGTTGGGAGAAGACAGTCTGCAAGCTTTCCAGATGAAGCGGCATGCTTTACAACTCAGTTTGAAACTTACAGAATACCACTCTCCTAAAAGGCTGAAGAATTCCCCAGAGAAAACACCATTCTATAAGAGATAAATTAAAAGAATGAGTATTCAATGGATATGATTGAAAGTCAATCCACAATTTTTTTTAGTCCTACAGGAAGGAAAATACTAGGCATAAGAGTAGAATCAATGGATTGAGGAAGAGAAGAATGCATAATTTTACTCACCAGAAGGAAATCCATATGAGGTGCCTTGGGATGTCATGGAGGCCACCAAGGCCATGAGAGAAGTGTACATGGATGACTAGGTTTCTCAAAGGATGAGAAACAATTTCATTAGGGGGGTGATGATGAGGCTCATATATAGGTATATTATAAGGGCCGTGATGTCATCCTCCAGCTTATTAAACTATCTCTTTCTCATGTAGTAGGAATAATGCATCTAGCTTCGTTTCCCAAGCCCTTACTATACATGTGGATGGCCCATCAAAAGTATACAATAGAAATCTATTTCTATTTATTCTCCTATTGCTACAAGGTCTCCTTTCTTCCTCAAGCTGAATGAACTGTGGAAGAGTTAGGACCTCCTTGAAAGCTCTAGGTTGAGACTTATATTATGTCAGATATCCACTTAGGATCTCATGTTTCAAGTGCCCTCCATCTCCATGCTTCTTTTCTTGTTCCTAAAAATAAAATGGCATAGTTTATTTCTTTGGATTTCTCTACAACATCAGTTCTTTCTTCTGATAATAGGAACTACATGGGCCTTCCTCTTCTTGAAACCCTCTAGAGGTCTCATTGTATCTTTCCCCTTTCATCTTCTTAACATCCTTCGAGAGGTTCTTCATAGATCTGAAAACTGATGAGACAAGGCTCATTACTTCCATCATTTTAGATATCTTCTCCTTCTCTTCTTCTTCTTATAGCATATTGGCTGAAAACTCACGGGCTGAGCCAAGATTATGCTCTGATACCACTATAATATTCCCAAATGGGAAAATTAGCAATACATGCATAGAAAACAAATTTTTCAGAAATTTATGCTATAATAACTCATAACAACCCATGGATCCATTTTTTTATTCATTACAGGACCCAAATACAAAAGGATATCATAAACAAATCATGATAGATGAGTTAAACAAGTCTCCCACCCCCAGAATAGCCCAAAAACAATGCAACCCCAAAACTACTGCAACACGGAAATACTGCAACAAGTGACAGCACATTCTAATGAGGTTTTATACTCTGAAATTATCAAGAAAAATAGATATGATATTATATTAATCAATAATGCTCAAAAACTGAAATCTAGTCTCTTTTACACCATTCCAAGAGAACCCGGGAAGGGTTTCTGGAAATACACCCAGATACAAATTTTGATCTACAGCCCTAGGATTGAAGAGTCACTGAAAATTGAAGCTCATGAAGATAGAAGGACGAAATAATATAGATCTGGTGTAGATCTCCTCAAAGGTCTCCTCCAATGAAAGGCTGAACCCTTCAACCACAGGAAAACACTCGAAAAGAGCCACTAGATACCTCACTAAAGCTTCCCTCCAAAATAATGCAATTCCAAGCTGAAACTGTGCTGTAAATGATGGGGATAATTTTTCCTGATGCCAAAGATCTGAAAAGTGCTAAAAAACCCTCCAAACTAATCTCCCAAGAGAAGGAATCCCTCCTCCTATGAAAAACTAGCTCAGAAAGTGGGTTTCTCAACCCTCCTCTTCAGCACCCCGCAGCACAACGCAATATTCTGTAGAAACTGCATTGTAGCTGATGAATAAATCTTGGCCAGAATGCTAGATATGTGGAATGATAGATCAGGACTCTCCCAAGAGGCCTCTCAAGGATAGAGGTGGAATTCCTAAACAAGAATACCCTGTTCTAAACAGCACCAGCAATCTTAGCTAAACAACTGAAGAGAGAAAAATTCTAAATAGACATATCAAAATAATATTCATAAGCTAACCCCATATGGTTACCATCCTCTTCCTTATAAAAAATGTGAGCCTATTCACCTTGGGTCCCACTCATTAGGGTTTCCACCATCATACAATCAATCTCCCTCCAAAACTGCGTTGTCCCATCATTAAAGCCACTCCTCCATAACAACGTTGTTTGATTTTCTCTAACCTCTTCAACTTTCTCCAGCCCCTTTTCACACCAAAGGGTCTTCAATCCAGCTTTATATGACTATCTAAGCTAATCCACATTCATACTGGGTTGTCTCTATTGATCATTCACTCCCTCCATTTCAGCTCTGTTGACTTGGTCAAACTTGACCTTGTCTTCATGCATTAGCCCTTGTTCACACAAGAGGGTGTTTTATCTAGCTATGAATATGATCCCTTTTCACATTAAGACGGATTTTATTTCTGCTAAAAATATTTATGGGCCTCCCTACCCATTTATTCATCTAACTACATGTTAAGAGAAAAATTAATATTCCAATTAGCTACATACTAATTTAGGAATATTACATACACAGACCTATTAAAATTGGAGGAAATTGACATACTAGTTTATGGCTTCACTTTAACAAAGAGAGAAAATATTTGCTCTAGGAAGATATATATTCTGAATAAGTTGCTACCGAAAGAAACAATGTTGAGATGCCAGTCTGATGAACTCAATCGTAGATCTAGAATACTTTTGAAACCTAAAATGGTGGGCATGCATGTTCACTCAGATGGGACACTAGTTGATGACAGAGAAGAATATGGAACATCTTCATTTGCATCTAGTCATTCATTTGAAGATGTCAATTATGATAGTGTGCAAAAAAATGAGTGATTTTAAATAATTGTGTGAGATAATTTATATAAATGATGTTTTCATTGAACAATGAAAATGATATTTTAACTCCCATATGATCTTACATGAAGTTATGAGTCATTTTTATGTTTGTTGGATTATATGTTTTAATTATGATGAATTCATTTGTTTAAAATACTCACAATGCAACAATAACTTAGAGAAATAATTTGTGTTTCATTGGGTTATTTTAGTCATATAATTTGTTCATAATATCATGGTTGAAACATGGTGAAAAGTTAATTATTTTTAATTTTATGGGTGAAAATTTGTGAAGTATATTTTATCTTTAACATTGTGGTTGAAAACAATTAGAATTTTAGGGATATTTAGTGTCATCATATTATATTGTAAATGACATTGATAAAAAAATTTGGAATTTTAATGTGTCTAAAATCCATAATTTTATATTTAACGTCATTCCTAAAATAATGTTGAAATTGTACACAGAAATTAAAAATTGTATTCTAGCAACAACATCGGTGTGTTTTTTCCATTTATTTGGCACAGGAAAATTGGTTTACTGTCATTTTTAAAAAAATATTGCAAATTAACCCTGAAAGAAATAAAACCTCGTTCTATAATAAACACTTTTCGCTTTTGGGATGTTTTTCATGTTTTTTGGTAGTTTTTTGGCTAGAGTTTTTATTTCAAATTTTACATTATTCCATGTCCTGGATGGTCTTGCACGGAAGAAGTTCTTCTCTTTCCTAGATGGATTTAGTGGTTACAATCAGATCCATATTAGCCCTAAATACCAATACAAAACTACATTTACATTTCCTTGGGGTACCATTTATTATAGATTCCTCCAATTCATCCGATGAAATGCCCATGCCACTTTTCAAAGAGTAGTTTTGAGTATATTTGTTGACATTGTTCATGACTCTATGGATATCTACAGGGATGATTTCATTCCTTATGTTTGTGATTTCTGAGAATCCATCTCTAATCTGGGTAAAGTCCCGAGGAAATGTATTAAAATGAATCTCTCATTGAGCCCTGAGAAATGTGAATTCTTAATGAATGCAGGGACTGTCCTTGGCCACTCCATATCTCGGGAAGGAATACAAGTGGAGCCAAACAAGGTTTCTATCATAAAAAGGGTCCCTAACCCTCAATAACAGAGATATCTTATGATTTTCCTAGGCTTATATGGTTATTATATAATTTTTATCAAATACTTTAGTAAAGTGGATTCACCATTGTTTGAATTTTTGGCCAAGGATTCAGATTTTTGTTGGAAAATTACCTTCCAAGAGGCCCTTGAAAGATGAAAATAAAAATTGGCCATCGCCCCCATACTTAGGGGTCCCAATTGGGCTTTGCCTTTACATATCCATATTGATGCATTAGAGAAAACTCTGGGGGAATCCTTGGGACAAGTATATGATAATTTTTCTCATAAGTGAAAAATGGTGCAAGTAATGAGTGAAAATGGTGCTTATTCTGACAAGTATATGATAAGTTTTCTGCAATTGATCCACAATCAGGACATAGGAAACACATTATTTTTAGCACTGACTATTCTACAAACTAAGCTAAGACAAAGGCTATCAAAGCAACAACATACCAGAAAGTGGTTGATTTTTTAAGGGAAAACATCTTGTACAAATTTGGGTATCTAAGGGAGATAGTCACCAATAAAGGAGCTCAATTGACATCGCATTTGATTAAGAATCTCCTAAGGTAGCACAAATCAAGAATAGAACATATATTGCATATCACCCTCAAGAAAATGGGCAAGTAGAGGTCACAAATAGGGAATTGCATAGCATCCTCACGAAGGGTGTTAGCAACAATTGGAGAGATTGGGAAGACATCTTAGTGGAGGCCACTTGGGCCTATAAGACCACTTGGAATAAAAGCAATGAATTCACTCCATATGATTTAGTTTATGGGAAGAAATCTATGTTGTCTATTGAGCTTCAATATAACAGTTTGAGGATGGCAGCCCAATTTGACTTAGATATCACAAGAGCACAACAAGAAATGTTGCTCCAAGTGAATGGCTTAGATTAGTTCAGAATGTAGCCTCTCCTCCACACTAAGGTTATACAACAGAAAAGGAATGTCTGGCATGAAAAACATATCAAATAAAATATCTTTCGAGAAGAGGATCGAGATTTGTTATATGATTCTAGGTTTAAAGTTTTAAAGAGAAATTCATGACAAGATGGTTGGGCCCATACTTAGTGGAAAATTTCCATGAAAATGGAGTTTTCCAGATCACAACCATTGATGAGGAAGGGGTCCACTTTCTTGTCAATGGTTATAGGTTAAATTTATACAAAATACCTCTTTCCAAGGATAAATTCATCAATACCATTAGCAGTCAAGTCAATGTGATTGGGTGCTTCATGGATTCCAGTCCACAACACCCTTAGAAGTTTGAAAAAAATAAAAAAATAAAGAGGCCTACATGAAAACCTCTATACAGTATCTGTGGCAAACTCCAGGGTTGAAAACCTCTCTAAGGTATCCCAGGAGTAAAAAAATGAGAAAAGAAAAAATAATAAATATTCCTAGGTGAAAACCTCCTCTAAGGAACCTAGGGCAAGCATGTAGTTTGAAAACCTCCTCATAGGCAACCTAATTGTCTCAAAAATAAAATAAATTTTAAAAAAATAAAAAATAAAGAAAGAACACAAGGAATCAATACCATGTTCGCTGACTTTTTTATTTTGCAGGATTACACATAAGGGTAGGTTTCATCGCTACAAGCCCACAATTTGCAATATATCATCCATTTTTCCATCCATCCACCTCATATCCATCACTTTCACTCATGTGAATATCTTTCTCCACCATCCCATCAACATAAAAATAAAATTTCATTTCCTCTATGTGATCCTACAATAAGGACCCGTATTGCTATAGGAAGGTCCTGTAGTGCTACAGGAGGAGCCTGTAAAGCTGCATGAGGGAGATCAAAGGAGGATGATATAAAAAAAGGACATCATGGCCCTAAGAAATGTTGAAGAAGGCCCTCCAGTGATTTTTTTATCACCCATCCACTCCATTTTATAAAAAAAATTGCTCAAATTGTCCACTGAGTCCTACCATTTTTTTCAAATAGACACAAACGCCATCATTTTTAATCCTAAAAGTGTCTACACTACTCCTTCATGACCCTAACACTGTCCTAAAGGCATTTCATCATCTCTCTCATCACCCTGATTCACACTAAAGAATAAAAATGGAGATAAGAAGATTGTTACAGGAAGAAAACCTCCTCTTGTAGCAGCTTGTGCAATCACCATAGAGACCATTGATATTATTTTTTTATTTCACCTCAAGGGCTGGTGGGGGGTGAAACCTTGCTCTCAACTATGAATAATATATGTCACCCTCAAGGATATTTTTCCACCACCACCAACAACTTGGATCTAGAAGAGATACGTGTGCACACACAGTAGAAACAACACAGTCAAAGCATTATAAAAATAAAAAAATGAGGTTATGCACAAGATATAAGCCCTTGGTGTCGATGATATGGTACAACTCCAATGTGCTAACCTCTACAGAATTTCAATCCTTAGGTAGGCTCAGGTATGGAAAATACCCACCTCCTCCCTATCTGTAAATAACTAAAATGTGTGAATGTTGAGAAGGAATGTTTTAATAAGTTGGAGGTGGCCAGTTAAATTTTCCACCCTCATCTAGTGAACTAATGATATATTGGCCACTCATTTAACCTAGATATGTCACATCAAAGGGTTTAGGCTCACTAATAATGGGTGGTGATTACAAGAGGAGGAATAATTGTTCTGAGTGAAGACAAAGGTCCAAAAGAGGAAACCCCATGTGAGTGACATGTCAACACAACGCTCCAATCCCACACACAAAAATGGAATATTATGTACTCGGGCTCAAATTATTTTTCAAATTTGTTCATTTAAAAAACATTTAGAAATAAGGACAAGTTCTAGTGCCATCGAGGAGTTTCGAACCCCGCTCTCCAATTGCAACATGAGGGAGCTATAGGCAGGCCTGAGATTGCTACAATAGGGTCAAGAGACTACTACAGGAGGAAGGATAAGATGAAAAGGGGCAACAGTTGTTTAAATTGGTATCCAAATCACCATATACATCTAGTTATACAAAACTAGAAGTAAGTGTCCCCATCCTTACATCCAAATTGCATGCAAATTATACTCAGATTATATACCATGGGGAATTTTAATTGTGAAAATAAGAGATATTTATGAGCATTATATTGGTTGGAGAAGATGAGATCTTGTTGAAAAATGATATAAGCACCATTTTCACTCACTGATACTAAAAATTAAAACATTTTCTCACCACTGAAACCATAAAAAATAAAAAAATTCCCTCACTTAATTATCACTGAGGAGATACAACAAAAGAGATGGAGAGAGGATTCAGTAGGAGGGAAACCTAAAACACTAAAATAATCCACCTACACGCACATGTGCTAAACTTTTTAAGAAGGCACCAATGGCTAAGATTCTTAGAGATGCTAAAGGGGTATGATGATGACCTTGCCTTTGAATTTTCCATGGCCTTGAATTCCCAAAGAGAGGAAACTGACACCACTGGTGCGAGAGGGTTATCTATCTCTCTCATCCCTATAAACATTAGCAGAGAGACAACCCTACATCTAGGGATCAAGTGGAGCAATGAAGAAAAATCCATGAGTGTCACGGAAAGAAATAATAATCAAACAAGGGAGACCACAAAATCCCATAAGGGTCCCCATCACCATTGAATAATCACCAAGAAAGAAAGAGGAAGTAGGACCAACTGAAGAAAAATTTGAATATGTCACTTCTACTAGACCTAAAAAAAGATACCTATAGCATATGTGAGGAGGCATACCACCAGTTCAACTACATTCAAGCATCCCAAGACACTAGTAACCCTCGACCAAGAAGAAAAAGGGAATTTATAGGATGGGAATAGTGTGCTACAGGAAGGGAGGAGTATGCTACAGGAGGGGAAGATCATACTACAGGAGGGGGAAAATGTGCTATCAGAGGGACAGAAGGTGCCACAAGATGGGAAAAGTGTGCCACAATAGCTAAAGGGGAAGGAAGGTGAGCTACAGGAGGCAGTATCCTCCCTAAAAACATTAAATAAGGACTCCCTAAAGCTACAATATCCTATTCTATAGCCTAGCCTGGAGTCCTATTATAAATTTATTGAAGGAGCGAGAATTATCCCTGAAAAAATCATAACATAGATTCTTTATCAAGTATAAATAGAAATGGTAACGACCCACAGGTGGATGCATATTTCTAGATTAAAGAATGGGTAATATGTTGGATTGATGGAGGAAAGAGTAAAGGAGATGGGAAATGAATTGTCTCATTTGAGACTCAGAGAGTCTATAGTGAAAGAACAACTACAAGAAGAGAATGTGAGGTTGAAAGAGAAGTTACAGGAGAAGGAAACCCGAATTTCCACCATGGAAAGTATTTGTATGGAGGCACTGCAATGAAGTCATCCTTCCAAGTCTTATGCTCTCTTTCTCAAAGATAAATGGCTACAATATCAAATCACAACACTAGCTCGGGATGGTTCTCTACCTTTTCTAAACTACAAACAGTTTCTTGGGTTTGGAAAATAGCCTCGTATAGTGGATAGGGAAAAAATGGATGAATTTTACATGCATAATATCATACTAACTGATATGAACCAACAGAATCCAAATTCAAGATTAGGAGACACGCAATTGATGGCTTTGGCATATTGGTTAGCACATGAAGAGATAAGGGTTGAGGAGGTGAAAAGAGTAATCGAAAAAGAGGAGAACAAACCCCTATACATCATAGCTGAGCTAATGAGCCCCAAGGTTTTCATTAGCAATCATAGCCTCATATCTAATGATGTTGTTTTGGCACCAAAGTACATTGAAACACAAGAGGAGGCCATTCTTCATTTTTAAGATACCTTTAGGTTTTTGGGAGAAGACAGTCTGCAAGCTTGCCAGATGAAGTGGCATGCTTTACAACTCAGTTTGAAACTTACAGAATACCAATCTCCTGAAAGGCTGAATAATTCCCCAGAGAAAACACCATTCTACAAGAGAGAAATGAAAAGAATGAGGATTCAATTGATAGGATTGAAAGTCAATCCACCTTTGTTTTTATTCCTACAGGAGGGAAAATACTAGGCATAAGAGTAGAATCAATGGATTGAGGAAGAGAAGAATGCAGGATTTTACTCACCAGAAGGAAATCCATATGAGGTGCCTTGGGATGTCAGGGAGGCCACCAAGGCCATGAGAGAAGTGTACATGGATGACTAGGTTTCTCAAAGGATGAGAAAAAATTTCGTTAGGGGGGTGATGATGAGGCTCAATAGGTATATTATAAGGGTCATGATGTCATCCTTCAACTTATTAAACTATATCATTCTCATGTATTAGGAAGAATTCATATAGCTTCATTTCCCAAGCCCTTACTATACATGTGGATGGCCCATCAAAAGTATACAATAGAAATCTAAGGCCCTTTATTCTCCTATTGCCGCAAGGTATCCTTTCTTCTGCAAGATAGATGAACTATGGAAGTGTTAGAACCTCCTTGAAAGCTCTAGGTTGAGACTTATATTCTATCAGGTATCCACTTAGGATCTCATGTTCCAAGTGCCCTCCATCTCCATGCTTCTTTTCTTCTTCCTCAAAATAAAAGGGCATAGTGTATTTCTTTGGAGTTCTCTACAACATCGGTTCTTTCTTCTGATAATAGGAAGCACATGGGCCTTCCTCTTCTTGGAACCCTCTAGAGGTCTCATTGTATCTTTCCCCTTTCATCTACCTAACCTCCTTCGAGAGGTTCTTCATAGATCTGAAAAGTGATGAGACAAAGATCATTCCTTCCATCGTTTTAGATCTCTTCTCCTTCTCTTCTTCTTCTTATAGCATATTGGCTGAAAAATCATAGGCTGAGCCAAGATTATGCTCTGATACCACTGTAATATTCCCAAATGGGAAAATTAGCAATACATGCATAGAAAACACATTTTTCAGAAATTTACGCTATAATAACTCATAACATCCCATGGATCCATTTTTTTATTCATTATAGGACCCAAATACAAAAGGAGATTAGAAACAAATCATGATATATGAGTTAAACAAGTCTCCCACACCCAGAATAGCCCAAAAACAATGCAACCCCAAAACTACTGCAACAAGTGACAACACAGTCTAATGAGGGTTTATACTCTGAAATTATCGAGAAAAATAGATATGCTATTATATTAATCAATAATGCTCAAAAACTGAAATCTAGTTTCTTTTACACCATTCCAAGAGAACCAGGGAAAGGTTTCTAGAAATACACCCAAATACAAATGGTGATCTACAACCCTAGGATTGAAGAGTCACTGCAACCTGAAGCTCATGAAGATATAAGGCTGAAATAATATAAATTTTATGTATATCTCCTCAAATCTCTCCTCCAATGAAAGGCTGAACCCTTCAACCACAAGAAAACACTTGAAAAGAGCCACTAGATCCCTCACTGAAGCTACCCTCCAAAATAATGCAATTCCCAGCTGAAACTGTGTTGTAAATGATGGGGATAAGTTTTCCTGATGAAAAATATCTGAAATGTGCTCAAAAACCCTACAAACTGATCTCCCAAGAGAAGGAATCCTTCCTCCTATGGAAAACTAGCTAAGAAAGTGGGTTTCTCAACCCTCCTCTGCAACACCCCACAACACAACGCAATATTCTGCAGAAACTGTGTTGTAGTTGACGAATGAAGCTTGGCCAAAATTCCAAATATGTGGAATGATAGATCAGGACTCTCCCAAGAGGCATCTCAAGGAAAGAGGTGGAATTCCTCAACAAGAATACCCTATGCTAAACAGCACCAGCAATCCTAGCTAAACAACTGAAGAGAGAAAAATTCTAAACAGACATATCAAAATAATATTCATAAGCTATCCCCATATGGCTGCCATCCTCTTCCTTATAAACAATGTGAGCCTACTCACCTTGGGTCCCACTCATTAGGATTTCCACCATCATACAATCAATCTCCCTCCAACATGGAGTTCTCTACAACACTGGTTCTTTCTTTTGATAATAGGAAGTACATGGGCTTTCCTCTTCTTGAAACCCTCTAGAGGTCTCATTGTATCTTTCCCATTTCATCTTCTTAACCTCCTTGGAGAGGTTCTTCATAGATCTGAAAACTGATGAGACAAATCTCATTCCTTCCATAGTTTTAGATCTCTTCTCCTTCTCTTCTTCTTCTTATAGCATATTGGCTGAAAAATCACAGGCTGAGCCAAGATTATGCTCTGATACCACTGTAATATTCCAAAATGGAAAAATTAGCAATACATACATAGAAAACACATTTTTCTTAAATTTATGCTATAATAACTCATAACAGCCCATGGATCCATTGGTTTATTCATTATAGGCCCCAAATACAAAAGGATATTAGAAACAAATCATGATTGATGAGTTAAACAAGTCTCCCACACCCAGAATAGCCCAAAAACAATGCAACCCCAAAACTACTGCAACACAGAAATATTGCAACAAGTGAAAACACAGTCTAATGAGGTTTTATACTCTGAAATTATCGATAAAAATAGATATTCTATTATATTAATCAATAATTCTCAAAAACTAAAATCTAGTCTCTTTTACACCATTTCAAGAGAACCCGGGAAGGGTTTCTAGAAATACACCCAAATACAAATTGTGATCTACAACCCTAGGATTGAAGAGTCACTGAAAATTGAAGCTCATGAAGATAGAATTCTGAAATAATATATATCTTATGTATATCTCCTCAAAGCTCTCCTCCAATGAAAGGCTGAACCCTTCAACCACAGGAAAACACTCGAAAAGAGCCACTAGATCCCTCACTGAATCTGCCCTCCAAAATAATGAAATTCCCAGCTGAAAATGCATTGTAAATGATGGGGATAAGTTGGCCTAATGAAAAATATCTGAAATGTTCTCAAAAACCCTCCAAACGGATCTCCCAAGAGAAGGAATCCTTCCTCCTATGAAAAACTAGCTCAAAAAGTGGGTTTCTCAACCCTCCTCTGCAACACCTCACAAAACAATGCAATATTCCTTAGAAACTGCGTTGTAGTTGATGAATGAAGCTTGGCCAGAATTCCATATATGTGGAATGATAGATTAGGACTCTCCCAAGAGGCCTCTCAAGGAAAGAGGTGGAATTCCTAAACAAGAATACCCTGTGCTAAATAGCACGAGCAATCTTAGCTAAACAACTGAACAGAGAAAAATTCTAAATAGACATATCAAAATAATATTCATAAGCTAACCCCATATGGATGCCATCCTATTCCTTATAAACAATGTGAGCCTACTCACCTTGGGTCCCACTCATTAGGGTTTCCACCATCATACAATCAATCTCCCTCCAAAACTGCGTTGTCCCATCATTAATGCCACTCCTCCATAACAACGTTGTTTGATTTGGTGAAATTTGACCTCTTCAACTTTCTCCAACCCCTTTTCACACCTAAGGGTCTTCAATCCAGCTTTATATGACTATCTAAGCTAATCCACATTCATACTGGGTTGTCTCTATTCATCATTCACTCCCTCCATTTCAGCTCTGTTGACCTGGTCAAACTTGACCTTGTCTTCATGCATTAGCCCTTGTTCACACAAGAGGGTGTTTTATCCAGCTATGAATGTGATCCTTTTTCACATTAAGAGGGATTTTATTGCTGCTAAAAGTATTTATGGGCCTCCCTACCCGTTTATTCATCTAACTACATGTTAAGACATAAATTAATATTCCAATTACCTACATGCTAATTTAGGAATATTACATACACAGACCTATTAAAATTGGAGGAAATTGACATACTTTTTTATGGCTTCAATTTAACAAAGAGAGAAAATCTTCGCTCTAGGAAGGCATATATTCTGAATAAGTTTCTACCGAAAGAAACAATGTTGAGATGCTAGTCTGCTGAAGCCAATCATAGATCTTGAAGTCTTTTGAAACCTAAAACGGTGGGCATGCTTGTTGACTCAGATGGGGCACTAGTTGATGAGAGAGAAGAATATGGAACATCTTCATTTGCATCTAGTCATTCATTTGAAGATGTGAATTATGATAGTGTGCAAAAAAATGAGTGATTTTAAATAATTGTGTGAGATAATTTATATAAATGATGTTTTCATTGAACAATGAAAATGATATTTTAACTTCCATATGATCTTACATGAAGTTGTGAGATATTTTTATGTTTGTTGGGTTATATGTTTTAATTATGATGAATTCATTTGTTTAAAATACTCACAATGCAACAATAACTTAGAGAAATAATTTGTGTTTCATTGGGTTATTTTAGTCATATAATTTGTTCATAATATCATGGTTGAAAACAATTAGAAGTAAATTTTATCTTTAACATTTTGGTTGAAAACAATTAAAATTTTATGGATATTTAGTGTCATCATATTATATTGTAAACGACATGGATAAAAATTGTTGGAATTTTAATGTGTTAAATCCATTATTTTATATTTAATGTCATTCCTAAAATAATGTTGAAATTGTACCCAGAAATTAAAAATTGTATTCTAGCAAGAACGTCGGTGTGTTTTTTCCATTTATTTGGCACAGGAAAATTGGTTTACCGCCATTTTTAAAAAAAATTGCAAATTAACCCTGAAAAAAATAAAACCTCGTTCTGGAATAAACACTTTTCGCTTCTGGGATGTTTTCCATGTTTTTTAGTGGTTTTTTGGCTAGAGCTTTTGTTTCAAATTTTACATTATTTCATGTCCTGGATGGTCTTGCAGGGAAGAATTTCTTCTCTTTCCTAGATGGATTTAGTGGTTACACTCACATCCATATCAGCCCTGAATACCAATACAAAACTACATTTACATTTCCTTGGGGTACCTTTTGTTATATATTCCTCCAATTCGTCCTATGAAATGCCCATGCCACTTTTCAAAGAGTAGTTTTGAGTATATTTGTTGAGATTGTTCATGACTCTATGGATATCTACATGCATGATTTCATTCCTTATGGTTGTGATATCTGAGAATCCCTCTCTAATCTGGGTAAAGTCCCAAGGAAATTTATTAAAATGAATCTCTCATTGAGCGCCGAGAAATGTGAATTCTTAATGAATGCAGGGACTGTACTTGGCCACTCCATATCTCGAGAAGGAATATATGTGGAGCCAAACAATGTTTCTATCATAAAAAGGGTCCCTAACCCTCAATAATAGACATATGTTATGATTTTCCTAGGCTTATATGGTTATTATAGAATTTTTATCAAATATTTTAGTAAAGTGGCTTCACCATTGTCTGAATTTTTGGCCAAGGATTCAAATTTTTGTTGGACAATTAGCTTCCAAGGGGCCCTTCAAAGATGAAAAGAAAAATTGGCCATCTTTGCCATACTTAGGGGTCCCAATTGGGCTTTTCCTTTACATATCCATATTGATGCATTAGAGAAAACTTTGGGGGAATCCTTGGGACAAGTATATGATAATTTTCACTATGCCATTTATTTCATTAGTAAAAAATTGTCTAAGGCTGAATTGAACTACATTGTCACTAAAAAATAAGTCTTCGTTGTTGTACACTCCCTCAACAAATTCAAACACTATATCACTAGATACCAAACTTGTGTGCATACTACTCATGAAACTATTAAATATTTCATGAATAATCCTCATTTGAACGCTAGAATAACTAGATGGTTGTTATTATTGCAACAGTTTGATTTGACTATCATTAACAAGCCACAAAAAGAAAATGTAGTTGCATATTTTTTGTCTAGACTTACATTGTCTATAGGTAATGAACATAAGGTCAATGATTCCAGAAGACCACATATTTTCTATCTCAGTTCTCTCTCTCTGCTTTTTTGACATACAAAACTACCTCATTGCTTGGAGGTTTCCTCCATATCTTTCATCTAGGGAAAAGAGCATAATTGTGAGGAAAAGCACCCCTTTCACTTGGATTGGGGAAAAACTTTTGAAAACAGGACCAAATCATATATTAAGAAGATGTGTAATAGAAGAGGAATTCTTTGACATCCTCACAACATTCCACGATGGGCCCTACAGGGGTCATTTTGCTACTAAGAGGACAAATTTCAAAGTTCTACAAGCTAGCTACTATTGGCCCACTCTCCATCAATATGCAAGAAGGTATACTAGCATATGTGATAAGTGCCAAAGGATGGGGAAACCAACACCCAAGCATGAGATGCCTTTACAACCTCATGTGGCCTTAGATCCATTTGAAAAGTGAGGAATGGATTTCATTGGGCCAATTGATCCACAATCAAGACATAGGAAACACATTATTGTTAGCACTAACTATTCTACAAACTGAGCGAAGACAAAGGTTGTCAAAGCAACAACATACCATAAAGTGGTTGAGTTTTTAAGGGAAAACATCTTCTACAAATTCGGGTATCTAAGGGAGATAGTCACCAATAACGGAGCTCAATTCACATCGCATTTGATTAAGAATCTCCTTAGGGAGTACAATATCAAGCATAGAACATATATTGCATATCACCCTCAAGAAAATGGGCAAGTAGAGGTCACAAATAGGGAATTACAGAGCATCCTCATGAAGGGTGTTAGCAACAATTGGAGAGATTGGGAAGACAGCTTAGTGGAGGCCACTTGGGCCTATAACACCACTTGGAATAAAAGCATTGGATTCACTCCATATGATTTATTTTATGGGAAGAAAGCTGTGTTGTCTATTGAGTTTCAATATAACAGTTTGAGGATGGCAGCCCAATTGGAATTAGATATCACAAGAGCACAACAAGAAATGTTGCTCCAAGTGAATGTCTTGGATGAGTTCAGAATGCAGCCTCTCCTCCACACTAAGGTTATACAACGGCAAAGGAATGTCTGGAATGACAAGCATATCAAATAAAATATCTTTCGGGAAGGGGATTGGGCTTTTTTATATGATTATAGTTTTAAAAATTTTAAAGATAAATTCGTGACAAGATGGTTGGGCCCATACTTAGTGGAAAATTTCCATGACAATGGAGTTTTCCAGGTCATAACCATTGATGAGGAAGGGGTCCACTTTCTTGTCAATGGTTATAGGTTAAATTTATACAAAATACCTCTTTCCAAGGAAAAATTCATCAATACCATTAGCAGTCAAGTCAATGTGACTGGGTGTTTCATGGATTCCAGTCCACAATGCCCTTAGAAGTTTGAAAAAAATAAAAAATAAAGAGGCCTACATGAAAACCTCTATACATTATTTGTGGCAAACTCCAGGGTTGAAAACCTCTCTGAGGTATCCCAGGAGTAAAAAAATGAGAAAAGAAAAAATAATAAATATTCCTAGGTGAAAACCTCCTCTAAGGAACCTAGGGCAGGAATGTAGGATGAAAACCTCCTCATAGGCAACCTAATTGTCTCAAAAATAAAATAAATTTTAAAAAAATAAAAAATAAAGAGAGAACACAAGGAAGGAATCAATACCATGTTTGCTGACTTTTTTATTTTTCAGGATTATACATAGGGGTAAGTTTCATCGCTACAAGCCCACAATTTGAAATATATCATCCATTCTTCCATCCATCAACCTCATATCCATCACCTTCACTCATGTGACTATCTTTCTCCACCATCCCATCAACAACAAAAAAAAAATTCATTTCCTCTCTGTGATGCTACAGTGAGGACCCCTATTGTTACAGGAAGGTCATGTAGTGCTACAGGAGGAGCCTGTAAAGCTACATGAGGGAGATCAAAGGAGGATGATATCAGAAAAGGACATCATGGCCCTAAGAAATGTTGAAGAACACCCTCCAGTGATTATTTTATCACCCATCAATCACCCATCCACTCCATTTTATAAAAAAATTTGGTCAAATTGTCCACTAAGTCCCACTTTTTTTTTTTAAATAGACACAAAAGCCATCATTTTTAATCCTACAAGTGTCTACACTACTCCTTCATGACCCTAACACTGTCCTAAAGGCATTTCATCATCTCTCTCATCACCCTAATTCACACTGAAGAATAAAAATGGAGATAAGAAGATTGTTACAGGAAGAAAACCTCCTCTTGTAGCAGCTTGTGCAATCACCACAGAGACCATTCATATTATTTTTTTCTTTCACCTCAAGGGCTGGTGGGGGGTTAAACCTTGCTCTCAACTATGATTAAGATATGTCACCCTCGGGGATATTTTTCCACCACCACCAAGACCTTGGATCTAGAAGAGATACATGTGCACACACAGTAGAAACAACACAGTCAAAGCATCATAAAAGTAAAAAAATGAAGATATGCACAAGATATAAGCCCTTGGTGTCGATGATATGGTACAACTCCAACATGCTAGCCTCTACAACATTTCAATCCTTAGGTAGTCTCAGGTATGGAAAATACCCACCTCCTCCCTATGTGTAAATAACTAAAATGTGTGAATGTCGAGAAGGAATGTTTTAATAAGTTGGAGGTGGCCAGTTAACTTTGCCACCCTCATCTAGTGAACTAACAATATATTGGCCACTCATTTATCTTGGATATGTCACATCAAAGTGTGTAGGCTCACTAATAATGGGTGGTGATTACGAGAGGAGGAATAATTGCTCTGAGTGAAGACAATGGTCCAAAAGAGGAAACCCCATTTGAGTGACATGTCAACATAGCGCTCCAATCCTACACAAAAAATGGAATATTATGTACTCGGGCTCAAATTATTTTTCAAATTTTTTCATTTCAAGAAAATTTAGAAATAAGGACAAGTTCTAGTGCCACCGAGGAGTTTCGAACCGCGCTATCCAATTACAACATGAGGGAGCTACAGGAAGGCCTGAGATTGCTACAATAGGGTCAAGAGACTACTACAGGTGGAATGATAAGGTGAAAAGGGGCAACATTTGTTTGAATTGGTATCCAAATCACCATATACATCTAGTTATACAGAACTAGAAGTAAGTGTCACCATCCTTACATCCAAATTGCATGCAAATTATACTTAGATTCTATACCATCGGGCATTTTAATTATGAAAATAAGAGGTATTTATGAGCATTATATTTCTTGGAGAAGATGAGATCTTGTTGAAAAATGATATAAGCACCATTTTCACTCACTGATGCTAAAAATTAAAACATTGTCTCACCACTAAAACCATAAAATAAAATAAAAAAATTCCCTCACTTAATTAGCACTGAGGAGATACAACAAAAGATATGGCGGGAGGATTCAATAGGAGGGAACCCTCAAACACTAAAATAATCCACCTACACGCTCATGTGCTAAACATTTTTAGAAGGCACCAATGGCTAAGATTCTTTGAGATACTAAAGGGGTATGATAATGACCTTGCCTTTGAATTTTCCATGGCCTTGAATTCCCAAAGAGAGGACACTAAAACCACTAGTGTGAGAGGGTTAGCTATCTCTCTCACCCCTAAAAAAATTAGCAGAGTGACAACCCTACATCTAGGGATCAAGTGGAGCAATGAAGACAAAGCCATGAGTGTCACAGCAAGGAATATTTTTTTCATGTCAAAAGAGAAACCTATTGAGGATAAAAATGGGGTCCGAAGAGAAATCTTACCTTATCCTTGGGATGAGGTGGCTTACCATATCCTTAAGTACATATCCTATGAAGGAAGAATGAGTGTGGTGTATTATTACCACTTCATATTACTTCGTGAAATGAGATTCAAGGCAGAATTTCCTCTTCCTCAAAGGCTGAGTGTTCCATAATTTCTCCTACAGTCAATCAGAGAGTTGATTCAAAATGTGAGGGAGGGAAAAAACTAGCATATATCTCACCATGGCCTCATAAAATTGACAGTAATGTATGCCTTGATAAATTTGAGAATCCATGTCCTATGGGTTAACTTCATAGACATGGAAAGGGAAACTTTAATATGGACACAAGACTTTACTCCTGGAGAGAAACCTCCCTCTAACATTGGAGGTAGGGAGGGAAAAATAGAAGAAGAGGAAGACACAAGAACAAATGAAGAGGAAGCAACAAGGACAAAATACGAAGAGGAGAGAAAAATAGAGGAAGTTGAAGCAACATTTGAAAGAGAAGGGGAGGTACTAGTGGAAATAACATCAAGTCCTAGGAAAAGTCCTGAACCCAAACCAATAAAATGATCCTCACATCAAATAAGCTTATCTCTGGGAAACACTAAACAGGAAGTAGTTTCCACCTTAGCTACATTAGGAACTCATGTTAAGCCTGAGACAAAGAGACAAATACAAGGCCCTCTATATTTTATGACCAGAAAGAGCACCAAAATCAAACAAGGGAGACCACAAAATCCCATAAGGGTCCCCATCGCCATTGAATAATCACCAAGAAATAAAGAGGAAGTAGGACCAACTGAAGAAAAATTTGAATATGTCACCTCTGCTAGACCTAAAGAAAATATACCTATAGCATATGTGAGGAGGCATAACACCAATTCAACTACATTCAAGCATCCCAAGACACCAGTAACCCTCGACCAAGAAGAAAAAGGGAATTTATAGGAGGGGAATAGTGTGCTACAGGAAGGGAGGAGTATGCTACAGGAGGGGAATATCATACTACAGGAGGGGGAAAATGTGCTATCAGAGGGACAGAAGGTGCCAAAAGATGGGAAAAGTGTTCCACAATAGCTAAAGGGGAAGGAAGGTGAGCTACAGAAGATAGTATCCTCCCCAAAAACATTAAATAAGGACTCCCTAGAGCTAAAATATCCTAGTCTATAGCCTAGCCTGGAGTCCTATTATAAATTTATTGAAGGAGCAATAATCATCCTTGAAAAAATCATAATATAGATTCTTTATGAAGTAGAAATAGAAAGGGGAAGGACCCATAGGTGGATGCATATTTCTAGATTAAAGAATGGGTAATATGTTGGATTGATGGAGGAAAGAGTAAAGGAGATGGGAAATGAATTGTCTCATTTGAGACTCAGAGAGTATATAATGAAAGAAAAACTATAAGAAGAGAATGTGAGGTTGAAAGAGAAGTTACAGGAGAAGGAAACCTGAATTTCCACCATAGAAAGTCTTTGTATGGAGGCATTGCAATGAAGGCATCCTTCCAAGTATTATGCTCTCTTTCTCAAAGATAAATGGCTACAATATCAAATCACAACACTAGCTCGGGATGGTTCTCTACCTTTTCTAAACTACAGATAGTTTCTTGAGTTTGGAAAATAGCCTGGTATAGTGGATACGGAAAAAATGGATGAATTTTACATGCATAATCTCATACTGACTGATATGAACCAACGGAATCCCAATTCAAGACTAGGAGACATGAAATTGATGGCTTTGGCATATTGGTTAGCACATGAAGAGATAAGGGTTGAGGAGGCGAAAAGAGTAATCGAAAAAGAGGTGAACGAACCCCTATACATCATAGCTGAGCTAATAAGCCCCAAGGTTTTTATTAGCAATCATAGCTTCATAAACAATGATGTTGTTTTGGCACCCAAATACATTGAAACCCAAGAGAAGTATATTCTTCATTTTGAAGATACCTTTAGGTTGTTGGGAGAAGACATTCTGCAAGCTTTCCAAATGAAGTGGCATGCTTTACAACTTAGTTTGAAGCTTACAGAATACCACTCTCCTGCAAGGCTGAAGAATTCCCTAGAGAAAACACCATTCTACAAGAGAGAAATGAAAAGAATGAGGATTCAATTGATAGGATTGAAAGTCAATCCACCTTTGTTTTTAGTCCTACAGGAGGGAAAATACTAGGCATAAGAGTAGAATCAATGGATTGAGGAAGAGAAGAATGCAGGATTTTACTCACCAGAAGGAAATCCATGAGTTGCCTTGGGATCTTAGGGAAGCCACCAAGGCCATGAGAGAAGTGTACATGGATGACTAGGTTTCTCAAAGGATTAGAAACAATTTCATTAGGGGGGTGATGATGAGGCTCATCAATAGGTATATTATAAGGGTCATGATGTCATCCTCCAACTTATTAAACTATATCTTTCCCATGTTTATTTACATTTTTATTTATATTATGCTTATTGAGAAGGGTTAAAAGTATTTGTCATATAATGTAGCCTAATTTAGTTTAATTGCAGGGAATAGAGAATTTTTGAGATATTTTCCATGTAGGGGCTCGAAGTAGAAAAAAAGGAGAGAGTATAGGAGGGTGTCCACCTTCTTAACTCTCTCAATCAACCCAAGATCGCAACACTCTCTCTCTCATCAGCTTGAGGTCATTGCCATCCAAGCCACTATGAGTGAAAGTAGAGTAATGAGAAACAAGATCCACCATCCTCTAGTTGAAGGATACAAATATTCATATTTTCTAGGCAGGTGCTAGAAACTACCCTCTTGTATAAATAAACAATAATAAGAGTTCATTAGGATTCAATTTTTTTTTTCAGCCAGGTAGATATTGAGCTCAAGAACTCATCATTGTTATTGTGACTATTATTTGATGTATTAGAAATTTTAATTGATGATAATGAGAAGTTTCTTATTGATTTATCACTAAGTTAGTTCTAGAGGGTTAAGGCTCTTGCATTTGGGCCTAACCTAGTGGCTTATGTTCCTCTTTTATATTTGTTTTTCTTTTACCTTCAATTATTTCTTAGTCTCTTGCATTTCAGTAGAAAATAATCCATCAAAACCTATGGTTACAACCTCTACTTCACCTCTCTTATGGGAGAATGAGTGGAAGGATTCACAACCACAACCCAAAAGAATTATGTTTATGATATTTTGGAAAAATATTTGTGTTAGTTATTTTTTTTGCAGTGCTTGTTGTAGCTTAGAATTTTTTTTCTTTATTATATCATATTTTTGGCATAAATTAGATAGCATTTAAATTCAACTCATCTTTTCCACTGCAAGTTGTCTCATTTTGTCAATGATAAATGGATGTATGCATGTGATGACTGCAGGGCTATGTGGACCTTCTCTTGTAAAACCCAAATTTTGTCCCAAAAATTTTGTTTCATGAAATCATTTTCCTAAGATCATCAAGAACATTCCTCTTAGTGCAAAGCAAATCTTTGAGAGGCTCTAAGCTTGGCTAGGGACACTGGCCATCCTTCACTCATTTACCTCAACCTCCATCCACTTTTCAATAAGATTAACCTATTCTTTTAAACTTACAAACCCTCTCGTCACCCCTCCTATATCATTATACGCCCTCATGTAGCAATGCAGGGCTACTATAGCATTACAGGCCCTCATGTAGCAATACATGACTCCTGTATCAGCCACCTATAGCACACCTCTAGGACCACTCTCCTTCACTATTTTTGATCCCACTACAACTTTGACTTAGTTCAGATGAATTTTTACCCCTAGTTGTGATTTCATGATTAAGGGAAGCTCCTAGGCCACTCCAAACCTTCTTTTCATTCACTACAAAAACATAATATTGTTAGCTTCCTTATAACGGATTTGGTACAAGTAGAATGTTGATTTACATGAAAGTATGAGCTTGTTAGATTGTACATAAAATTTTAAATTATAGTTTTATAGGTTATGAAAAGTATATTAGCTTCTTTTCTACAAGTAGATCGGATAGATTGATGAATGATGCAAGATAACATAGCTTCATTTCTGCAAGTAGTTTAACTCTATTATTTTCATGAATTGATTAATAGCCTTTACAAGTTGAATTCAATGGTATTTTCCTTTTCATAGTTCTAGGTAGCTTCTAGTTGTATCTTCATTAGCAAGCTTTCATTTTAATTCAGAAAGAGGAATGTTCTTGGAGCAATTTTGATCAAATTTCCTAGTTGAGGGTGGCATGAATAGACTCCCATCTATTGTGCATATATCATTTTCACCTCTAATTTTTTACAAACCCCAGGTTGATAAATAGAGTTTAGTATCCCTTGGGAGTTGCAGCGCTCTTGGTGCAATACCAGCACTCACCACTCCTTTCCCTTTTTTTTCATGAGTGATATATGCAGTGGGCTCTCCCTATTCATGCTTTTGAATTCTTCCTCTTGAAACTATCCTTAATTCTTCTTGAGTGATATTTCGAACAATATCATCAAATGATGGAAGGAAATTTTTTATTCTTATCATAGTAATGAAGGTTTCCCAAATAGGAGGGATACCTCTAATAGTCACAATCACTAGTTCCCTATCTAGTACATTTTCCCCATCTCTTTGTAATTGATCTCTAAGGTTAGATATCCTCATGATATAGGATTGTACGACTTCTTCATTGTTCATATTTATGTCTTTAAGTTTATCTTTCAAAGTGATGATCTCATTCAAATTGTTGATTTGTCCATACCAGCTATCTTATCATACATGTATTTAGACTTCCTCAAATTCCTAACATATGCAAGTAAATCATCATGTAAACCATTAGTTATAATTTTCTTTGTTATGGACTCACCTTTCTTGTACTTGTTTCTCAGGGAAGTAGAAGCATTTTCTGGAGAATTGGGTATTCTTCCTTGAATGTATTCCAACACATCATTATTGTCTGTTATGATCTCTAATCTGACTTTCCATGCAACAAATTTTGATGAGTCACCCAAATTTTCATCCTCCTTGAGGATAGAGGAATACATCTTAATTTTTATTAGAAAAGCTCCTTCAAATTTCCAAAGAATACGGCTTCAATTATTGTCTCCTTTTGGTCTTTTCCTTCACCTGGCTCTGATACCATGTTAAATTCCCAGGTTGTTCTATGTTGTTTCAATTACTTCGACCCAATTCAATTCTTCATTAAGCAATGCATCCAATTATAAGAAATGTTTCCAATCATAAATAGTAACTGAAGATAGAACAATATATGCACTGAAAAGGCAGAAAATAGCACAACCACAAGAGACACTAGATTGTTCAAAGACTAGGGAAAACCCCCACAAGGGGAAAACCCTTTCAAATCTTCTACTTATTAGATTGGCATAAAACTTTTCAGCAGAGGGTACAATGAGACCAATACATAATATTTCAGCAGAGATATACCCAATAAAAATTAGAAACTGATTTTCAGAAACACTCTACAACAAAGAGAAACCTTCCAGCCATCATAGAGTTGTAGTCAACTGTGGTCAACTATCCAAACCCTAGCTCAAAACCCTGGTTGCATTAATCAAGATATTCTACGTGTGATTGTAACTTCCTGGTCACTCCCTAAGATATTGTATGCAAGTGACTATGAATATTCTGGTCACTCTGTGAAGAAATGAAAGTGTGTGACTAAGACAGAATTCAGCCAAACTTGTCTCAGGCCCCAGTTGCACCCTTTAGGCAGATGTGCAAGTGAATTTACCTCCCATTCACTTTGTGAGGAAACGTAAGTGAGCGATAAGGGATGAAACCTTCCAGATCTACCTCAAAACCATATTCGCCTCCTTCCAAATACAGTGTGTGTGACTTTGGCTTCCCAGTCCCACTTTGAGGCACTATGTGCGAGCAAGTGAGCTCGAGAATTCCCAGTGACATGCATGTGAACAGAAAATAGAAACCGTAGACACGTGTGAGCCTCATACCTATAATTTCAGACCCTTGCACAAAATTCCTTCGTCAGACCTATGTGAACCAAAAAAATAGAAGAGGAGAATATATTGCTTCATGAATGTGTTAAAATGAGCTTTAGGTCATTTCTATTTATAGGCTTCCATGAGGGTCCACTTGGAGTTAAGGCTAACCTGACCAATTGTACATGTGTATAGGGCCAATTTAATCCAATTTACATGTGAGGGTTTATAATTCAAAATCCAACTTCTTCTTGTCCAAATGAGGTGATCTTTAGGTCTATTTTGATCCTCCTAGAAAGAGGAATTCAATGCAATCACCATCTTGGTCATCTTAGTTGTCCAAGGTGGAATTTGACCCTAGTTTCAAAAATTAACAAGATGATGTCCCAAGTGGTTTCTACTAGGATGGAGATTGTATGTATTAAGTTAAGAAATCTAAAATGGGAGATGCGCAAATGGGAAAAGGGGGGAATAAGGAACAGTTCAAAGAACTAGTCTTTCTAGAAAAAAAACAAATAAAGGCACTAAATGATCCAAAATACCTGGATTATTTCTCTGCTGATTATAAACATACGATAGAGATCCTTGAGGACCGAAAATGATAAATCCTAACGTTTTAGGAGGATGAATGGAATTTGAAAATCCGTTCCATTTGGGTGGTTGGAGGAAAAAAATCTAGTTTTTTCCACAAACATGCATCAAAAAGGAGAAAATAAAACTTCATTTAGGGGCTTTTGGATGAAGTTAGTAATTACATTTCAACTCAAACATAAATACAAAAGGATTGGATTCATCAATTCAGCAACCAATATAAATCAACAAAAGAGTCCAATTTTGAAAACCAGGTGGAATTCATTAATATGTATCCTAAAATGTTCAATGCAAAGGAGAGTGAGAGTATTGGGAGGTCAATATATATGGAATAATTGAAAGTGATTTTAAATATATGGCCAAGGATAAGAGCATTGGCCCAGACATATGGAATGTGGAGCTATTTTTACACTTTTTTGACATCATGAGATTGGATCTACTAGAAATGGCTGAGGAGTTTCGATCACAATTTTTGATGATTGGCTCCCTTAATGTGACTTTCATAGCTCTAATTCCAAAGGTGTCAACCACCTCCCTTTTTTTTTATTATAGAACCATTTCTTTATGCAACACAACTTACAATATGATTTCAAAGATCATAGCCATAAGGATGAAAGCCAAACTATCCAATTACATCTTTGCTGAGAAATTCTAGTTTCTAGATAACAAAAAAATTCAGGATGCAATAACAATCACTCAAGAATGCATTCATTCAATCAAAGTTTGGAATATGGATGCATGCTTTTTGAGAATAGACCTAATAAAGGCTTATGAAAGTGTAGAATGGGAGTTCCTAGGAATTATCCTTCATAAGCTTGGTCTTAAGGTTCATTTTGTGAATTGGATTATGGTTTGTACCTTTTCAGTAACCTTTGTAGTCTTAATAAAAGGATATCCTACTAATTTTTTCAAAGCTTCTAGAGGCTTAAGAGAAGGTTGTGTTTTTTCTCCTCTCATCTTCTTGTTGGTCATCAATGGACTAGGTCGGAGGATCACTACAGAGTGATCTAAAGGTTTTATTATGGATGCAAGGTGTCCAAAAATATTATCATCACACATCTCATGTTATTGGATGATGTCCTTTTTATGGGGGATATTTTTGGTCATGTCTGGATTTTTTTCATCGTATCCTCTCTTACTTCTAGAGGATTTACGCCTATATATGAAAAAATCCAAATCTACCTTTATCATTGCTATATCAAACAAGGCTTCTATTTTGGATTTTTCATAAAAAAGTGAGGTGCAAGTTATATATTTTCATAGCATATTCAGGTATCTTAGTTTCATTTTGAAACCCAACAACTATGGGATTAAAGAATGGGAGTGGTTGACTAGGAATTTTTACAAAAGATTGTCCAACTGGTCAAACAAGTGGCTTATGATGGGGAAAATTTTATTTCTGATAAAGTCAATATTGTAGGTTATTTATGTATATTGGATGCACCTAGTTTTGCTGCCAAAGAAAATCTACAAGCGAATAGATTCCATATTACAAAATTCCTCTCTGTAGGTCCATGGGATGTAAACAAAATACATTATGTTAGTCTAGAATAGATTATTAGGAGGGTGGAAGATGGGGGTTGGCGAATAAAATATGAAAAAAAAGTTAATAGGGCATTGTTGGTCATGAATTTATGGAGGGCTTTGAATGGAGAGGGTTTATAACAACATATTATAAAAGAAAAATACTTAGGAAAAAATCATTATGTGATGTGGATTAAAGAAGGGGCTAGGGTACAAAATCATATAGCATTCATATGGAGTAGTATGATTAAGATTAAAATTTGGTTTCTTGGGAGCTTGAAATTGGAGGTTGGTTTTGGAAATAAGGTGGAGGTCAGTTTGGATTCCATAGGAGGTATCAGTGGTAGGCATACTCTTTATGTCCCACTTATTTGACATATGCATAATATTTATTATATTTTCTTAATCCAAATCTATGTGAATATAGGTCCTTTTACTGTCACACACTCATGGTTGAGTGCAATGGAGATTGGCCTTTCAAGGTTGATGGCCACTAAATGGGAGAGATAAGTTTTTTTATCTAAACATGGAAAGCTTAAATATGACAGATAAGGAGGATTATTTTTCATGGAATGACATCTATCACAAAGGAAATATTGTGTGGTAAATGACATATTCAACTATTTATCCTTTATACATTGTTTGAGAGTGGGGCTCTGATGGTTTTACAAAATGTGAAAGTGGGATATCCCCCTTAAGTTGAAATGTTTTTTCTGGCTATTTTTACAGGACATGATATTAACTTGGGATAATCTTCTTAAAAGAGGATCCTTGGGCCTCGGAATTTTTTTTTATTTCAAGCAGAAAACCAAGATGCGGTACACCTTTTCCAGGCATGCACGTTTGCAGTATCAATGTGGTATGGTGTGTTGGACCTGCTTAAGTTCCTAGCTTATTAGGAAAGGAATTCTATTGAAATATTCCTTTCTCAATGGTTTAAGGACCATAAGGATTATAGAACTCTACCTTTTTACATTTTGTGGGGATTTGGAGAAGTCGAAATGCAAAAAATTTTGAAGAAAAAGAAAAAGATGTGAGAGGCACTTGTGAGGGGATAGTAGGTTTTTATATGGAGGTTGGGTCAATAAAGAAAAAATTATCTAATAGGTCTTATCAGTTGAAGGATGTGTGGAAAATATTTCTAGTGGATTTTTCTAATGGAGAGGAAGCCAATAGAGTTTGCGGCACTGGAGTCAATATTCGTTTGAAACCCGAAAATTTTTATCCCTTCAGTTGGAACAGTGGCGACAAAAAAATAATAGAGTAGAGTTGTTAGCTCTCTTGGAGGTATTATTTTGTGCAAGGTTTCTTGGAATTGACTCTTTAAACATTTTCAGAGATTCCAAAGTGATTGTAGAATGCGTATTATCATGTAAGATCTTTGATAAAGGTTTTCCAGAGTATCATTTTCACATATCTACAAGGAACATAATCATATAGAAAATTCTATGTCCAAAGAAGGATGAAGCATACCTTCAAGGAAGATATATTTCTCTACATTTTCCCATGGAACTCGCCATGATAGAGGAAGCATAAATATAGCTTAGTCAATTTGTGCTTAGTTTGTCAATTTTGTGTAGAGAAATTACATAGAAATTATGTAAATCTTATTTGGGTGGGGGATTGAAAGTAGAATGACATATTTCCACCAAGAGGCACTCTACAACCCAGTATAGGATAGATGTGTAGATGTAATGTAAGAAAGTTTGTAAACTTTTGTAATGTCGGTTCAATATATAGTGTACATGTGTAGATGTAATGTAAGAAAGTTTGTAAACATTTTGTAATGTCAGCTTAATTGTAATCAATATATTTGTAATAATTATCCCTACCTTTTAACCCAAAGTTATATTTATGAACACTCAAAAAGGTATGGTAAATAAATAAAAATATAAATAAACCAGAGGTATGGTAAATAAGTAAAACCTTTTTTTATACTTACTTGAGAGGTATGGTAAATAAATAAAACCCATTTTTATATTTACTCCATAAACCTCCTTATATATTTAAGAAACTCAAAAAAAAAAAATTATTTAGGTGAAGCCTATGGGCCAAATACCATGGAACAAATTATTATTAATATCATGGGCCAAATACCATGGAACAAATTATTATTAATACCATGGGCTAAATACCATGGGTCAAATACCACATTTTATATTTACTCCATAATCATATTTATATTTAAGGACCCTAAAAAAGGATGTTTTATTTAGGTAAAGCCTATGGGACAAATACCATGGGCCAAATTAATGTAGATGTAATGTAAGAAAGTTTGTAAAACATTATGTACATGTGTAGATGTAATGTAAGAAAGTTTGTAAACATTTTGTAATGTCGGCTTAATTTTAATCAATGTATTTGTAATAATTATCCCTACCTTTTAACCCAAAGTTATATTTACGAACACTAAAAAAGGTATGGTAAATAAATAAAAATATAAATAAACCGGAGGTATGGTAAATAAGTGAAAACTTTTTTGTATACTTACTCGAGAGATATGGTAAATAAATGAAACCAATTTTTATATTTACTCCATAAACCTCCAAAAACTCAAAAAAAGTTTTATTTAGGTGAAGCCTATGGGCCAAATACCATGGAAAAAATTATTATTAATACCATGGGCCAAAAACCATGCAACAAATTATTATTAATACCATGGGCTAAATACCATGGGTCAAATACCATATTTTATATTACTCCATACTCATCTTTATATTTAGGGACACGAAAGGTAAAGTTGACAAACTATTGATTCTGGAAATCAAATAAGATTGAGAGATATAATTATATTTTGTTTTATTTAGGTAAGTCTATGGGCCAAATACCATGGGTGAAATACAATGGAACAAATTATTATTAATACCATGTGTCAAATACCATGGAACAAATTATTATTAATACCATGGGCTAAATACCATATTTGACCCATAGGCTTCACCTAAATAAAACAAAATATAAGTATATCTCTCAATATAAATCATGGAAACATTTGAACATTATATTCTATCATTGGTGAGTGATGGGAGGGAAAGATAGAGAGAGGTGGGTGAGAAAGTGAGAGAGAGGACTTGAGAGACAGGGGAATATAGATGGAGTTGGAAGGGGGGGAAGACAGAGAGAGAAAGGTGGAGAGGGGGAGGGAGTAACAAGGGAGAAGGGGAAGAGAAAGAGAGAAGAGGAAGAGAGAGAGGGACATGAAGAGGGAGGGAGAGATATATATATAGATATGGAGAGAGAGTGTGTATGTTTTTGGGGTGATAAGGAGAGACAATGGGAATTAGAGATATATATGGAGGGGGGAGAGAGGGAATAAGAGAGAGGAAAAGAGAGGGAGGGAGGAAGAGAGATAGATATGGAGAGATAAGAGGAAGAGAGACAAAGAGAGAGAGAGGAAGAGGGAGGGAGAGAGAGAGTGGGAGAGGAATAGGGAGAGAGAGAGAGAGAGATGGGGAGGAATAGGGAGGGAGGGAGGGAGAGAGAGATAAATATATAGATAGATATGGAGAGATAGTGTGTATGTTTGGGGGCAGAGAGAGAGAGAGAGATCATGCCTTGTGTTTCAAGGGATTGGATAGAGAAACAAATAAGGAGGGATGGAGGGAGGGATAGATATAGATGGCATGGGGGAGAGGGAAGAAGACAAAGATAGAGAAAGTGAGGGAGAGGTGGTGAGAGAGAGACCAGGGAGAGAGGGAGGGAGAGAGAGAGAAGGATAGAGGGAGGGAGATAGACATAGAATGGAAGGCGGACACAAAGACACATATAGACATAGAAGTTATATCTAGAAAGTCATGGATATTTTGGTTTTTCACTAAAATATATGTATTTATTTGACTATAGTAGTTGATTTCTAATCCAAATTGATCACTTTCACTGAATGCATTGATTTCAATGTAGATGTCGATTTTTAATCCTATTTAATACCTTACACTAGATGCATTTATTTTATTTAGATGTTGATTTTTACTCCTATTTGATTGCTTGCACTAGATGCATTGGTTTCATTGTAGATATTTTTTTCTAATAGTATTTGATCACTTGCACTAGACGCATTGATTTCAGTGCAGATTTCGATTTCTAATCCTATTTAATACCTTACACTAGATGCATTGATTCCAATGCAAATGTTGATTTCTACTCCTATTTGATTGCTTGCACGGGATCCATTGGTTTTAGTGTAGATATTGATTTCTAATCCTATTTGATTGCTTGCAATAGATGCATTGAATTTAGTGTAGATTTTTCTTTCTAATCCTATTTGATTGTTTGCACTAGATGCATTGATTTCAGTGTAGATGTTAATTTCTGGTTTGATGCAAGTAGATATATGATGTGCATTAATTTCAAAGTAATTAGATTAATAATGTGCATTGATTTCAGTGTAAGCACATCTTTGCCCCCTCCATCTATATCTCTATCTCCCATTGTATCTCCTTGTTTATCTCTCCATCTCACCCCCCAAACATACACACACTCTCTCCATATATATCTATCTCTCTCCCTCTCTCTCCCTCTCTCTCCCTCCCTTTTCTACTCCCTTTCTCTCTCTCTTCTCCTTTTCTCTCTCTCTAACACTCTATGTTCATATCAATATCTCTTCCACCCCACCCTGTATTTGCATCTCTCCTCTCCCCACTATGCATTGGTTTCAATGTAGATATTGATTTCCAATCCTATTTGATTGCTTGCAATATATGAATTGGTAGAATTTTCTTTCTAATCCTCTTTGATTGTTTGCACAAGATGCATTGATTTTAGTGTAGAAGTTGATCTCTTTGATTGTTTTTCAGTGTAAGCACATCTCTTCCCCCTCCATCTATATCTCTATCTCCCATTGTCTCTCCTTCTTTATCTCTCTATCTCTATATCTCACCCCCCAAACATACACTCTCTCTCTCTCTCTCTCTCTCTCTCTCTCTAACACTTCTCTCTCCATATCTATATCTCTTCCTCCCCACCCTATCTTTGCATCTTTCTTCTCCCCTCCATCTATATCTCTACTCACCCCCAAAACATACACACACACTCATCATGTGAGCACATAACCATTATTCATGACACTAGTTGACTTATGTGTTGCAATAATTCAACCATAAATACAAAACTTGAATTTTCATCCAAAATAAAATTTATCTTACCTGAAATTTTTTCTTCTTGAAACTATAAACCACTTGTAATTGGCTACATCTGTATCATTCCTATTTTCCATCATTCAACATTGTTAATCACTTTTCATTCAAACAGGGTAATAGAGAATAACTAAATGTGTGACAATAAGAAAAATAAAATAAAATAGTTTCAGATTGATCGCAATGAAGATTGTTTGTAATTGACTTCATTCTTATTACTCACATTTTCTATCATTCAACATTATTACATTGTCACTTTTCCCTTAAATTTTTTATTTCATTATTTTTCATCATTCAAGTTAGTAATTGTCTCATCATTCATCATTAATATTAGACATTTTTAGCATATTTAAAATGATCAAAATAATTATATGTTCAACAAATTTTGTATGACTGCACATGACTGAAACCAGCCTAGATCCATCTTAACTCTGGATCTATCAAGTGTCGAGAGGGAGTGCAAAACTTGAGGAAAGGTTTGCACCTCGAGAGATTTTATCCCTCTCAGTGCTTGATAGATCCAGAGTTAAGATGGATCTAGGCTGGTTTCAGTCGTGTGCTGCCAAGGAAAATCTATCGAAGATATGACTAATTTTATCAATAATATGTAAATATATCAAATATTAATATAATCATTTTAAATATACTAAATATTTCTGAGATTAACTTGGTCATTTTAATTTTAAATTTTCTTATTTACCTCAGTTCATTGAGATGATAAATATTTTTAATAACTATAATGATGAAAAATGATGAAATATTTTTTTTGAATGCAAAGTGACGATAATAGTGTTGAAAGATAGAAAATGTGAATAATAAGAATGTACTCATGTTACACATAGTCTTCATCGTGATCAATCTCAAACTATTTTCTTCTACTATTCTTATTTCCACCTTTGTTAGTTTTGTTATCTTTTCATATCGATCATATGAAAAAGAAAATTTAAATCGTAAACCATTTAAATCTTTAGCTTGAACTATTATAGTAAACATGATACCTTGTCTCTCTTGCTCTCCAAAATTAATAGGTTAAATTAATATAACACAAAAATCAATGTACAATGTCAATAACTTTTTGTGCTTACAGTAAAATCAATGCATCTTGTTAATCCAATCACTTTAAAATTAATGTACCATCATATATCCAATTACATCAAATCATAAATCAACATATACATTGAAATCAATGCATTTAATGCAAGAAATCAAATAAGATTAGAAAATAACTTCTACATTGAAATCAATGCACCTAATGCAAGCAATCAAATAAGATTAGAAACCAACATCTACAATGAAATCAATGCATTTACTCAAAGCAATAAAATAGGATTAGAAATTGCCATCTACACTGAAATCAATGCATTTAGTGTAAACAATCAAATAGGATTAGAAATAATCTATATTGAAATCAATGCATATAGTGCAAGGAATCAAATATAATTATAAATTGACGTCTAAAATGAAATCAACACATCTAGTGCAAGCAATCAAATAGTATTAGAAATCACAACCTACACTGAAATCAATGCATTTAGTGCAAGTAATCAAATATCAATATAAATAAATATCTACACTAAAATCGATGCATTAGTGCAAATAATCAAATAGGATTATAAATCACCATCTCCACTTAAATCAATCCATCTAGTGCAATAAATATTATTCCCTCTCTCCACCCTCCATCCATATCTATATCCCCCTCCATCTCTTGTTTTTTGTCTCTCTATCTCACCCCCCTCATTAGGGGAATTTTGAGGTCTAAAATGGGCCTCTGGTGAGCTGAATAAAAAAAGAAGGAAATTAATAAAGAATATTTATAATTCTAGAACACTATTTGCACTAAAAATCGAGTTTAACTATATGAATTCAATTCAAAATTTGTACCAACATAAAATTAATAAAAAATCTGTATTGATTTTAATTATAAATATGAATGAGTTTTTCAAGAAAAAGTCATTATCATTGAAAAAACTAATGCATTTGTCCTTTATTAATTAAAATTTATATTATTTAAAATTGTATAATAACATGTAATTAATATACTATATAAAAATAATATAATATAGTATAATATAATAAATGTATAAAGATATGACTGTGTTCAAGAAATATGAAATGACAATAATATTATTTTATTCAAAAAGTGTGAAATGACATTTATTATGAGTACTTTACTTTGACTTTAAAAGTACTTAGAAAGCACTACCATGGTTAACCATGAGTTTTTATACACCATTGAGAATGTGAAAAGTAAGTGTTTGTAACTCAAGTACGCCAATTAACCATTAGAGATGGTGTCATCTCCTAAATGTGATTGGTTCTCATAAAGTTAATTTTGATTGTACATTTTCCTTAGGAGACCCATTTTAGACCTCAAAAATTCTCCCTAATGAAACACACATGCTCTCGCACCCCTATATATATATATATAATTCTCTTTGTCAATCACCCCTCCTCATCTCTCTCTTCTTCCCTCTCTTCACCTTCCATCTATATCTCTATCTTCCCCTTCTCTCCCTCTCCCCCGCTAATATCTCTTTTTCCTCCTTTTGTTCTCTCTCCCTCTCTCTCCATCTTCCTTATCACTCACTCTCTCTCTCTCTAGAAACCATCATCCACATTGAAATCAATGCATTTACTCAAAGAAATAAAAAAGGATTAGAAATCGCCATCTACACTTAAATCAATGCATTTAGTGCAAATAATCAAATAGGATTATAAATCATCTAAATTGAAATCAATTCATCTAGTGCAAGTAATCAAATATAATTATAAATCGACATCTAAATTGAAATCAACACATTCAGTGCAAGCAATCAAATTGTATTAGAAATCACCACCTTCACTGAAATCAATGCATCTAGTGCAAGTAATAAAATATCATTAGAAATAAATATCTATACTAAAATTGATGCATCTAGTGCAAATAATCAAATAGGACTAGAAATCACCATCTCCACTTATATCAATCCATCTAGTGCGAGAAATATTCCTCCTTCTCTCCACCCTCCATCCATATCTATATCCCCCTCCATATATTCTTTTTTGTCTCTCTATCTAAACCCCCCTAAACACACACGCTCTCGCACTCCATATATATCAATCTCTTTGTCAATCACCCCCTCTCCCCATCTCTCTCTTCTTCCCTCTCTTCACCTTCCATATATATCTCTATCTTCCCCTCCTCTCCCTCTCCCCTGCTAATATCTCTCTTTCCTCCTTTTGTCCTCTCTCCTTCTCTCTCCATCCTCCTTATCACTCTCTCTCTCTCTCTCTAGAAACCAACATCTACACTGAAATCAATGCATTTACTCAAAGAAATCAAATAGGATTAGAAATCGCCATCTACACTGAAATAAATGCATTTAGTGCAAACAATCAAATAGGATTAGAAATCATCTACATTGAAATCAATTCATCTAGTGCAAGTAATAAAATATAATTATAAATCAACACCTAAATTGGAATCAACACATTCAGTGCAAGCAATCAAATTGTATTAGAAATCACCACCTACACTGAAATCAATGCATCTAGTGCAAGTAATCAAATATCATTATAAATAAATATCTACACTAAAATCAATGCATATAGTGCAAATAATCAAATAGGATTATAAATCACCATCTCCACTTATATCAATCCATCCAGTGTGAGAATATTCTTCCCTCTCTCCACCCTCCATCCATATCTATATCCCCCTCCATATTTTCTTTTTTGTCTCTCTTTCTCACCCCCCTAAACACACACGCTCTCGCACTCCATATATATCAATCTCTTTGTTAATCCCCTCCTCTCCCCAACTCTCTCTTCTTCCCTCTCTTCACCTTCCATCTATATCTCTATCTTCCCCTTCTCTCCCTCTCCCCCGCTAATATCTCTTTTCTCCTTTTTTCCTCTCTCCCTCTCTCTCTCTCTCTCCACCTTTTTCTCTCTATGTCTTTCTTCTTACCTCCCTCTCCCTCCCCCTCCAAGTCCATCTCTCTTTCCCGCCCTCTCTCCACTCTCTCACATCCTCTCTCTTCCTTCCTCTCTTTTTCTTTCTCTCCCATCTCTCTCTCCCTCTCTCTCTCTCTTCACCCACCAACTATGTTACTATATCCCTCCCTCTCTCCTTATATCTCCTTATCCCTCCCATTATCTCCATCTCTCCTTGTTTGTCTCTTTATCTTAGCCCCAAACATACATGCTCTCTTTGTATCTCCCTTGTCACTCCTCCTCTCTCTCTCCACTTCTCATTCTCTATATTTCTTATTTCCTACATCTCTCCCCCTCCAACTCCATCTCTTTATCGATCCCTCTCTCCTCCTCTCTCTCGTCCTTCCTCTCTCTCTCTCTCTCCTAACTGCCTCTTTCTTCCTTATCTCTCTCTCTCTCTCTCTCTCTCTCTCTTCCCTCCAACACTCTCTCTTCCCCCATCACTCTCCTCCTCTCTCTCATCCTTCCTCTCTCACCCTTTCTCTCCTACCTCCCTCTCTCTTTTCCCTCCAATTCTCTCTCTTCCCCCATCTCTCTCTCTCTCTCTCTCTCTCTCTCTCTCTCTAATCCTCTCTCTTCCCCCAACTCCCATTCTTTCTCTCTCTCTTTCTGCCCCTCTCTCTCCAAGTACATTACTATATCCCTCCCTCTCTCCTCCTCTCTTATTCTCTCCCCCCTTCTTTCCATACATCCTACTTTGTCTCTTTATCTCACCTGTAAACATACACACACACACACTCTCTCTCTATTTCTTCTTAGTTATGTAAACTAATGAACACAAATATTCATAAATATAAAGCAGATTATGGAGTAAATATGAAAATAAGTTATATTTACGTACCATATCTCTCGTTTATTTATATTTTTATTTATTTACCATACCTTTTTTATTTACTATGCTATTTGGCCCATATGCTTGTTATATAATTAGATTTTTATTTATAATCATATTTGATATATTGTTATTTATTTACCTTACCTCTTTATACCTCTTTTATATTTATTTATTTATCATACCTCTTTATACCTATTTTATATTTATTTATTTATCATGCATCTTTATACCTCTTTTATATTTATTTATTTACTATACTTATTTTATAAATATGGTATTTGGCCCATGGTATTTAGCTCATGGTATCAATATTAATTTGTCCCATGATATTCGTCCCATAGGCTTCATCTAAATAAAACATCTTTTTAAAGTCTTTTTAAATATAAAAAGGTTTATGGAGTAAATATAAAAAAGAATTTTTATTTATTTACCATACATCTAGTTTATATATATTTTTATTTATTTCCCATAGCTCTGGAGTACCTATAAAAATAGGTTTTATTTATTTACCATACCTCATGTTTATTTATATTTTTATTTATTTAAATTTTAAAATATTGCAATTTTGATGGGGAAATATTTATGTCTTTAAATACTTTAATTTATTCATAAAATATGGGTTTTCCTTTTAAAGATTCATTTTATAAATATTTAATTAAAAGAAATATTAAAAGATTTTGGATTTTGATTGTTTGTGTTGAATTAACTCTTTTCCTTTGATTTAGGAAATGGTATCGACTTTAGTAAAGAGTAAAGATGTTTAAAATTTTACTTAATATGGAAATTGAATGTGGTGAATTTTTTTGTTAAAGGTAAATTTATGATCCATTCAAATTCAAGTATATAATAAAGCAATTATTAAATGGGTGAGATAATTTCTATCCATTCAAATTATATAAATAATACATAGTTGTATTTTAATAGCTAATCTCAACCCATTAATAATAAGTTAAAAAATTTATATATAATCTAAATATTCAAGCTATATAAAATTCAAGATTAAGTTACATTAAAAAAAATAAAATTTATTATTTTTTGAGAACATGACATACTTGACATCTGGGTCATACTGGGTTGTAGATCAAAGATAAAGAAATATATTTCAGACAACAAAACTTACCCTAATTTTTCTTAAAAAAATGAGATTAGAGATAATGTGGAATATCTTGATCCACAAGTAAATGTCACAACTTTTAATATAATAAAAACCTTGTTTTTTTTTTCTTATGGAAAAAACTTAAAAGATGCTGGGTGATATATTGCAGTGATGTTATTGCTTATCTCCATTAGCAGGAAATACAATGTCAGAGGCAAATGTAGGACAACAAAACACATAATTTCATCAAAGTTGAGCAGCTGTGACGGACCACATATGGTTATATGGTAAAAGTGAAAGTGGCAAATTCGAAAGTTGTTTTCCAAAAGAATCAAACCGATGGGCCTCAAGGTCACTAGATGCATCATGTAGAATGTCGTGTGGGAAATGGGATGGCCATAATTGCTTTAAATGCCCAGGGAATCAATTTGACCTGATGAAGACTAGAGGAGCTGCAATTCTTTGGAATGCAAAAATTGGTATATTGAAAGGTTCAATGAGGCTAGTAGTTGACAGATCAGGATGCATTGAACTGATATAACTAAAATATCCTGCAAATAAAAACTGGGCCATAACAGAATGGGTCATAAAAACTGTGTATTCTTTCATGGATAACAGAACGGGTCATAAAAACTGAGAGATCAATAACTGATCAAATGTTTACCAGGCAGTTCTTGGTATACACAATTTCGCTGGAGCGAACTTGTTGCGCCGAGAAA
>JAXQQM020088767.1:0-330283 GCA_034641835.2 Pinus albicaulis
CAGGGCCCCGAATGTCCTGTAATTTAATTGTATAAACCGCAATCTATCAAAACAACACATGCCTATGAGCATACATTGCAAGCAAATTTTATCCTCCTCAAGCTTGTCAAAAATAAAGAGGTACTTGCCAGAAATGGTGGGGGAAAATAGAGAAAATGAATCCACTTGTCACACTTTGTTTTAAAAAAAAATTGTATACCAGTCTTGAACATGACACTTTTGTCACATTCATGTTTGGGTTGGGAAAATCCTTTGGCCAACAGTTAATCAAACCACATTGAAATTCTTCAGCCGGTTTCTGGGTATTAGCTTTAGGTTAATCGTCACCAAACCATCTGCAGTGTCATCATGTGTTTAAGAGATCAGTTAAACAAACCATTCATTGCAAACATTTGTCTCCACTCGTGTTGACCATCTCTGAGTCAGTCCTTGCTATATATTTCTTCAAAACTTGATCTAATGGTTTCATGTCGTGGGATTTCCTACAACGGGTCACTTTCTATCGACGACAGCTCATCATCTAGAAAGTTGATCTAGAATCCTATCAGTACCTTGGGATCTGCATGCCCTAATGGCAAGTTTCTCGCCTTCGACGACAGGTTGAATCATTGACCTTCGATCGAATGATTCTGTGAAATGTTCGACTTCAGATCAAAAATTCACATTTCATAGATTGTATTGAGTACTTTGAGAACCATTGTCATTATTGGTGGTTTCTCTCACACTTGTTAACAGTTCACATCATTAACTGGTAATCAAGTGGCTTCTACCATGTTTGACTTTGAGACAATCAATCGCATGGATAGAATCGTACTAGTTCGAGAAGCGGAAATCAAGACCCTGGATCTAGTTTCCACCATCCATTGCGAGGAGTCTTATTATTCAACATAAAGTAGACTACTCATAACAGATGGTTGTGTCCATGTTGTGTCTACTATTTCATGTAATTCTAAAATCATTTATGTATCAGAACATGTAGTTAGTTTTGATCTGAGTATGGGAATGCCTACCTCAGCAATGATATACATATATACGCTTGCATTGAATGTTTTTCCAGGTTTCAACTGATGTGTCGAAAACCTGATTCTCAGAATGATAAGGCACTTCACTCTTCAGAATTCTTCAAAAAACTCTTTAGACTTAGCACTTTAGGGGGAAATATATTACACTAAAATTTGTCACCATGACATTGAGCTGTCTATATGGGTTCATCATTACCTATTTATTGCTTCCTTAGAAGTCTAAAAACATAAAGTTCCCAAATCAAGTCTTGGAACTAGAGAAAAGCTCTTAAAAATTCTAAAAAATCCTAACTCTGCACTCTTCCTAGTCATTTCCTGCGATACCGCAGTTTATTGCTATAAAAGTTGTGGCACATCTAGCATGTTTTGCTCATTAAAACTGCGGACCCCCGTAAAAGGTAAAATAAAGAGAAAAGTAAGTTTTAGAAGCCCAGCTGGTCGAATATTCTCCCAGCTGGGGCCTTCTAGAAGCGCTATCTGGTTGAGCTTCGCCCCTTCCATTCATGAACCTTTATCCCTTCATAGATGGAGCTATCCCTTTGTTTTTGGAGCTGAAATCCCATGATGAGACGACTTTATCCCTTCCTTTTTGGAGCTGAAACTACCTCCCTTCTACTATAAATTGAGACCAAGTTTCAGTCTCAAGGGTAATTAGTACATAGAGAGTTCAGAGAGTACTTTCTTCTTGCTTTGGAGAGAGTACTTAGAACTTGATAGTTTTGAGGGGAAATGATGAATAAATATACTCCCCATATTTTGCATCATTGGCATGAGAGAGATTACATACTCATAGCCATAGTCTTATGTTGATAAAGAGAGTCAGAGCCTTGTCAAACTGAGGAAAACGGCTGTTCGGGACCCTGGAAGAACCTGTACAAACATCAAGGCGTCAATGTTGTAAGGTTTCTTCTTTTATATTCAAATTTAATACAAATGGATTCTATTTTCTCATTGAGTTGTTCATTTATCTTTTGAATGGTTTAATTCTTAGATTCCTTGATCAATAAGATAGACTATTGCTTTCGAATTATCATATTTTGCATATGCCTTTGATCTTGTTTGCTTGTCTTTGATTGCAGATCTTATATATTGATCGATACCTTCTGGAATGACTGGATTGAAGATTGAGAAATCATTGGACTTCAGGTAGGAGTATCTATTCGTATTTAATGAGTAATTCTTAAGAAAAATAGTCTAGAGGAAATGGTTTACATCTGTTTGTTTGTTTCTAGATATCCTTAGGATACTAGGGATATTCTTGTGCACGAGAGGATTTGTACGTCTAATATTCCTTCTTTACTCTGTTTAGGAATTGGACTAGAAGGTTGAGCGTTTGATTGAAAAACTTCAAATCTATAACTCGGAGATTTGGAGTGCGTTATTGAAGTTGGTCGGGATTTTTAGGGACTCTAAATCTTAGGATGGCCTTTAGTTTTTGAAAAATACTTTTTTGTCATTCATATTCTTATTTCCCTCCTTCTAGCACCAAAAAATGAATGCATCAACATTGGGGAAACCATCTAGTCAGGAACTTAAAGAAACTCCTTATCTGTTTTGGATGATGGCTCTGACTCGAGTTATGGGACCAGTTACCATTTCTATAAGGTAATGAAGGATAAATTTATTAAGGATGTATTACTATAATATGGCTAAAGACAGAAATAGAAATTATTACTAACTATTTATTTATCTATGTTGGGAAAGATGAATAAAATATGTGTTTTAGAAATACTTCATAATTAACATGACAATGTAGATTATCATATCATTATGAATATAAATCAAAGAAATTAGACTAATTTAATTAAATTAGTTATTGAATCATAACACAAATATATCTCGTTATTCACATATAGTTAATAGATTCCAATTAGAAATATCAATAGTGATTATGAGATATCGTGTCAATCATATATCTTGAATAATATAAAAATACCATTCTACTATAAGAAAATAAATAGAAAAGGGATACTAGTACCTGATAGACCATTTCTCTGATCATGATAGAAAGGTGGTGGTTCAACTTTAGATTAAGAAAAAATAAGATACAATAGTGCAACTTAAATTTTTTGTGTTACGAAATTGAGAACCATGTCTCTATTGCTGAGAGACAATATATAGTTTCTTTACAAAATGATAAATATAGAAATATATAAGAAATTTTAAAATATTTCCTAGTAAGAAAAAAACAATAAATTCAAACTTTAGAATGTAGTTACAACAAATTTCCAAGCTTAGGAGGACGATTTTCCTCCTACGCACTTCCTCAATTCAAAGATGTCAATTGGAATTTTCAATTTAAGAGGCGACATGGGTTGGATCCGCATCTGACTAGTGAAAACAACATCCCTTAGCACTGACAACATTTGAGTGGTGGTGTTTTACAAACATTGGAGAATGATCCATTGATTGTGAGGCTTAATCAAGAACTGTCAATGTGATTCCAAATCAATTTTGGCCAGTTGTTTTAAAATATCGTTCCCTCTCTTGGAAGACCCTTGCCACAACTTCATAAGGAATTTGGTATTTGGTAGGGTGTCTTGGGAGAAAATTAAGATCCCACTCCTCCTATAAGGATGATGGAGGTGACGAGAATGATGTATCTCAGAACCAAAACCAGAATAGAACCCATAATCACTACCTATCATGTCAAGTGTATCCAACCATCTACCACCTCTGGCTGTATCATCTTTGTCCAACATGTATCCCGATCGAAAATTACTACCATATGCCCCATTAGTCCTTTCCTCCTCTACATGACTAGTCCTTAATTGTCCCTATCACTAAAAATTTTATAGGCTCTAAAGGATCATTTCATTAATCTCAACTTTATTTTCTTGAGCTCTCGCAAGCCTTTCCCATGTCTCAATCAACCTGCTATTATCTGCCTTGCAAATTCTGATGTGCCCTCAAACTTCTCAATGTATCTACTAGATTAAGTGAATACTCATCTCCTTGCTACTAAGTTGATCTATAAGGAGATTCACGTGAACTATAATCCATCACTCTACTCATCATCTCATATCTTCTTCTTCCTACAAGCATGCCATGTTAGATAAATAAAATAGAAACACAATCTAAATCATATCCTAGTGAAGTTTAGGCGAGGCTATCACATTTTCACAAATCAATCTAGATTAGCATGATACATATACATATATCTTGACATCAACACATCAACATCACAGATGATGACACAGGACTGCAATAATAACCACAAGCAAGATAATTGTCACCATCTCAATGCATACATATTAGGCACATATACAACTAAAATTCATGCATAAAAATCATATTTATCCCATCTTGTTTAAATTTTTGAACCTGGAAGCTCTGATACCAATTTATGACCACCCCTCCCACATTTACCCACTTTTACAAGCCCTTTAGGTTAAACATTATTTGAGTGTTACTATGACATGACCCCACCTCCAAGTTCCAGTAATGGAAGTGGGGCCTACAAACCAGAAACAAACTGACATTCCTCAAAGACTACAAATCACTCAGGAGCTTACCAACCACCCGAGATGATTAATCCATGATTTGGAACTATTTTTCATTGACTTAACACCCCAACCGTGCCCTTGACACACTGTGCATGTGCTATGTGGCTCCAACCAAACCCATAAGCATGTATGCCAGCAGTTGTGACCAAAAATTCCCTATTTTACGCATGAGATCACGAGATATATGCCACTTTTTTAGGTAAGCCTCCAAACCACTGCCCAAAACCCATGTAAATTTATAGAATCATTAATAACATGATGACAAGGCCAACCATTCAAAACTTGAACAAGATCTTGACTAGCACATGCCTAGTACATGATATAAATTTAGTAAATCATATGGTAAATATATAATCTATAGGTCATGAATGCATATCTGGGAGACACCAAGAGGGTTCAATGCCCTCTTAAGCTATCTGCAACAACACTTGCTATCTCATGTATTCATCAACCATTAAATAAAACATGAAATCATAAAGGAGATCCATAGCTAGAGCACATCATATAACCAAGTATATAATGAACATATAATGAAAATAGAAACCATGATAAATCAACCATAAAATCCACATAATAACAAGTACAAGTGCCCATAGATCATAATAGGATAATAATTCATATTAAATTATGCAAAATCCAACCAATTCATGGACTTCCATGTACCACCCAATCATAGATTGGGATGAACCCAATCTTTCTTTCATCCAAACACCCTCGTGCCATATTCTGATTATGAATGTGGGATATCATGGGATAAACCAAGACATAACCAAACAAGGAATCCAAATATTGAACCACCTCCACCCTCAAGCTACCATGTTCTCACCTAAACCGATCCCAATATCACAAAACCAAAACATGTTTGGATGCTTCAAAATTCCTTCACCATACCTTGAGGAATTTTCTTGCCTCTGCCCACTTGTCGAGGGATTCCCCGATAAAAATATCTCCATCAAAAACCCTTGGTATTTTACTGATACCACCTCACCTGGTTCCAAAACCTTCTGAAAATCAAAATCTCAACCAAGAATGAATCCCATCATTCAATGATTATCTAAGAAATGGAATATCAAGGCTAAAACCACTTTCAAACTAGGGAAAACCCACGTTAATGACAAAAAATGAACCAAATAAACAAATTCATCTATTAGGGATTCACATCCCAGCAACGAAATCACAAACTACAATATCTTCCTGCTAAATTTGTTGATCCAACCTTCTCCTTTTTTTCCTTCACTTTCCTTTGAGTGTCATTTTCCTTCCTTTTCTTGCTTGCTTTCCTTTATCCAAATCCAAGTGAATGTTGAAATGTTTCTAGAATGATCTCTTGGCATTGTAGTCTTGGAATTGATGTCAACAATATCTTCATGGTGTTGGTCATATGCATGTGTGATGAGTTCTTGGTGTTGGATGATTGGTGATGGTCTTGTTAGTTAGCATTGATGTCAATATCCTCATGACTAGACCCATTGGAGATGATGTTGTGGCTGCTGACATGGAGATGGATCCACATGTGTATTGGTTTGAGGTTGGAATGTTGTGTTGGTTGGAGATGTTGCTGTTGTAGGAGGTTGGATAGTTTCTCATGTTTTGTTTATTAGATATGATGTTGCTACCGAAGGTAAGTTTTGAATGTCTCTACATGTCTTGGAAACATTGGATTTTTGTCGTATGTGTTCAGTCATGGCTGCTTGTGTTGGAGGTGCTTCTACCAGTGTTGGAGATGCTTAGATGCCTTGATGCTACCACTGTAGGTGTTGAGGTTGTTTCTATAGGAGATGGATATGTTGCTACAACTATTTGAGGTGTTATAGATGTTAAGGTTTCTTCTTGAGGAGATGGAGGTGTTGGTCTTGGTGCTAAAGTTGGAAAAATAGGTATAGCATGTAAATAACTTGTTATTATCATATTTCATATCTTACAAACATATTGTAGAGGCTTGTAGGAGTGTTAAAGAGCATAAGAATATGGTCCATCATTTGGAATAAGTTTGAGAATAAATTACTTATTTTTTTACTGAGCTTAATCCCCAATCGCATGCATGCTGAGCCAAGAGAGCGGCTGAAAATCCATAGTCGCATGGAGACAAGATCAAGGGAGTGATTATAGCATAGTTACATGGATGACAATGATAAGGGAAGGTCAAAGCGATTTCACAAGTTTTTCCCCGCATTCTTCGCACTGATCATCTAATTTTTGTCTTGTGGCGTTGTTATTGATCGTAACGTTTCAACATGTGGTCGGAAAAGTTCTTGGGACCTCCATAAGCTAATTAAAGTTGAAAATATCAAGAATGCTAATGGACTTAGTGGTTGACTGAGTCAATAAGTTGAATCTAGATCTAATCTAGCATATGAATATATTTTTTATGATCAATAGTTTTGAGTAATTGTTGAGTTGAGCACTTGAGTTCATCTACATCTTGGAGATAACTCATTGATAGTATGGTTGATTGTCTAGTGGTGTTGTGAGAGCGTGTGAGAGGAGAAGAGTCAACAAGATGCAGTTGTTCTCTAGCGAAAATTTTCTAAAGTAGTTTGTAGTTGTAGAAGTAGATAGAAGAAATATGTTTCAACCATGATATTTTTTTTTGTTAAGTGAGAAGATGCAGCGTTGATTGGTATAGTGATTGGTGATTGTATTGTTGATTCTACAATATTTGGAGTTTGGAGATTCAAATTTTTGTTTGTGATTTGATGATTTGTTGCTACAAAGCTAATGTTGATTATCTCTCGGTTCCAGTATGAAACAATTTGAAACAAGAACCACATAGAGGAGAAGAGTTGGAGGACTTCAGTGAAATCAATATAAGTGAGTAGGTTTCTGAAATCCAATGATGGTTGGATATTTCATCAGAAACTAGGAAAGGCTCATTGGTCATGGTAGCTTCCACCAGATTGGAGTATGTAGAGTCATTGATAGTTCAGGAGTAACCAGGTGAGGATCGTTGGCCATGGTGGCCTTCAATAGATGGTAGTCCATAGATCCACTTGAGAAACAATCTCCATTTGATAGTAGCCATATGTGTAACTCTATGTAAATAATTGTTTGACATAGTAAAATATGAGCAACGTAGTAGCAGCGAGTGGCTTTTTTCCCTTAAGAGGGTTTTCCACCAGACATCTTTGTGTCCAAAATGTGGTTTTTTTTATTGTTGCATATTTAATTTAGGTGCTTTGATCTATGGTTTTTTGTGCTTTGATGTATGTTTTTTGTTTTAGTTTGTGCATGGTATAAATATTAAGTAATTGCAATTTTTTTAATAAGTGCCACGATACTGACTGACCCCCTCGCCCTCTAAGTAGTGATCTAGTTTCCAATATGATATAAGTGTGCAAGGGTGTATGAGTGTATATGAAGAGAAATAAGTATAAACTGAAAAAATATGTGATTTGTTTCTTTGATGCATTTTTATCAGTGATGTCTCATTTTCCTTCTTTTTACTCTAATTTCCCTTACATGTATATTTGTGTCTCTCTGCCTTCATTTTCTCCTCTTTTCCTTTCTTTTCATAATTATATGCCAATTTTTTGTCTCTTTTCCTTTGCCAATGCCTTTTCCAATTTCCATATCCATTAATAAACAACAAGGATTTCCACTATAATGTTTTCCCAACATTCAACTTGGAATACATGTCCCATGACCTTGATCTTATTTTACCTTTATTTTCCTTTATTACATGGATATTTAACCGAGGGACATTACAATATATTCATTATCAATTTATAAGCATGAACTTAATGTTATATATTCCACAATATATACCAAAGTCAACAGTAAAGATTGAGTTATGATTGTGTTGTAATCAACAGCCAATTTTTTCGAAAGGAAAGAGTCCATGTTAAGAAGGAAATTTATAACAATTAATTTCAAGTAGTTCTCTTAAAGTATGAGCGGTGAGGATAATACAAAGAGGATAGATAATAAAATGTTGTGATTGATGCTTAATATCCTAAAGAATCTCGCACGTTAATAAGAAATCAGATAGATAATCATTAGAGAAATTTTGAGGTCTAAAATGGGCCTCCTAAGGAATATTATAAAACAATAATGGAAATAATAAAATAAGATTAGATTACATCATCAAATTTTAGAGGGAAAAAAAACTACTTTTCAACTCATATTTTCAACTTATCTCCCTACTGTTTTACTCAAATTTCGAGTAGGAATACTCATTGGATGTAGAAGATAATTCCTCATCCAAGGAGTACCCATGTTTCATACTTGCGATGGACCCTACTACATTAAGAATGAGAAATACATGAAAAAATATGATTACAATCATGTTCTTAATGTATTTCTCATTTATCATATTGTAGGATCCATGGAAAGTATGAAACATGGTTACTCCTTCGATAAGGAATTAAATTATGAATCCAACGAGTGCTACCTCTTGAAATTTGAGTAAAACAATAGGGAGACAAGTTGAAAGTACGAGTTGAAAAAATATTTTTTTTATTATTATTTTTTAATATTTTTACTTTTTTACTCAAAAAATGGTGAATCATCCCCCATGGTTGACATCGTCATATTGAATCCTATTGCTTCTTATAAATTTCATTTTGGTTATACATTTTTTGTAGAAATTTTAATACAATTATGTATTACCTAGATTCCCACTCGTCTGCCCTAGCTGAGCACATAGAAAAGACTAACCATCATATTTGCATCGAAGAGGCAAAGTTCATTGCTAGGATCGGTCATTTCCATCATCGGAAGTTAACAGAAACCTTAGAAATCGAAAAAAGACTCGTTAATCTCAATAGAGATGATGGTTGGAACATCATCAAGTGTTGGATACCTGCCTTATGTTCTTGATTGCCTTTTATTTCTGCCCTACCTATTGTTCCTTTATTTATTTATTTAATTTTATTATTATTATTATTATTTTATATTTTATTTTATTTTATATTTTATATTTATTTTAATTAATTAATTAATTAATTAATTTTTAATTTTTTTTAATTTTTATTTATTCATTTTAGTTATTGGTTATTTTTTATTTGGACCTTGCGCTTTAATAAATAAATAAAATTGATAATTAAATAATTAAATCAACTAAATAAGAAATATATATATATATATATATAATGTTTATTAATCTATTAATTAATTGAATAAATAAATCAAGTAGTTTAATAATAGAATGGAACTAGCTGTTATTGATTAATTAAAAAACAAAATATATAACTAAAAATTGATAAATAAAATTTAAAAAGTCAAACTAGCCATTTTCTTGATGACTAGTTTAACCATCTCTACATTTATTTAAACTTATTTACTTGATCTAATCGCTCACCTAGTCCTGATGATGAACCACACTGGTTGGTTCGAAACGTGTCGACAATGTTCCATTGCATGTGATTATTACTGTAAGAGATTGTACAAAATTATATTCCATTGTTAAATATAGAATTGCTTCTACAAAATTCTTTGCAGAAATTTAAAACATGATCGCCAATTGCAAACACATGAAGAAAGATAATTCACACATAACATAGATGTTTACTTGGAAAGATTAAAGCTAAAAAACCGCTATCATATATTATGTATATATCATGGATCATGAAACAATCTCATACAAAACTCTAATCCAAGAGCTCTCAGTACAATATACAATCGTCTCACACTGTCATGCAGAAATTTGGCAAATGCCTTAGCCAATTTCTACCTCACAACAGCCTGCCTCCACTGTGCAATCCAAGTTTATTACAAAGACCAATTCGATGCAATCATACCCTCCTTGACTACACAATCCTCATGAGCATATCCAATGTGTGTTTGGCTTGCAAGAGTGAAATCCAATATAGTACAAATGATATTCAACTGTCTCTTTCACCTACCTCTCAACTGGGTCTCCACTGGATCTCACATGCATGTAGTTAACAATAGTAAATCTTCAATTTCATGTGAAATCACACAATGTGAATTAATTTAATATTTAATTCACTGATCTCTCACTAATGTATCTTCAGTTACAACTAGCACAACTAAGTTTAACTCACTTAACTATGTTAAACTACTTTACAACTCACATAACTACACATCCAACTCTGTTACAACTTTGAATCAATCAATTACAACTAAGTCCACTTCCATGCCCCACCAACCAACCTTAGAACTCGAAATTTGTTCAGCTAACTGGTTTGCCATTTCAGTTAATTGATTTCAAGTGCTCCATGAGAATAGATTAATATTTATTATGCAACTATTATTGGGGGATAATAATAGTCGGCATGCATCTATAAATAGACATGCGATCTATAAATAGACTTCGTACATACATCTAAAAATAGAACATCATCTACAAATAGAATTTTCTCAACATCTATAAATAGACTTCGGCTATAAATAGAATTTTCTCATCCATTCTAAAAATAGACATACACCTAAAAATAGCATATGGGCCCCACCTAGTGTAGGTGCTTAATTTTCACTAGGATCATCATCTTGTTGAATCTCAACATTTTTTAAGGCCCATTTTGTACCTCAAAAATTATCTATTGGATGATAACATATCCTAATTTCAAACCCACAATGTTAATGCTCAAGAAAAAATAATGATGGAATCAAATGTGTCATATGCAACACTTCGGACATGGCTTATTCTCTCCTATTAATTTATAGCTCCCTCAATTAGAATAGAGCATGGTATTTTATTCATGATATCAAATACCTAAATTAATTCAAGGATTTAATTAAAGCCCATGAGAATTTATTTGTCCCATCCAATTACAATGTTTTCACTAGAATGTAGAAAAATTAGGCAAGCGCTAACTTCTTAAATTATGTGAAAAGTGGTAGTTGGGTCAATATTTCCTCATTGAGAAACGTCCTTGGAAGTTGGGCTTTGTAGATTGACCTAGTTTTATTTTTCATTTATAAATTCCTCATTGAGGTCTTAAATATGTACATGAGCATTAGGGGAATTTTGAGGTGAAAAGTGAGCCTCAAAATAAAAAATATGCTAACAAAATTAGCTTTAAAAGAAAGAATGAGAATTAAGATGATGATGTTATCCCTAGGGAAAATAGTTTGGAGGGAAAAGAAGAAAACAGTTTTTTTTAATTGTATTTTCGCCTTATCCCCTTATATTTTTACTCAAATTTCAAGTGTAGACACCCATAAACACAATTTTTTCATGCATTTCTAATCATAAGTGTGTAGAGTGGGCATCACTTTACATTTGAGTAAACGTATAAGGAGATAAGCTAAAATTACAATAAAAATATTAGTTTTCGTTATTTTTCTTTAAAAATTCATAACTCTGATTTTATTTTATTTCCTTAAGAGGCCCATTTTAAGCCTCAAAATTCCCCCAATGGATGTTATTTTGTTAATGTCTTCCCTCATATTAAGTTGATATCATGGAAATCTAGGGAAGAGATAGAGTAATTTGGATAAGTTGGGTAAGTTGCAAGCTTAACAACTTGGGCTAGTTGAGGTGTTTTACCATTATTGATGTTAGGAGTGGGTTGTGTAGGTAGTTTTATTCAAGGAGTGGTTGATGTGTATGGATGCATTTGTGGAGAGGGAAGAACATACATGGGTGGTTGCATTACAACTTATTCGTGGCCTTCAAAAGTGAGATTCATCCACCCTTGTTTCCAAAGCTAATTCTGGGGTGGATGATTCATCCATGGCTATGTAGATAAAAACTATGTCAAAGAATAATCCTACGTATTAAGGATTAGTCCAGTATTATTTAAAATAATGTGATTGGTATTGGACCAAACCTTCAGGATTTAGCTACCACGGTATTTTATGTGAGATAAAACATGACTACTCCAACTCCTCAACCTATTTGTAGACAAGTTTCAATCCTAGAATGGATGTACACTTGCTAGTAACATGCTCTCCACTACATATTTATTGTGCCTCAATTTGTTCCAATGAACACTCCTTCAATGAGACATTCCTTTTACAATTTGGACACAAATTGACAAAGATAAATTTTATCCCCCTTTCATTTTGTTCATATGCAATGTAACTAAACAAAATCTTAATGAGCTTACCATATCAATTTTTAAATATTTTAACATATTCCCATTTCTACTTCTCTAACCCAATTTCTAGTTGTCTTGCAAACTCTTGTGAATACATATCTCGATCCTCTGCTAGTTTTTGAAGTGCCCCAAAAATATATTTGACATATATCAATTATAAAATCATATGATTCTCTCATATTAACTTCTATATCCCTCAAAAGGAATAGAAAATGGTCTATACATGATATAAAATGTCCAAATTAATTCAAGGACATAATGGATAAACATGAGAACCTATTTGTTCCATCCAACTATGATTTCAACAAAACCTAGAAAAATAAAACAAGTGCTAACTTATTCAGCTATGTGACTTGTCTCTTTCTCTATTAGGGGATTTATTGGTTGAATTTTTAAGGAAATCCATTGGTGATAGTTGTGCAGTTGAGGTGATGCATTATACTAGATTCCCCAGCATTGCGGCAACCCTTCCCAATGTCAAATTTCTAAGAGTTGTAGCAATGATTCTAGAGTGAGTTGTGAAAATGGTTTTGGAGTGAGTTGCAACAATAGTTTTGAAGGGAGTTGTAGCAATAGTGTTGTGTGAATTGTAGTAGTGAGGAGTCACAACATGAGGGGTGGCCCTATATAATCAATTTCATTAGGCTAAGTATTTTTTCTTTATTACATTGAGCACGATTTAAATTCAATTAAGAGTATTGGGGGCCCTTATTGACCTGACCATGTTTTATCATATGGATTCTCTACATTTATTTGTAATCATGAAATGGCTACTATGTGTCTTTCTTATACCACATAGTAAAAAAAGCTAATGTAGTTTGATGAGTAGTGAAAATTATGGATAAATAAAAACTAAGAAATATGTTAGTGTGCTCCATATTTTTTTTTTGATGGGAGGGTTTTGATCTTATATTAGTATATGAACAATCACTAAACTATAATCAATGATATTATAACAACGAATATTTATATTCTAAGAAATTTGATAGTAATATGAGGGTGAATCCTCATGATTAATAATATTATGACCTAGGTTTTTTAATGTAAATATGTTTAACTCATATATTAATTATTTTTATAGATAATAATAATAATGACAAGTAAAGTTATAATTTAGTTAAATTTTATGATTTTTTTAATCTAGATAATATAAGATATATTATGAAGTGTTTTTATGTTTATCATGGATTGATGTTTTACTACCCATTCAATTTATATGGTTGTGTTAATATATCTATTTTTCAATTTTCACACCACATACTTTATTTTTATCAACTAGTGAGATAAAGGTACCAAACAAGCCAATGGTGTGGAATGGCATAGATGTACCAAACAAACAAACCAATAGTGTGGAATAATAATATATAAATTATTGGGTTTCTATGAGTTAATGAAAGGATTCAATATATCTCATTATAATTGAAATTCCCTGGTAGAATTTGTTTGAATTGTCTATATCTTTTTCTTAAGAAAGTATACTAATTTGAATAGAATGTACAAGAAATATTACAAAAACAAGTCTACTCATCTAATAGAATGTACAATAAAGATTACAAAAATTTAGACATTTAGTACATCATATGGTAAATATATAATCTATAGGTCATGAATTCATATATGGGAATCACCAAGAGGGCTCAATGCCCTCTTAAGCTAGCGGCAACAACACTTGTTATCCCATGTATTCATCAACCATTAAATAAAGTATCAAATCATAAAGGAGATCCATAGCTAGAGCACATCATATAACCAGGTATATAATGAACATATAACCAAAATAGAAACCATGATAAATCAACCATAAAATCCACATAATAACAAGTACAACTACTCATAGATCACAATAGGATAATATCTCATATTAACTTATGCAAAATTCAACCAAGTCATGGACTTCCACATACCAACCGACCATAGATTGGGATGAACCAAAAATTTCTTTCATCCAATCACCCTCATGCCATATTCCAAGTATGAATGTGGGATATCATGGGATAAACCAAGACATAACCAAACAAGGAATCCAAATATTAAACCACCTCCACCCTCAAGCTATTGTGTTCTCGCCTAAACTGGTCCCAAGTTCACAAAATCAAACCAAGTTTGGATGCCTCATAATTCCTTCACCATACCTTGAGGAATTTTTCTGTCTCCACCCACTTTTCGAGGTCTTCCAGAGAAAACAATCTCCATCAAAAACCCTTGGTATTTTCTTGAGACCACCTCACCTGGTTCCAAAACCTTCTTGAAGTCCAAATCTTAACCAAGAATGAATCCCATCACACCATGATTATCTAGGAACTTGCAGAGCAAGGCTAAAACCACTTTCAAACTAGGAAAAACCCATGTCAATGACAAAAAATGAACCAAATAAACAAATGCTTCTACTAGGCATTCACATCCCAACAAGCAAATCACAAATGCAACATGTTGCCTAGAATATCTTCCTCCTAAAGTTGTTGATCCAACCTTGTCCTTGCTTTCCTTTAGTTTCCTTTGCTTGTCATTTTACTTCCTTTTATTTCTTGCTTTCCTTTATCCAAATCCAAGTGAATGCTGAAGTGTTCCTAGAATGATTTGTTGGTATTGTAGTCTTGGCATTGATGTCAAAAAGTTCTTGATGTTGTTGGCCATATGCATGTGTGATGAGTGCTTGGTGTTGGATGATTGGTGATGGTCTTGTTAGTTGGATTTGATTTCAATATCCTGATGACTAAACCTAGTGGAGATGATGTTGTGGCTGCTCACATGCAGATGGATCCACATATGTATTGGTTTGAGATTGGCGTGTTGTGTTGGCTAGAGATGTTGCTGCTGCAGGAGGTTGGAGAATTTCTCATGTTGTGTTTATTATATATAATGTTTCTGCGGGAGGTAAGTTTCACATGTCTCTACATGTCTTGGAAACCTTGGATTGTTGTTGTATGTGTTCAATTGTGGTTGTTTGTGTTGGAGGTGCTTCTACCAATGTTGGAGACACCAAGATCCCTTGATGCTACTACTGTAGATGTTGAGGTTGTTGCCAAATTTTGTGTTGTGGTGTTGTTATTCATCACAACGTTTCGACATGTGGTCGAAAAAGTTCGTGGGACCTCCATCAGCTAATTAAAGTTGAAAAAATCAAGAAGGCTAATGGAGTTAGTGGTTGCTTTAGTCAATGAGATGAATCCAGATCTAATATAGCATATGAATAGATGTTTTATGCTCAATAGTTCTAAGTAATTATTGAGTTGAGCACTTGAGTTCATCTACATGTTGGAGATAACTCATTGCTAGTATGGTTGATTTTCTAGTGGTGTTTTGAGAGTGTGTGAGTGGAGAAGAGTCTACAAGATGCATGTGTTCTCTAGTGCAAAATTTCTGAAGTAGTTTGCAGTTGTAGTAGTAGATAGTTGAAATATGTTTCAACAATGATATTTGTGTTGTTGAGTGAGAAGATGTAGTGTGGATTGGTATAGTGATTGGTGATGGTATTGCTGATTCTACAATATTTGGAGTTTGGAGATTCATATTTTTTTTTGTGGTTTGATGATATGTTGCTGCAAAGCTCATGTTGAGTAGCTCTCGGTTTCAGTCTGAAACATTTTGAAACGACAACCACATAGAGGAGTAGAGTTGGAGGACTCAGGTGAAATCAATATAAGTGAGCATATTTCTGAAATCCAATGGTGGTTGGATAGTTCACTAGAAACTAGGATAGGATTGTTGGTCATGGTAGCTTCCACCAGATTGGAGTATGTAGAGTCATTAATAGTTCAAGAGTAACCAGTCAAGGATCGTTGACCATGGTGGCCTTCAAAAAATGGTAGTCTATAGATCCACTTGAGAAACAATCTCCATTTGATAGTAGCCATATGTGTAACTCTATGTAAATAATTGTTTGACATAATATAATTTGAGCAGCGTAGTAGCAACGAGTGGTTTTTTTTCCCTTGAGAGGATTTTCAACTAGAAATATTTGTGTCCAAAATGTGATTGTTTTTATGGTTGCATGTTTTCTTTAGGTGCTTTGATTTATGTATTTTGTTTCAATTTGTGCATGGTATAAAAGATTAATTAATTGCAATTTTTTTTTATAAGTGCCACGGTACTGACTCACCCCCCCTCAATAGTAATATAGTTTCCAATATGATATAAGTGTGCAAGGGTGTATGAGTGTGTACGAAGAGAAACAAGGAAAAACTGAAAAAATATGTGAATTGTTTCTTTGATGCATTTTTATCATTTATGTTTCATTTTCCTTTATTTTAATCTAATTTCCCTTACATGCAATTTGTGTCTCTTCGCCTTCATTTTCTCCTCTTTTCCTTTATTTTCATAATTATATGCCAATATTTTGTCTCTTTTCCTTTTTCAATGCCTTTTCCAATTTCCATATCCATAAGGATTCCCACTATAATGTTTTTCCAACATTCAACTTGGAATACCTATCCCATGACCTTGATCTTATTTTACCTTTATTATCCTTTATTAGATGGAAATTTATTTGAGGGACGCTACAATATGTTCATTATCAATTTAGAAGAATGAACATAATGTGATAGATACCACAATATATGTATCAAAGTAAATAATAAAGAGTGAGGTATTATTGCGTTGTAATCTATCGTCAATATGTTTGAAATAAAAGAGTCCATGTTAAGATGGAAAATTATAACAATGAATTTCAAGTAGTTCTCTTAGAGTATGAGTGGTGAGGATAATACAAAGAAGATATATAAGAAAATGTTGTAGTTGGTGCTTAATATCCTAAACAATCTTGCGTGTTAATAAGAAATCAGATAGATAATCATTAGAGAAATTTTTTAGGTCTAAAATGGGTCTCATAAGGAATATTATAAAATAATAGTGGAAATAATAAAATAAGGTTTGATTACATCATCAAATTTTAGAGGGAGAAAAAGAAAAAAATACATTTTCAACTTATCTCCCTACGGTTTTACTCAAATTTTGAGTAGGAGCACTCATTGGATGTAGAATATAATTCTTCATCCAAGGAGTACCCATGTTTCATACTTTTAATGGACCCTGCTACATTAAGAATGAGAAATACATGAAAAAGTATGATTAAAATCACATATGTTGTGAAACCAGCTCCAAAAATAGAAGAAAAGAGATACCAACACCTTAGAAATAAGTCACTTCGAGGGGGAAACCTCCAATACATTACATTAATGAACAATTCTTGGATGATTCAAATTATAAACCTCCTTTATATATATAGGAGTCCATGGGGCCATAATGTAATCCTAGCCAACCTAACAATAATAATTTAAGGGCACAATAATAACAATATGGGGGTTACAGGGGTACAATAATAACAATAAGGGGGTTACACTAACAACAATAAGGGACTATACTAGTAATATAGGGACCTAACATTCCCCTCTCCTTCAAAAAAGTGTTGTCCTCAACGCTTGAGTAGCTCTGGGTGCTTTTGTATAAAATTCTCATCCTCCCATGTAGAATCTTCGGTGGGTAAGTTCTTCCACTCGATGAGATACTCTGAAATTGATCAATTCCATAGGTGTCGAGTTCTTGTTTCCGTGACCGCTTCAGGTTCCAATATGATTTTCCTATATCATCGAGTTAAACCTTGTTTGAGGCTTGGAAGATTTTCAACTATAACCTTCTTTAAGCGTGAAACATGGAAAACTGGATGTACTCATGAAGAAGCAGGAAGCTCCAATTTGTATGCCATAGTACCAATATTTTGCAACACCTTGTAAGGACCATAGTACTTTGGTGATAATTTATTATCCTTCTTAGCTTTCTTGAGGGACATTTGTTTGTATGGTTGTTTCCGTAAAAATATCCAATCTCCTACATTAAAACTTCTCTCGCTGCGATGTTGATCTGCCTGTTGTTTCATTCGATTTTGTGCCAAATTCTGGTTATCCTTTAAGAGTTGGAGAACTTCTTGCTGATGCTCGATGTGATATTCCAATGCTTGAACCTTCGAATTTTTCTCTTAAAGATGATGTGATGGATGGTGGACGATATCCATAAAGTGCCATAAATGGGGTCATTTTTATTCTGAGATGGAAGGAAGTGTTATACCACATGAGAGCTCAACCACTTGACCCATTGTGTTTGTTTATCGAGATCGAAAAAATGAAGATATCCTTCTAAACATTTATTCACTATCTCAGTTTGACCATCGGATTGAGGATGATAAGATGAGCTATGAGCTATTTGAGTACCCAAACAAGAAAATAATTCCATCCAAAAATTTCCAGTAAAAATGGGATCTCTTTCACTTACAATAATCTTTGGGATTCCATGTAGCTTTTGAATTGTTTCCATAAATGTAGTATAAACTGTACTTGCTTTAACTAGATGAGATAGTGCATAAAAGTGTTCATACTTGGTAAGTCTATCAACTACCACCATGATGACACTCTTTCCTTTAGACTTAGGTAAACCTATGATAAAATCCATTGAAATCTCCTCCCAATGTTGACTTGGAATGGATAAAGGTTGTAGAAGACCCGGGGTCTTAATTGTCTCAACTTTATTTTGTTGGCAAACCAAACATTCCGCCACAAAATTTTGAATATCAGATTTAAGGTCGTCCCAAAAAAATTCTTTCTTCACCACGTGGTAAGTTTTTAAAAATCCCAAGTGTCCTCCTAAGGGAGAAGTGTGCAATTCCAAAATAATCTTTTGTTTTAGTTGGGAATTCTTACAAAGATATAAGCAATCTTTGTACCATAAGCAATCATTTTTCCAACTAAATGTATCGGATGTACTAGGATCTTGCTGCAACTTTTGAATGAGAGTCCACACTTCTTCATCCTTCTTCCATTCATCCATTACTTTGGTTATCCAATCTAGTTGGATAATTGAAATGGCATAAAGAAATGCTTCCACCTCTTCATCCTTTCTTGAGAGTGCATATCCAACAACATTTAACTTCCCTTTTTTGTATATGATTTCAAAGTCATAATCCAACATTTTTGTGACCCATTTTTGTTGCTCTTCTGAAGATAGTCTTTGTTCCAAAAAATGTTTAAGACTATCATGATCAGTTTTTACCTTGAAGTGTCTTCCCATTAGGTAAGTTAGCCATTTCTTTGGTGCATGTAGTATTGCTAACATTTTCTTCTCATAAATAGATTTTTGTAAATACTTTCCTTTAATTGGATGAATTTCAAAAGCAATGGGTCTTCCTTCTTGCATTAAAACAACACCAATTCCATTTCCTAAGGCATCACATTCCACAATAAAGGTTTTTGTGAAGTTTGGCGTAGCTAAGACTGGTGCTAGGCACATTGCCTCTTTAAGATGTTCAAAGGCCTTAGTTGCTTCAGGAGTCCATGAAGATGCATCTTTCTTCAATAATGTTGTTAGAGGTGCTACTATTCTCCCATAATTCTTAACAAACTTGCGATAATACCCTGTTAACCCAAGAAATCCTCGCAACTACTTTATGGTTGTGGGGACTTTCCATTCCTTAATGGCTTTAATTTTGTTAGGGTCTACCTTAACACCCTCATGTGATACAATATGACCCAGATATTCCACCTCTTGTACTCCAAAGAAACAATTGGATGTTTTTGCATATAATTGTTTCTCCTCCTATAGTTTGAGCACCTTGTCAACATGTTGAACATGATCCTTCCAAGACCTGCTGTAGATTAGTATATCATCAAAAAATACTAGCACAAATTTTCTAAGGAAGGATTTGAAAATGGAATTCATCAACCCTTGAAATGTAGAAGGTGCATTGGTAAGGCCAAAAGGCATGACCAAAAATTCATAATGACCCTCATGAATTCAAAATGCTGTTTTTGGAATATCTTCAGTCTTCATTCTAATTTTATGATGATATCTGAATGAAGATCCAACTTGGTAAAATAAATTTCTCCATGTGATTCATCAATAATTCATCAATCACAGGAATAGGAAATTTATCTTTAATAGTGAGCTTATTGAGCTCCCTATAATCCGGACACATGCACCATGATCCATCCTTATTGTGCACCAAAACTACTAGGGGAGAGAAAGAACTTTAACTAGGTTTAATTATACCAGCCTCTAATGTTTCTACAATCATACATTCAATTTCGCTCTTTTCGACATAAGGATATCTGTAAGGCCTGATGTTTGGAGGAAGAATTCCTAGAATCAAATGAATAGCATGATCATGATCACAAATAGGTGGGAGTCCTTTGGGAGTTTCAAACACCTTGGAATGATTGTCTAAGAAATTTTGGACATCTAGAGAGATAGATGATATTTATGTTGGAATTTCTAGTGAGCATAATTTTGCAATTATGCCCTTTTGTTCTTTCTTCAGAAGCTTTTTCATTAAATTAGAGATTATTATCTTTCCCGACTTCCCTACAATACCTCTTAATTCAAATTCCTTTCCTTCCAAAATAAATTCCATGAAAATTTCTTAAAAATTAAAAGCTACCATCCCCAAATATTGTAACCATTGTACTCCTAGTCCAACATCATCACCTGCCATAGGAATGGAAAGAATTGGACTATTCAATACATATTCCCCCATGGTTAACTTGATATTATGAATTTTCCGGAGAAATTTATAGTTCCTCCATTTTCAACCATCACTTGACGATACAGTGCTTGGGTATAGGAATCAATTCAATTCCTTGGTTACCTTACAATGAATAAAATTATGGGTACTACATGAATCAATCAACACTATTACCTTTTTATTCTTGATATTTCCTTCTATCTTGAGAGTTTGAGGAGTGGTAATTCCTGCCAATGCATTACACGAAATGGTCGGACTCACTTCTTCCTCTTCTAGGGTTGGTTCCTGATGTATATCCTCTTCTTGTTCATTTTCTTCTTCCTCTTCACAATCTATATAAAATCATTTCTTCTCATCACACTTATGACCTTTAGTGTATTTTCTATCAAAACTGTAGCAAAGCCCTTTCGCTCTTTTTTCTTCCAATTGTTGTGGTATCAACCTTGTAGGTTGTGGAAAACTAGGAGTAACAACACTTCCCTATTTATAGAAGTGAGTGGTATTATTCCTTGTCACCATAATTTTACATTCAATTTTTCTTGGCAACTTGAATGCCTTCTCCAATGAATCAGGTTCCGAAACGTGAAATTGATGTTGGATGTTATCCTTTAAAATACCTATGAAGAGGTCAATCTTGTGTTCCTCTGGAATACCAATTACCCTTATATACAATTTTTAAAGTCCTCAATGTGCTCCCCCACTAAACCCTTTTGTTTGAGATTTATCAATTGACTAAAGAAGGTGTTGCTCTTTGTATCCTCATAATGTGCTATCATTTCCTCCGTAAAAATTGACCAAGTGACAATGTTTTTACGGGAGAAAAGCCATCGATACCATACAAATGTATTTTTTTCTAAATGTAAAGTTGCAATGAGTACCTTTTGTGTGTTTTTCACATTATGGAGATCAAAATATTTCTCCATATATAGTATCCATGTTACAAGATCCTTTCCATCAAACTTCCTCATATCCATTTTTTGAAAATGGTGGTTCTTCATGCCAACATTAGAGTTTATGAAATCACGATTAACATTTATTTTGTTCTCATCATGACTTTCCTCTACTATATTTTCACCATTAGGAAACATTCCTTGTATCAACTTTGTCAAACCTTCCATGTCTGCTTTTAGATCATTCTTCATGTTTTCCATTTTTTCATCAATATTAGCTTCCATGTCATCCATCTTAGATTCCATGCCAGCTTCCATGCCATCTATATTATATTCCACTTCTTTCTTCAAACCATCCATCTTAGTTTCCACACCTTTCTTCAAAACTTCCATGTCATTTTTTGTTGCTCTTAACGAGAGAAAAATTTGTTGCACTTGCTCTTGTAATTTTGATATGTCATGTTGCCATTCTTCGTCTTCATGAGTCATAGTAGAGCCTTCTAAAGGCTTAATGAGTATTGAATTCTTTTTAGGGGCCATTTTAGAAACCAATACTAATATCTATTCTACAATATTCCCTTTGAATCAATTCAAATTTATTCTTCAAAGAAGACTTATGCAATTTGGGAAAAAAAATACACACCTTTTACTTGCTTTTACAGAGCTCTATATTGAATTTGAATTATCTCTATAATTACAGATCCTCAATATCTGAAATTTGGCCTTGTAGTAGTCCTCTGAAGCTTCTTTCAAATGTCACAAGTCTGACTTGATTTGGGTTCTTCAAGGAAGAGTTATGTCCAATGTCCCACAATGACCTAATTATGGACTGGTTCAGTAGAGCGAACTTGTATGACTTGCCACGTGTCACTGTTTTCTCCTTTGGCTCTAAAATTTATAGACAGGAAACTACAGTCCGTGTAATTCCAGTCATTTTTTATATAATTCCAATCTGTTGCTCAGAGAGAGAGTTATGAATATTTTCCCATGATCACCTCTTTGAGATGAAATTAGGGAGCCTGAAAAAGACCTAACGTCCACAAATCATATCTTCAAAAATAATGCAAACCAAACTCTAAAATTTTGCGATGATGTTCCTCAGGATCGCGACTTTGTGCTCTAAAAATTTAAGCTTTTGAACCTTCACAGAAAAAACGTTATAGAGAAAATTCCGCGATGATCGTTTTATGTGAAATTTAGGAGCCTGCAAAAAGCCCTACCTTCCACAGATCATATCTCCGAAAATATTGCGAATGAAACTCTAAAATTTTGTGAATATGTTCCTCAGGATTTCAGCTTCGCACCCTAAAAGTTTTAGCTTCTGAATATTCATAGAAAAAACGTTATAGCGAAAATTCCACGATGACCTGTTTGGAGCAGCAAAACCCTATAATCCAAAGCTCTGATACCAAATGTTGTGAAACTAGCTCCAAAAATAGAATAAAAGAGATATAAATGCCTTATAAATAAGCCACTTCGAGGGGGCAACCTCCAATACATGACATAAATGAAAAATTCTTTGATGATTCAAATTACAAAACCTCCTTTCTATATATAGGTTTCCATGGGACCACAATGTAATCCTAGTGGGGCCACAATGTAATCCTAGCCGACCTAACAATAATAATTTAGGGGCACAATAATAACAATATGGGGGTTACAGGGGTACAACAATAACAATAAGGGGGTTACACTAACAACAATAAGGGACTATACTAGTAATATAGGGACCTAACAACATTTTTCATGTATTTATCATTTTTCATGTTGTAGGATCCATAAAAAGTATGCAACATGGGTACTCTTTGAATGAAGAATTAAATTATGAATCCAACGAGTGCTACCACTTGAAATTTGAGTAAAAAAATAGGGAGATAAGTTGGAAGTACGAGTTGAAAAAGTAGTTTTTTAATTTTTGAATCTTTTTACTTTTTTTACTCCAAAAATGGTGAATCACCCCCATGGTTGACATCATCATCTTGAATCCTATTGGTTATTATAAATTTGATTTTATTTTTACATTTTTTTTAGGCTAATTTTATACCTCAAAATTTCTCTAATCGATGTTAACATATCCTAATTTCCAACCCAAAATATTAACACTCAAGACAAGATAATGCTGGAATCAAATGTGTCATATTCAACCCTTTGGACTTGGCTTATTCTCTCCTATCAATTTCTAGATCCATCAATTAGAATAGAGCATGGTCTTTTATACGTGATATTGAATACCTAAATTAATTCAAGGATTTAATTAAAAGCCATGAGAATTGAGTTGTTTCATCAAATTACAATGATTTCATGAGAATGTGGAAAAATCAGGTGAGTGCTAACTTCTTCAATTATGTGAAAAGTGGTTGTTGGGTCAATATTTCCTCATTGAGCAACCTTGGCAGTTAGGCTCTGGAGATATAACTAGTTTTAGTTTTCATTTAGAACTTCCTCATTGAGGTCTTAAATATGTACATGAGCATTAGGGGAATTTTGAGGTAAAAAATTAGCCTCAAAACAAAAAATGTACTAACAAAATTAGCTTTAAAAGAACAATTGAGAATTAAGATGATGACGTTATCCCTATTGAAAATATTTTGGAGGGAAAAGAAGAAAACTGATTTTTTTAATTGTATTTTCGGCTTTACACAAATTTCAAGTGTAGACACCCATAAACACATTTTTTTCATGTATTTTCATTTTTTTTATGCAATTCTACTCATAAATGTGTAGAGTGGGTATCACTTTACATTCGAGTAAACCTATAAGGAGATAAGCCAAAATTACAATAAAAATATTAGTTTTTGTTATTTTTCTTGAAAATATCATAACTCTTATTTTATTTTATTTCCTTAAGAGGCTCATTTTAAACCTCAGAATTCCCCCAATGGATGTTCTTTGTTTAATGGATTCCCTCATATTAAGTTGATATCATGGAAATATAGGGAAGAGATAGAGTAATTTGGATATCATGGAAATCTAGGGAAGAAATAGAGTACTTTGGATATCATGGAAATCTAGGGAAGAGATAGAGTAATTCGGATATCATGGAAATCTAGGGAAGAGATAGAGTAATTTGGATAAGTTGGGCAAGTGGCAAGCCTAAAAACTTGGGTTAGTTGAGGTTTTTTACCATTATTGATGTTAGGAATGGGTTGTGTAGGTAGTTTTATTCAAGGAGGGGTTGATGTGTATGGATGCATCTGTGGAGAGGGAAGAACAACATCGGTGGTTGCATTACAACTTATTGGTGGCCTTCAAAAGTGAGATTAATCCACCCTTGTTTCCAAAGCTAATTCCGGGCTGGATGAGTCATACATGCCTATGTAGATAAGAACTATGTCAAAGAACAATACTACATATTAAGGATTAGTCCAATATGATTTAAAATGATGTGATTGGTCTTGGGCCAAACCTTCGGTCTTTAACTACCACGATAGTTTATGAGAGATGAAACATGACTACTCAAACTCCTCAACCTCTTTGTAGACAACTTTGAATCCTAGAAGGGATGTACACTTGCTAGTAGCATGCTCTCCACTACATATTTCGTATGCCTCAATTTGTTCCAACGAACGCTCCTTTGATGGGTCATTCCTTTTACAATTTGGACACAAATTTACAAAGCTAAAATTTATCCCCCTTTAATTTTGTCCATATGTAATGTAACTAACCAAAATCTTAATGAGCTTACGATATCATTTTTTAAATATTTTAACATATTCTCAATTTCTGCTCCTCTAACCCCATTTCTAGTTGTCTTGTAAACTCTTGTGAATACATATCTAGATCCTCTGCTAGGTTTTGAAGTGCCCCTAAAATATATTTGACATATCTCAACGATAAAATCATATGATTCTCTCATATTTAACTTCTAGCCCCCTCAACATGAATAGAACATGGTCTATACATGATATAAAATGTCCAAATTAATTCAAGGATATAATGGACAAACATGAGAACCTGTTTGTTCCATCCAATTACAATTTCACCAAAACATGGAAAAATAAAGCAAGTGCTAACGTATTTAGCTATGTTACTTGTCACTTTCTTTGTTAGGGAACTTATTGGTTGAAATTTTCAGGGAATCCATTGGTGATATTTGTGCAGTTGAGGTGATGCATTATACTAGATTCCCCAACATTGTGGCAACCCTTCCCAACTTAGAATTTCTAAGAGTTGTAGCAACGATTATAGAGTGAGTTGTGGAAATGGTTTTCGAGTGAGTTGCAATAATAGTTTTGAATGGAGTTGTAGCAATAGTGTTGTGTGAATTGTAGTAGTGAGGATTCACAACATGAGGGGTTGCCCTACATAATCAAATTCACTAGGCTGAGTATTTTTTTTCTTTATTACATTGAGCAAGATTTAAGTTCAATCAAGAGTATTGGGGGCCCTTATTGACCCGACCATGTTTGATCATATGGATTCTCTACATTCATTTGTGATCAAGAAATGGCTACTATGTGTCTTTCTTATACCAGATAGAACAAAAAGAAAATGTAGATTGATGAGTAGTGAAAATTATGGATAAATAAAAACCAAGACATATGTTAGTGTGCTCCATATTTTGTTTTTAATGGGAGGGTTTTGATGTTATATTAGTATAAGAAAAATCATTGAACTATGATCGATGATATTATAACAAAGACTATTTATATCCTAAGAATTTTCATGGTAATATAAGGGTGAATCTCCATGATTAAGAATATTATGACCTAGGTTTTTTAATGTATATATATTTAAATCATATATTAATTATTTTTATAGCTAATAATAGTAATAACAACAAGTAAAGTTATAATTTAGATAAATTTTATGATTTTTTAAATCTAGATAATATAAGATATATTATGAAGTGTTTTGATGTTTATCATGGATTGATCTTTTACCACCCATTCAATTTATATAATTGTGTTAATATATGTATTTTTCAATTTTGACACCATATACTTCATTTTTGTCAACTAGCAACCAAGACAATGGTGTGGAATGGCATAAATGTACCAAAAAAACAATCCAATATATCTCAATTATTATGTTTTTACGAGTTAATGAAAGGATTCAATATATCTCATTATAATTGAAACTCCATGGCATAATTTGTTTGAATTGTCTATATCATTTTCTTAAGAAAGTCTAGTCATCTGAATAGAATGTACAAGAAAGATTACATAAACAAGTCTACTCATCTGAATAGAATGTACAAGAAAGTTTATAGAGAGGCATATAGCACCAATATTATATATTTTATTAAAAGCAAGTCTACTCATCTTAATAGAATGTACAAGACAGATTACAAAGAGGTATATAAAGCCAATATTAATTCCAAGCATGCAGGGAAGGGAAAGAGCATAGCTGGAATGTATGAAGAAAATTAGAATAACAGGGAAGATAGAAGAAATAATAACAAAATCACAATAGATTTCCAGTGCACCTTTAGAGCATAGGTGCAACGCAGCTGGTGTGTGAACACAACCAACTTGAAGAAGGTGTGGTGAAGATTTTAGAGAGCTTCAAAGCACCCAAAGGATTCCAAAGGAGGTTGATTCCCTAGATATGGTGAAAATGCACCCGAAAAGAAGTGAGAAGGTTGGACAGGCCACTTTTGCTGAGCTTTTGCGAGCTATTGACAACATAAATCCATCTTTTGACGAGGATCTGCATCCTTTTGATAAAGATCTGCATGTTGTTGACAAAGATCTGCATCCTTCTGACAAAGATCTGCATACTTTAGGTGCTTTGATATATGGTTTGTGGTGCTTTGATGTATTTTTTGTTTCAGTTTGTGCATGGTATAAAAGATTAAGTAATTGCAGAATTTTTTTATAAGTGCCACGGTACTAACTCACCCCCCCTCCCCCCCTCTCAGTAGTAATATAGTTTCCAATATAGTATAAGTGTGCAAGGGTGTATGAGTGTGTACAAAGAGAAACAAGACTAAACTGACAAAATATGTGAATTGTTTCTTTGATACATTTTTATCATTGATGTCTCATTTTCCTTCATTTTAATCTAATTTCCATTACATGTATATTTGTGTCTCTTCGCCTTCATTTTCTCCTCTTTTCCTTTATTTTCATAATTATGTGCCAATTTTTTGTCTCTTTTCCTTTTCCAATTTCCATATCCATTAATGAACAAGAAGGATTCCCACTATAATGTTTTCCCAACATTCAACTTGGAATACTTGTCACATGACCTTGATCTTATTTTACCTTTATTATCCTTTATTAGATGGAAATTTATCCGAGGGGCATTACAATATGTTCATTATCAATTTAGAAGAATGAACATAATGTGATAGATACCACAATATATGTACCAAATTCAATAGTAAAGAGTGAGTTATTATTGTGTTGTAATCAATTGTCAATATGTTTGAAATAAAAGAGTTCAAGTTAAGATGGAAAATTATAACAATCAGTTCTCTTAGAGTATGAGTGGTGAGGATAATACAAAGAGGATAGATAAGACAATGTTGTAGTTGGTGCTTAATATTCTAAAAAATCTCGCACGTTAATAAGAAATTAGATAGATAATCATTAGAGAAGTTTTGAGGTCTAAAATGGGTCTCGTAAGGAACGTTATAAAATAATAGTGGAAATAATAAAATAAGATTTGATTACATCATCAAATTTTAGAGGGAAAAAAAAGAAGAAAAAAATACATTTTCGACTTATCTCCCTACAGTTTTACTCAAATTTCAAATAGGAGCACTCATTAGATGTAGAATATAATTCTTCATTCAAAGAGTACCCATGTTTTATACTTGCGATGTTTCACATTTTTCATGTATTTATCATTTCTCATGTTGTAGGATCCATGGAAAGTATGGAACATGGGTACTCTTTAGATGAGGAATTAAATTATGAATCCAACGAGTGCTATCGCTTGAAATTTGAGTAGGAAAATAGGGAGATAAATTGGAAGTACGATTTGAAAAAGTAGTTTTTAAATTTTTGAATCTTTCTACTTTTTTTCTCCAAAAGTGGTGAATCATCCCCCTTGGTTGACATCATCATCTTGAATTTTGTTGGTTCTTATAAATTTGATTTTGGTTAAGAATTTTTTTAGGTCCATTTTATACCTCAAAATTTCTCTAATCTATGATAACATATCCTGATTTCAAACCCAAAATATTAACGCTCAAGACAAAATAATGATGGAATCAAATGTGTCATATTCAACCCTCTAGACTTGGCTTATTCTCTCCTATTAATTTCTAGATCCCTCAATTAGAACAGAGCATGGTATTTTATACATGATATTGAATACCTAAATTAGTTCAAGGATTTAATTAGAAGCCATGAGAATTGAGTTGTCTCATCAAATTACAATGATTTCACCAAACTGTAGAAAAATCAGGCAAGTGCTAACTTCTTCAATTATGTGAAAAGTGGTAGTTGGGTCAATATTTCCTCATTGAGTAACCTTGGCAGTTAGGCTCTGGAGATTGAACTAGTTTTAGTTTTCATTTAGAACTTCCTAATTGAGGTCTTAAATATGTACATGAGCATTAGCGGAATTTTGAGGTAAAAAATGAGCCTCAAAACAAAAAATGTACTAACAAAATTAGCTTTAAAAGAACCAATGAGAATTAAGATGATGATGTTATCCCTAGTGAAAATATTTTGGAGGGAAAAGAGGAAAATTGATTTTTTTAATTGTATTTTCGGCTTTACTCAAATTTCAAGTGTAGACACCTGTGAACACAATTTTTTCATGTATTTTCATTTTTTTTATGTAGTTCGACTCAGAAGTGTGTAGAGTAGGTATCACTTTACATTCAAGTAAACCTATAAGGAGATAAGGAAAAATTACAATAAAAATATTAGTTTTCGTTATTTTTCTTTAAAAAATCATAACCCTTATTTTATTTTATTTCCTTAAGAGGCTCATTTTAAACCTCAAAGTTCCCGCAGTGGATGTTCTTTGGTTAATGTCTTCCCTCATATTAAGTTGATATCATAGAAATCTAGGGAAGAGGTAGATTAAGTTGGATATCATGGAAATCTCGGGAAGAGATAGAGTAATTTGGATATCATGGAAATCTAGGGAAGAGATAGAGTAATTTGGATAAGTTGGGTAAGTAGAAAGCCTAACAACTTGGGCTAGTTGAGGTGCTTTACCATTATTGATATTAGGAATGGGTTGTGTAGGTAGTTTTATTCAAGGGGTTGATGTGTATGGATGCATCTGTGGAGAGGGAAGAACATACATGGGTGGTTGCATTACAACTTATTGGTGGCCTTCAAAAGTGAGATTCATCCACCCTTGTTTCCAAAGCTAATTCTGGGGTAGATGAGTCATTCATGGCTATGTAGATAAGAGCTTTGTCAAAGAACAATACTACATATTAAGGATTGGTCCAATATGATTTAAAATGTTGTGATTGGTCTTGGACCAAACCTTCAGTGTTTAACTACCACGATATTTTATGAGAGATGAAACATGATTACTCCAACTCGTCAACCTCTTTGTAGACAACTTTCAATCCTAGAAGGGATGTACACTTTCTATTAACATGCTTTGCACAACATATTTTGTATGCCTCAATTTGTTCCAACGAACACTCCTTCAATGGGTCATTCCTTTTACAATTTGGACACAGATTGACAAAGCTAAATTTTATCCCCCTTTCATTTTTTTCATATGCAATTTAACTAACTAAAAGCTTAATGAGCTTGCAATATCATTTTTTAAATATTTTAACATATTTTGAATTTCTGCTCCTCTAACCCCATTTCTAGTTGTCTTGCAAACTCATGTGAATACATATCTAGGTCGTCTGCTAGGTTTTGAAGTGCCCCTAAAATATCTTTGACATATCTCAACGATAAAATCATATGATTCTCTCATATTTAACTTCTAGCTCCCTCAACATGAATAGAACATGGTCTATACATGATATAAAATGTCCAAATTAATTCAAGGATATAATGGACAAACTGTTGAGAACCTGTTTGTTCCATCCAATTATGATTTCACCAAAGTAAGGAAAAATAAAGCAAGTGCTAACTTATTGAGCTGTGTGACTTGTCACATTCTTTGTGGGCCCTTATTGACCCGACCATGTTTGATCATATGGATTCTCTACATTCATTTGTAATTGGGAAATGGCTACTATGTGTCTTTCTTATACCACGTAGAATAAAAAGCAAATGTAGATTGATGAGTAGTGAAAATTATGGATAAATAAAAACCAAGACATATGTTAGTGTGCTCCATATTTTGTTTTTGATGGGAGGGTTTTGATGTTATATTAGTATAAGAACAATCAGTGAACTATGATCGATGATATTATAACAAAGACTATTTATATGCTAAGAATTTTCATAGTAATATGAAGGTGAATCTCCATGATTAAGAATATTATAACCTAGGGGTTTTTGTGTATATATGTTTAACTTTTATAACTAATAATAATAACAACAACAAGTAAAGTTATAATTTAGTTAAATTTTTTTTGATTTTAAAAATCGAGATAATATAAGATATATAATGAGATGTTTTGATGTTATCATGGTTGATGTTTTACTACCCATTCAATTTACATGGTTGTGTTAATATATCTATTTTTCAATTTTGACACCATATACTTTATGTTTATCAACCGGTGAGAAAAAAATAGCAACCAAGCCAATGGTGTGGAATGAATGTACCAAACAAAATTAAACCAATAGTGTGGAATAATAATAATATATAAATTATTGGGTTTTTATGAGTTAATAAAGAAGAAGGATTCAATATATCTCATTATAATAGAAACTCCATAACAATTGTTTGGTGTCTATATCTTTTCTTAAGCAAGTCTACTCATCTGAATAGAATGTACAATAAAGATTACAGAAACAAGTCTACTCATCTTAATAGAATGTACAAGAAAGATTACAAAGAGGCGTATAAAGCCAATATTAATTCCAAGTCCAATCATGCAGGAAAAGAGCATAGCTAGAATGTAGGAAGCAAATTAGAATAACAGGGAAGACAGAAGAAATAATAACAAAATCAAATTAGATTGCCGGTGCACCTTTAGAGCATAGGTGCAGCGCAGCTGGTCTTGAGCAACCAACTTGAAGAAGGTGCAGGTCAGTGCACCAAAGAGGTAAAACAAGAAGTCAGGAAGTAATGAGAGGTATTCCTGCATCTGTTGCCACTTTTTATAGTGCATCATTAAGAGGACATATACTGTTGCACTTTTTATACTGTTTGCACTTTTGACAAAGATCTGCATCCTTTACGAAGATCTGCATCTTTTACGAAGATCTGCATCTCTTTTACGAAGATCTGCATCCTTTTGACAAAGATCTGCATCTCTTTTACGAAGATCTGCATCGGGTATAGTGTAACTGAGGTCTGTTGCACTTTTTACAAAGATCTGCATCTCTTTTACGAAGATCTGCATCCTTTTGACAAAGATCTGCATCTTTTTTTTTACGAATCTACATCCATTTGACAAAGATCTGCATCTCTTTTACAAAGATCTGCATCTCTTTTACGAAGATCTGCATCCTTTTGACAAAGATCTGCATCTTGCAACTTATGATAAAACTGACGAATGTAACTGCAAATTATGACAGGCAAATTGTTTGTGAAGACACATAGCTGAGGAAATAATAATAGAGATGATAAAAGAAAACAAAATGATAATAGAGATGATAAAACAAAATAGCATTATAACTTTGCTGAACCAAATGGAAGCAATCTTTGTCTACCTGTTTAGACGTTGGTGCCCACAGTGATCCCAGTTATGTCCTCTATGGTATCAGAGTTGTCCCACGTCGGACAGCTGATACCATGTTTTTACGAAGATCTGCATCCTTTGAGATATCTAGACAAAAAATGAAGTAAAAATTATTTGTCTAGGAACAAAAAATTTCGAGATTTAAGTACAAATTTCGAGATTTAAATGGGAAACAGCGTACCCTTGAGAGAGTTTGATCTGAGGATCCCCTCTTTGTCCTTCGCCTTAGCTTTGATCGGCATCTTGAAATATAACATCTTGAAAATATTGGATCAACCATCTTTGGCCTGCAAATCATCACATGAGATAACTTTATTTTGTGAAGAAAATGGCAGAGGGGAGTAATACATACACATCATAAAAGAATGAAGATTATATGTGTCCATAAACCGCTGCCTACCTAACAAACAAACTAGTGCTTTTATTCAGAACACAGTGAAGTAAACGTTAATTAAAAGGGAAGGAACGTTAGTCTTTTGAACAGAAAACACTCAAAAGGAAAGCACAGACATCAGGAAATTTAAGGTAGATGAAATATTTGAACAAAAATCTTGAGATGCCCTACCTTTGAACAAACAGCTCTCTCAATCTCAAATATGGCACTACGAAGAGATAAGGTGTCAAAAAATATGGCACTGCCTAGAGATGGCATGAGCGGGGTATTTAAGAGCGTTGGATGGGACCCTTCACCCATGTTAAAATTACAAAATAATAAAATTAGTAATAAAAATATAAAATAAACTTATAATTTAATTAGTTTTTATTAATTTCTTAATTGTAACATATACAATGCAGCAAATATTTTTATATTTATTATTATTAATTATTTCAACCAGTTGATATTACTTGGTGTATAATACATGTTAAAATTAAAAGATAATAAAATTAGTAATAACAATATAAAATAAACTTATGATTTAATTAGTTTTTATTATTTTTTTAATGGTAATATATACAATGCACCAAATATTTTTATATTTATAATTATTAATTATGTTACCTATTTTATATTACTTGGTGCATGATACATGTTAAAATTTAAAACTTAATAATTAGCTTATAAGTTTATTTTATAATTATTTTTATTATTTTTTAATTTTAATATGTATCATGGGCTAAATATATTATTATTATTATTATTTTAACATGTATCATGCACCAAATATTTTTATGTTAATAATAAAAAAACATAAAAATACTCGGTGCATGATACATATTAAAATTAATATATATTAACAAGATTTTTAACTATAGAGATTTACTTTTCAAATTCTCAATTTATAAATATGTTTTGTTACATAAGTATGGATTATCAATATCACATGCCCAAAAAAACCATGTCTTTTTTTGTTTTAATCAATTAAATTAAAAAGACAAAAGTGATATAATTATTTTTAAGATAAATCTTAACCTCTGATTTGTGTATACCATTATTAATATTATAGAATATTCATTAAAAGTTAAATCTCTACCATCCACCTAATAATTATTGATAATTACTTGGTGCATGATACATGTTAAAATTTAAAACTTAATAAATTATAAATTTATTTTATAATTATTTTTATTATTTTAATTTTAACATGTATCACTATCAAATATTTTATGTTCATAATAAAAAACATAAAAATGTTGGGTGCATGATACATATTAAAATTAGATATATATATATATATATAAACAAGATTTTTAACCATAAAGATTTACTTTGCATATTCCAATTTATAAATAGGGTTTGTTACATAAGTAACCAAACTTATATGATAGTCATTTAATATTGACATTTTTTTTGTTTTAATCAATTAAATTAAAAAGACAAAAGTGATATAACTATTTTTAAGATAAATCTTAACCTCTGATTTGTGTATTGTGTATATGGTTATGAATATTGTAGAATTGGCTCTATGAGATTTCGAAAATGTTATGAGACAACTTGATGGAGTTGGCTCTATGAGATTTCAAAAATGTTTAAAGCTAATGAAGACATTGCAGACAAGAAGATCAATACAAGTACTCATTAAGGGAGGGACTTGGAGAATTAATTGATGTTCATCCTTAAATGCAATTTTTGGGTAATTGTTAATTACTTGGATCTCAAATATTTATTCCAACTAATATAGCTCCTAGTTTGGTGTTTCGTTGATATATTTTCTCAACTAGTTGATTGATGGTTAAGATAAAATTTCTATCCTTAACCAATACGTGTTGTATTTATATGTGATGTTTAATAGAATACAATATAGTTTTAGGTGTGCATTATGAAAATTTAGCTTATATATATATATATATATATATATAAAACCACTTATCACTTTTATAAACATACGAAAAGAAAATAATGAATCTAACAATTTAAACTCTCATGAAAACAACTAAATTAAAAACAATCGATATATTTAGGACATTGCTCTCCTCAGAGAACATTCACTCTATAAAAGTTAAGCGATAGAAAGCCATCATCTTAAAATTAGATCTAGATAAGGCCTATGATTACATGGACTTCACCTTCCTCCATATGATCCTTCACAATGTTGGACTTTCGATAGGGGTCGTTGAATGGATCATGACTTGCATATCAACTCTCGGTTATGTTATACTTATCAATGGTGTACTTATCAATGGTGTACCATTGAATTCTTTCGGGCCTTTTAGGGTCTTTGTCAAAGGCTTCTCTTTGTCGCCCGATACTATTTCTTTTGGTCATTGATTGCTTATGCGGAAAATTTCGACGCCAAGATTGATGGATTATTTGTCAAAATACATATCAGAAAAGGTAAATGTCTCTAATATTATGTTTGTTGATGATATATACTGTGTTTTTCAGGTCTCTAACGTACAATGGAGCCACCTCCTTTCATCATAAAATTCGAACACGTCTACTTCATATATGAACCAAATCAAATCCATGCTTATATATAATTTTTGATCTCAAATTAAATTGGGGATGTTGGCATCATTTTCTTTGTTGATATCTCTCCTTTGGAACAAGGTGTAACACCACAATGCTATGAGTATTTTTTTTACTAATTAGTTACATTTTACTTTACATGACTCCATAACTTATGACCTATTGGAAGAGATATAGTAGAAAAATTTGTATTTAAAAAAATATAAATATTTAAAATGAAGGAATGGTGATATGACTTGGAAGGTCATGGTTGTGGACCAAAAGTAAAATAAAAGAAAAAATAAATAGAATCTTTAATCCTCCGGAAAATTAGAGACAATTATTAGTTTCTTTCTTCCTAGAGATGGAAAAACCCCATCTCGGTGGAACAATGGACCCCGAGGATGGCATGTGAAGGCTAGAGAATATAGAAAAGAAGTTAGGATTGGAACTAATACCTTGCACGGGATGTTGTGAAGGTGGAAGGATGCTAGAGCTAGGCTAGGTGTTCTCGAGATGGACATAGAGCTAATGGAACCCTTGGAAATATCCTTGAGAGTAAGTACTAGAACTGGACTAATGTATTCTTGAGGTTCGGAAGTGGATAACTCAAATATTGGATTATCAAAATGTCTAGAGAGGAATAATCTTGGTGGGAGATTGGACGTCATTGTTAGTCTCATTTTTGGGCGAAGCGATATTCTGGTGGATTTTTTTACGGTACAATCAAAGAAAAATAAGTATCTACTATAGATTTCTTACTTTTCTTATAATGAATAGAAAATCCGTTTTGTATCTTTGTGTTAATTACAAAAAAAAAAATGTAAAGGAAAAAATTAACAAAGAAATATATGATGGGAATTCTTAATTATTGTGCACATATATGAGAAATACGGTAAATTTTATAGAATATAAATTATAATCTTGCTAGGAAACAATGTATGGGTGTGTGTGTAGTACGAGGTAGTGATATATATGAGTATCACTTTCATGTTAGTATGGACATGATATTAGTGGCCTTTAAACACAATTCAAAGGAGGAGTCACACAATTGATAGCTGGGATTTTGGTTAAGATTCAGGAGTAGCAAGAAAAAGGCTTGCATTATGCAACTTTAAATTGGTATCAAAGCCCTTTTGGGCTTGGGCTTAACTTCCTTACGTGAAGGTCTAGGATTATGCTAGATATGGTATGGTAGTTATGGATATAGGGAAAGATCCCTTATTCATTGAAGACGTGGGGGTGGTCTTCTAATGAGGTTATGCGATGACTTGGGACATCCTTCAATAATTAACTTTGGGACGTCCTTCATTCGGGAGTTTAGGAGTTGAACTCAGGAATCCAACTTTCCGACTAAAACTTTACGAGGGTTATGAGACAACTTGATGGATTTGGTTCTATGAGATTTCAAAAATATTTAAAGAAGTTAATGAAGACATTGCAGACAAGAAGATCATGACAAGTACTCATTAAGGGAGGGACTTGGAGAATTAAATCCTACTTGTCGTGTGCCTATTAATTGATGTTCATCATTAAATTTAATTGTTGTGTAATTTTTAATTAGTTGGATCTCAGAAATTTATTCCAACTAATATAGATCCTATTTTGGTGTTTGGCTGATATATTTTCTCAACTAGTTGATTGATGGTTAAGATAAAATCTCTATCCTTAACCAATACGTGTTGTATTTATATGTGATGTTTAATAGAATACAATATAGTTTTGGGTGTGCATTATGCAAATTAAACTTACATATACATATATATATAAACAAAACAAAAATGATGTAATAAAACCACTTCAAACTTTTATAAACATACAAAAAGAAAATAACGAATATAACAATTTAAACTATCATGAAAACAACTAAATTAAAAACAACCGATATATTTAGGACGCATTTCATCTCACTCAAGAGAGCATTCACTCTATAAAATTTAAGCAATAGAAAGCAATAATCTTAAAATTCGATCTACATAAGGCCTATGATTACATGGACTTCACCTTCCTCCATATATTCCTTCACAACTTTTAATAGGGGTCATTGATTGGATCATGAATTGCATATCAACTCTCGGTTATGTTATACTAATCAATGGTGTACCATTGAATTCTTTTCGGGTCGTTTAGGGTCTTTTCCAGGGTTTCTCTTTGTCACCAATACTATTTCTTTTGGTCATTGATTGCTTATGCAGGGGAATTTAGACGGCCAAGATTGATGGATTATTTGTGAAAATACATATCACTAAAAAGTTAAATGTCTCTCATCTTATGTTTGTTGATGATATACCTATGTTTTTTCAGGTCTCTAAGGTATTATGGAGGCACCTCTTCCATATCATCGTAAAATTTAGAGACACATCTAGTTTATATATGAACCAAATCAAATCCATGCTTATATATACTTTTTGTGATCAAAATTAAATTGGGGATGTTGCTATCATTTTGTTTGTTGATATCTCTCCTTTTGGAACAATGTGTAACACCCCAGTACTATGAATATTTGTTTTACTGATTAGTTACTTTTTACTTTACATGACTCCATAACTTATGACCTATTGGAAGAGATATAGTAGAAAACTTTGTATTTAAAAAAAAAAAAAATTGAAAATGAAGGAACAGTGATATGACTTGGAAGGTCACGATTGTGAACCAAAAGTAAAATTAAATATAATATTTAATCCTCTTGACAGTTAGAGACAATTATTAGTTTCTCTCTTCCGAGAGATGGAAAAGCCCCATCTCAGTGGAACAAAGATCCAAGGATGGCATGTGAAGGCTAGAGGGTATAGAGAGAATTGAGGATTGGAACTAATGCCTTTCACAAGATGTTGTAAAGGTGGCAAGACACTACCAGGCTGAGGTGTTCTTGAGAAGGTTTGTAAAGATAAGCAGGATTCCTTCAAATAAGAAACCTTCTCTTCCTTCTCTTCAGTGATGGGATGTCATAATATGAGAGAATCGGGAATGGGATATCATAAGAACCATTGATTGTTACATATTTATGCCATAACCATCATAATTGAGTAATCATTCCACAATATCTAAACATACCATTGAGTGAAAAGGATTGAAATATACATAATAATAAAAAATTATTGCCAACTATTTAGATAATCACAGTAATCCAGAGCATACACATAAGATATAGGCCAACAAGCATCTCTTTATATTAGATTCATCACAGTACATCAAATCAACTACAAAGTTATCTCTTCTAGACAAAAATTGGGACTAATGATACAAAGTTGCAGAGAGACCACATCCCAGAGTGACTCTCCTCTCTTCCACCACTATCTTCCTCCACCTTCCTCCTGGTTTTCCTTCCTTATATTTTTTTTGTCCAACTAAACTGCTAGTCTTTGCTATCCTTTCACTCAGCTGCATCCATAGCTCGATTGTACTTGATATTACCCATTTACCTTCTGCCACTCAGAGTCTACTCTAGATTACTCCATGTTTGTTCCACGACTCCGCAATGTTTGTCCTGCCACCCACTATCCATCCATATTTCTCGAAAATTTCCCTCACTAGAAAAAACGAAGGCCCAAACAGGCCCCAACCACAGTCTATTGACTCGTCCCCAAGTCAATCATGTCTTAGTGGTGTCAGTCCTCTTGGTCCTTCTTTTGCTTCTATCGTTGCTTCCGGTTCCTCCTGTTGTGCCTAGTCTTGACTATCTCTTTCAAAGGAAGGACCCAACTCAGGAACTGTCTTGAGGGCCTCGTCCATGTAGGGACTTTATTGAATAGTAGAGTTAATAGTGATCCCACCTCAAACCCTAGTTCCGTAACTACAGTCACCTGCGAGTTCTCTGAGTCTACCTCCATGTATGTATCATTCACAACTACCATGTCTATTGGGATAATATCAGAGGTGGTGGTAGAGGTGGAGTTTGATTTCGGTGATGGGTCTCTTAATGAGGGTGACTAAATGGGGGTCGAAGTTTGGTTCTCTTTGGATACAGGCGAGGCGACTGGTGTAGCCCTCTAGGTTTCTTCAATTACCCGGAGGGTAAACTAAGTTATAATCTCATCTATCGTTAAGTCCACCAACTAGGTTAGAACTTGAGATACCTTGGTTTTTTTCTTCCTCGGGATTGGTGTGGGTGGCTTTGAGGCCTTTTCATTTCTAAACTGTGGAATAGTGGCTTGGACTGTGAATGTGGACCTATGAATGGGATTAAAATAAACATTGGGGTGCTTACAATTGTGGGATACTGAAATCGAGCTTGAAATTGAGTAAAATAATGGAATTGAGTGGTTGTGACTCCAATACTTACCATTTTCTGGTTGATGACTTGCATTTGAGTCTAGAGTTTTTGAATAACTGGCTACAATTGTATTTGTGCAAGCCTCTGCATTACATATGCTTTTCTCTCGCCCTGTAGCGGTTGCGGCACCATCGTCTGGAAAGAGTTAAAGTGTCAGTTGTCATGAACTTCGCCTATAACTTTGGGCCATGTCATAACTTCTTTGTGGAATGCTCCCAAAGTCAGGGTGAAGCTTTATGCCCTCTTCTAAAATTTCTTTGCATGTACGCGCCGTGTCCTTAGCCAATTGTGAGCATGACTAATTCCAAACTAGACTTGTTCCAATTACTCATCCAATAGAACTTTAGGAATCCTCTCCACCAAGTTGATAACATCTAACATATTTTTGCACCACCCTTTGAAACAAGCCTCGTTTATCTCTTTTTCTTGGATTGCTTGATGTTCTCCATGGTGTATATCGTAGCGCCATCAGTTTCTCCTCATTTATTTATGTTAATTTCCTTCCTTCTAGAGGGCACCATTTCCACATGGTCAGTGCCATGACCAGATATCCATAGATGAAGCTTGTGGCTCTTCTATAATTGTATCCACTGGCCTCAAATAATTCTTGGAGTTGATATGCACACCAATTGAGCTGCACTCCATCGATACAATGTTCCGCAAATGAGATGGTATCGAGCCTACACTCATCCTTCATGTAATGACACATAATATTTCCTACTATGAGATAATAAGAAAAATTGATTTTGGCCTTGTTTGTAATGTCCCAAATTTTGCAATAAAGTATTTGGGACATTAATATTGCTTTTATTTTAATAAAAGGAATAAAATGGGTGAGGGAACCCATGTAGAAACTTAATAAACACTGCTAAGGTTCAAAAAGTCACTTAAGTGGCTTAAGTTAGCAACCTAAGTGTGAAAAGGGGCCAAAAGCAAGGGAGCTAGACCATGGTTGACTAAAGTCAACAACGTACCCTAAGAGGGGAAGCTTGCACAAGAAGATTGCGTAGTTGGAGTGGAGGGAAAATTCAAATGAGAGAAACCCTAATGTGAGTGGGGTCCATGCACACATGAAGGAGAGCCATTGTGGAGAACATTCTTGGAGATAGAATTTGGAGGTTGAAGCTCTCTTCAACTTTGTGCTGCTTAGCACAAGAGGGATTCCTGTTTAGGAATGCCTTTCTCTTCCATGGGAGGCCATGGAGAGATTGTAATTCATCTTCCTCACACCATGGCTTGAGGCCAAAGTAGTCATTTGCAGCTACTGCTTTATTCTTGCAGCAAGAGAACACTGGAGTTGCTGGTGTTGTAGTGAGGGACCATCACCATCTCACTTTTGGAGTTGTTCTATAGAGGAGAAGCCATATCTTCCTCTAGGAGATCAGAAAAGGAGATTCTAGAGCTTTATTTGCAGATCTTGGCATTGGGCCATATGCTTTCTCTCATGCCTAGCGCAGTCTCCTTCCCTTACAACGTTATTTTCAGAGGTGGCTTGCACAAGGGTTTCATTTGGTGCACTAGTGAGTGCAGATTTCAGTAAGGGGATCAACCCCTTTCCTTTGGAGATCATTGGAGGAGGTTTGCACATCTATTGCAGCAATTCTCATCCTCTTCCATGATGTATTATATTTGAGTTGAATTAGCTGCCCAGCTACTCCAGCATTTTTGTATTTTATGTATTCTAGCCAATCCCTTGGAGGATTGATGAAATAATGTTTTCTAGGGTTGAGATCTTGCTCCCCCATCTTTATTTGAGCATGTAATGTCATATCTTCCCATGTATATCAGTTGCAGTCATTTTCCCTCATGGACTGTGCAGTCATTGAGTAGTTGGATGTATGTAGCAATGTGTTTCTTCATTACATGTATATCTTCCTTTGAGGCTGATTTGCACTCACCTTGAGAGGTCTTTTCCTCAAGGATTTTATATAATATTTGCTGCTACACTTTCTATATCAGATTTGTACTCTTCTTGCATTATGTGAGACATTATTTCACTGTTGCTACTTGTTGAAGTTTTAATGCTACTGAAGGATTTCTCATTGAGCATTATTGGTGGGAGATCTGAATAACCCCCTTAGGGTGATTTGTTTGAGCATATATTCTGCAAGGAGTTTGTATTAGATGCATTCTAAGGCATCCCAGCGCTAGATGGTCTTATTTCCACATAGACTTCCTTATACAGCGTCCTTATGGATAGCTGGAGAAGAAATTCCTTGAAGGGAATTATTAGCTCTTGATAAGTTCTATTGGCAAAGTCTGCTAGAGGGCCAGGTAGCCTCTGGATCTCATTCTTCCTTGTGAAGATGGCATATCTAGTAAATGCCCCTGTAGTCGATCTCTGAAATAGTTCAGTGTTGATTGTTAATACTCCCGGAGATGGAAATTAGGAATATCTTAAGATATTCCTGGCAAAGAAAAAAATTTCCCCATTTGGGACATTACATTGTTGATGGGGTCAACTTAGACTCCCTTGCCTCCTCTCTTGGTATTATATCTGTCATAAAAGTTGTCTTCTATGACCTTCCTGGCTCTCTTGGAAGTTGTTTGGAATGTGGATGGTGTTATTGTCTATCATTCAATCACCAATGATCAAATTATGCTCTTTCATATGGTTGATAGGGTCATAGGGAATTTTTTTTATAGTTTCAATAGGTTTTCAAATAAAAATTTGATCATTGTTTAGTCTACCTAGGTCATTACTAATCCTTTCACCTTCATGGTTAATAACCATCATCATGGTCAGGTCATTACTTCTTTGAAGAAGTGTATTGGTCATCTCAGTCATCATTTAGCTTATCATTCCATGTAGTGCCATCAGTAGGTCATGTTGTCAAAGTCATGTAAATGTGTCATTTCATCATCGAAGTCACCATTTGAGGGAGTAGTCATAGGGAAAAGTGTTCAATAATGATTTCTATATTTCATTTGGATCTTATTAATATGTGAATATATTTAATGAAGTTTCAAAGTTGCAATACACAAACAATTAAGTCAATTGATGAAAATACAAGGTGGGGCCACATCACCACCAAGGAGAAAAATCGATTTCCTACCTTTTTAAAGAGAAAAGGAGAAAACCATTTTCTCATTTGACCCCCATAAGACATCATTCCATCAACAAGGAGCTTGACACCCTTTGAATATTATTTTCTTTCCTTGGGAAGCTAAGTTTCCTTGTTGCACTACGCATTTCACTAGTCGCACTGCGCTTTTCCTAGTTTGTTGTGTTTTTCTTTAGGAAGGAAAATATATCATCTACAGTGGTTTCCTCATCAAGGGAAGGTTCCATCACATCAAAGCAAGTAATTTGGTCACCATACACCTATATTTCACTTCATTTCATGCTTGAAAGCTCAGAAATCCCATGTTCTAGGGTTTGTTGTGCTTTTATTAAAATAAGATTCTTTGGTAAAAATTTTTGAGAAAAACCATCAATTTCATGCTCACTCACCCTCCCCCACCTTTCATACATCTCCCTTGACCCTTTCCCTCATCCCTTACTCTCATTTTCATCATTTCCCTACAAACCCTAGCATACACTACACTTTCCTAGGCTAGGATTGTGCTTTTCTATTTTTCAACCCTTCCCCTTACTCATTTCCCAAAATTCCACCTCCCTACACTCCCCAACATATATCTTTACCCCCATAAATTTTCCTAAGAATTTAGACACCCCGAAACCCCTTCATCTACCTCCATTCCTAAAACTACCCAAAATCCCCTATTCTCCTACACTAAAACCCTAATTGCTCTTCCTAGTGAGCTAGGGTTCCTTATGGTTTTAGAGACTACAAAGAAGACAAGACATAAGGAAGTGTTGAAGCCTCGAAAATCTCTGCTTCAAACATTTGGGAAAACCACCCGGTCGGGACCTTAGGACAACTCCTTATCCATTTGGTATGGTGGCTCCAACTGGATTGAAAGGACCAGTTTCCTTATAACTAATGGGTTGGTGATGGGTTGATTTGGAATGAGTGAAAATGGGACTAAATGACTTAAATAAAACTATCTAATTTAATCTAAATACTGATAAAGAAATTCTAAAACTAACCCGGGTATCATATGTGAATACAACTTAAAATTATTCCAATTGAACAATAACCATAAAAATGTATTAAAGTTTAATTGAAATTGTGCAGTAACAAAATAAAGATAACTCTGTTTAAGAATTTAAACAGAGTTATATTAACATATTGTATTCATCATTGTATATCATTTTACATACATTTATGAAAAGTGAATATTTCTAATATACTAAAAAATGATATATAGAGAAATATTATGAAAACGAAATATATATAAATGATAGCAAATTTAAAAGAGAATATCATATAACAAAAGAAATTAACAGTGAATAGATAAAAATACCTTATCCATCTTGAAAGTTTCAAATGAAATCTGATACTCCGATCCAGTAATTCCAATGCAAAATCAAATCCAAGGTACAGAAATGCAACTCTTTAAAAATAATTCCGCATAAAATCACCAGATGTGATCCTTTATAAAATATAAGAGCCAGTGGAGTACAGAAATGTAATCTCCAAGTCAAAAATATTACAACTCAGGACCCCTTCTCCAATGCATGAGAGGGGTTTAAATATGACATTACATGAAAATGGAATCCTATTACTACTGCTACAATCTATTAACTTTAAAAACAGAAATTCTATCTTTATGTAGATTTGATTCATTACTTTTCCTTCTCGCTCAATGTAGCCAGGTGGCAAATTTTCAGCATTTCCTGGACTTCCGATGGATGACTCATCTTGGAATGTAATTGTCCGGCGTATGTGGCATCAGAGAATTCTGGAATTAAAGAATTGATAGCATTTGATAAGCATTTAATAGCTAATTTTTGATTGAGTGGCTTAATCAGATAAGTCCACATATTGTCCCAAGATATTGTTTGAAGTTTGTTGATCTGTTGAATTTTATTCATCATTTCTGCTTTCCATCTGGAATCGGTTTCTTTAACTTTGAATAAACTGTCTGGAACACTATCTGAAATGAGATTACATGCATACAAGCTGTCATTGATAAATTGTGTTATATTACCCATCATGCTTCTAGCTCTTGATATAGCTCTCTCGGCTTTCATCAACTGATGTTCCCACTCTGTAAACAGGATTTCCTTATGTCTTTCTTCTATCTGAGGTAGATTAGCTTTTCTACCTTTTTCTGTATCTTGCCAAGTAAGAAATTCATAAATCATTTCATCGGCATCATCAATTTATTGCCTGAGAGTAACTATGTCCTGTATTAAAGATGATGTGATATCATAAAATGGTTCTGCTTGTGTCAATTTTAAACAAAAATTATTTAACAGCTGAGACAACAGTTTATTGGCTTCAAGAGCCTATGTTTTGAATTCATTTAATTTGGGAAAATCTTTGAATTTATCTAAAGCTGCTTGAAATTCTTTTTCTTGCACAATCTTTGTGTTCTTTTCATCTTGTAACAAATTTTGTAGCTTTGAAATCTCTTCATTCAACTGTTGCTGATTGCTTAAAGCTTGTTCATCAACTTTCTTCTTTTCTGTGGCAAGCTGCTCTTTTAGCTCTTTAAACCTGATATTTTGATCTTGTAATTTTTGTTCTAATTGAGCAATCTTCTGCTGATTTACATTAGCTTGTTCTTCAAGTAAAGCTAGATGTAGATCTTTTTGGGTTATCAATTGAGAAACCTCTGCAGCTTTATCAATTGTCGGAGCACTGTATGCTCATATTGGGACAACTTAGTGAGATCCTCAGATGGATTCACTTCAGCATTCTTATAAACAATATTCATGAACTCCTCTTGTGAAGCAGAAAACATGTCTTGATCGATCTTTCTTCACTTCCTCTGTTTTTTAACAACAACTTTATGTCTAGGACTGTAGAATATATCCAAAGGAGGAATTTCTTCAATCTTTAATATAATCTGCCCTATAGGATGTTCAGGAATGATTTCAACGTCCTGATCTTCTTTCTCTTTCTCTTTAGGATCATCCTGCAGTCCTAATTGGTGAGCGAATTGATTATACTACTTCAACAATTGAGAGGAAACATTAAGATCAGTAAAGTCTACAATTTTCTCAGTAGTTTCATTTCCTCCAAGTTGTGCATCTGATTTCTCTGTATTTCCTTCTTGTTTATCAATTTTTCTGTCTGAACCTTCCTTTTGACTATGCACATTAGTATCAGTACTTGTGCATTCCTTCTCTGTTTGAGTTGTGGACTGCTGATCAGTATTTTCTTTGGATTTGTCATCAATGATCATCTTTTCAGTATGTACAACATGATCATTTCATGTTACTTCTTTTTGTGTCTGTACAATGGGCTGGTCAGTAGATAACTGTGTAGTGGCCTTACTGGTAGATGTTTCTTCTGCTGTTTTTCCAGATTTATCTTCTATCTCTGCCTCTTGCATAGGAACTCTTAGTTGATCTAGAGGAATTTTCAACAATCTTTGCCTTCTGAATAACATAAATTTATTCATTTCTTCTTTCTGAAATTTGGACTTGGCCAAATTATAGACTTGAGAAAAATCATTTAATGAAACAAACAAATCATCAAACTCATCCGGTTCATGCTCGAATCGAGCAATCAAAACTGAAGAAGTAACATTAAAAGCTATCTTTTGTGGATTATACTGTCTCCCTGGTATTGTTGCAAATTTTAAGTGCTTTATTTTGACGACTTCCTTTTCTGCATGTTTGAAGTCATTCAAAGTAAAATGTCCACAATTGAATGGAAAAGAAGGCCACATTCTTTTCTTATTGTTGCTCAGAGATTTGGACATTCCCTCAACTGTCAATTGATAGGAGATTTCCTGGGCTAGAAGTTTGTTTGGAACAAAAAGAGGGAGAACATGGGGTTCCAAAATACTCCCGAAAATCCTGACATATGTGAATTTTTCTTCTCCAAACCAATCTCCTATTGAGGATAGGTCAGCTTTAGCTTTGTCGGAGAATCTAGGAGGGAATCGATTGAAAATGGTTTGAAAGACTGGGATAAGGAAACCATGACATATCCTATAAACATGATCTTTGAAATGAAATTTCCAAAGGAGTTTATGGTATATATGAATCTGAGTAGGATCTTTAGAAGTCCATTTCCATCCTAACAAGGGAAACTCAGAATTGAAACAAAGGGTGTCTAGAATATAAGCACAAAAGAAAAAGGGAGTGGCATTTCCAACGTTTTTATCTTGTCTGTATTCGAGTATCCTATTAGCTATCCTATCAGAAAGAATAACAGCCCAGTCCATAATTTCAAAATTGACAGCAGCTAGGATTAAAAGAACCATTTGTATAGAAAACCTAGCAGAATTGTTATTGCCAAATAATCTACACATCATGGCAGTGGCATAGCAGTATGGGGGTAAAAGAGAGTCTACTGAATACATACCGGATGATTCATTTTTGTGCTTTTCAGGATTTTTCCTCCATTCTTTGATAGGTTCAGATTGAACCTTATTACTGTCAGCAAACTCTTTGACAAATTCTTTGTTATAAATATTCTGCGGATCAGGGAGATGATACATTGCTTTAATGTCTTCTGCTTTAAATGATCCAAAAGACGCTCCAAAAGATGAAATAAACATTCTGTTCTTAATTTGTACACTATCGATGACCCATCGAATCACATCATAATAAGGAAGGATGTTTGCTCTGGCTGCAATTCGATGTAGGAATGAATTCGCAAGTGTTCTTTCAGTAATGTCAGACTCGAAATCTGAGTTATCTTCATCCGGTACTGATACCTTTGGTATTGTGACTTTAGGGTTTTCACTCTCCATCAAATTATAAACTCCTTCCCATGTCATTTTGCCTAGCCCTTGACATGATGTATCTGTAACTAGCTTCAACTCTACCGGCCTTTCCTTCGAGACTGTAGGAATCTCAACAAACTTAGCGGCACCAACAGCCTTCATTCTCCTTGTTCTCTTCGACATTTCGATATCTAGTATTGTTTCCCTCGGTCTGCGAATGAAAGGATTTAGTGTTCTTTGATTCTACAAGGCAATAAGCTATTAGTCGTGATAAACAAGAAAGTGAAAAGAACAACTATAAACTCATGATTCATTATTTATTGATTTCGTATAACACTTAAATGTTCTCTTCGGGTCACACTTCACGTATTCAAAACAGAATCATAAACCAATATTCATTTGATTTTTTATTCAATGTCAAACGTACCATTGGAGATTTGACGCTTGTGAAATAATATAAATTTACCTATTTTTTAATCCTTCCGATGTGAAAAGTGTATAGTGTATAAATATCAATCGCATCGGACATATTGAAATGGTACATAGATATCACAATAAAGATTTCTCCGATTTCCGATTGTGATTATAGTACATCGCATCGGGGAATTTTACCACAAAGAATTTATTAACAAGTGCTCCGATTATCCGATTGCGATTGATCGCATCGTATCAAAAATATAAAAAATCAATGTATAACATAAATCCTTTGCGATTGGCGATTTGCGATTGAACTAATCGCATCGGAGATTTTGAGCTCCTATGTAAGACTTTTCTTTAAAGATTTCTCCGATTTCCGATTGCGATTACTGTTCATGGGACTTTTTATAATTGACTTGTTTTATATGATAAAGTCTTTTATATTTGATCGGATCAGAAGTTTTGAATGTTGTATTTTGTTTGTCCATGTTTGGTAATAAAGATATGCAATGAATTTTTCAAACAATGAATCTTTATTTCTAAGCCTTTTATTCCTATATTAAAAGAAAAAGGGACCCTATTTCTAAATGAATTTTTATTCTAAAATTTTGAAAAAAGGGAGGGTTGTTGTACAGTACAACAGGAAGGCTAGATCATTAGGTAAGAGCCCACTACATCACAAGATATCATGGCTAAACCATTTCTCAAGAAATCATTCCAAGATGCAGATTACCTTGCCTTTTTCCAAAATATTGAAGAACTTGGTTTCAGTGATAAACTTACAAGTACCTTTTAAGGAGGGATAAGGTAACCATTGCAAGGGTTGTGTTCACTCTTTCAGTAGAGGCAATTTCCATTGCTACAGGGATCCCAAATCATGGAGAGCTTTGTTTCAAAATAAGAGACCTAGATATTGAAAATTACAAGATTTTTTTGAAACCTCCATACAAAGATGCTCCAAAGAACATTTTTCCTTTTAGACAGTTGATTTATATGTACGCCCCTATCATGAAGATGATCATGAAATATTTTACATATGAGGGTATATTTTCAAGGTTATATCAGTACCATGTTATATTATTGATGCATTTCACAAGTGTAAAAGATCCTAACCTACCTCACTACCTTACAAAATCTTGGTCAAAATCGCAGAGAAGGTACATAGCAAAGGGCAAGGTCATCATGCTACCTTTTTCGTTTTAGCTTTGTGAAAATCCTTGTTTTCCATCAACTTGCACAGGTCATTTTTTCTTGGGATGGATTCATGCATTCAGCTTCACTTTTTCCTACCCCAACTCAATCAAGCAGTCATTCTACACCATTGACTTCACCAAGACAATAAGGATTAGGTTCAACACACAACCTTATCACAAGGCCACCCAGGGCTAAGGTGACTAAAACATACACCAGAGGAAAGATCCTGACGTTCTCTCCTACTAGTGTGGAAAAGGCTCAACCTACATCAGTGAAAAAAGAGACATATGCACATCAGCATGAGGCATCATTTCAAGAAGAAGAACAAGTACATGTTGACACTCATATGGCAGACATGGGAATACATGAGGAGGAAAAATTAGAAGAGAAGATTAAACAAATAAATTTTTCTTAGCAAGACCAAGACAATTTTGGAGTAGGATGAAGGTAAAGGTAAGTCAGAGATCGATATTTATGAGCTAGAGGATCAAGAAGATAAAATCAAACCAAGAAGGCAAAGAAAAAGAGGTCGCAAAAGGGCTCTAGAGAAATAAATTGAACCATCTCCATTACTAGGTTAAGAAGCATTTGATGACCTAATTGCAGTAGAAATTTAGCAAGATCAGGAATTTTGGCTTGAGAGGGTCAATTTCCACTTAGAGAAGCTTATTTAGAAGGCTAATAGGAATAATATTATTTAGATTCACTAGCCCCAAGGGTTATCTCAAGTGTTAGTGAGCCAATACGTGGTCCTTTCCGTTGTGGGAGGTCACGGGTTCGATCCTTGAGTCTTTGGGGTCAAGCGCTGCTTATTGCGCCGAACGGTTTTCCGCATGTACCATCCAGAAATTCTAGGGAAGTACACCTAGGTTTCCATTTAAATTTTTTCGTGAAAAAAAAATATTATTTAGATTCACATGGCCATGCACTACTGCACAAGGAACAAGACCTCTCAAATCAGAATCAAGCATTTGAAGAAGAAATTGAGGCAGACCCTAATGAAGCAAAAGGAGAAGGAAAAACTTGATTTGTTGGCTGAGGCCTCCCTCATTGCTTGATGCATCATATCCTAGCTTCATGGGGAAATTTGGGACCTTTTTTGTGCAAATTTGGAAGTTTTTGGTGACTTTTGGCCTAAACAGGAAAACCAGTTCAGCCAAAAGTGCAGCGCCTAGGTGCTGCGCTTTTCCCTCAGAGGTAAAAATCACCTAAAATTAGAATATATGGATATATAATCAGCTGCATATCTCAAATATCCACGTTTTGTGCCATTTCAAAAAACAGGTTGAGAGAAAAGTGCAAAAAATATGCTAAAACTCACTTTCTTCCACCCTTTTGACCCAGGTGCTACGCTTTTGGAGCGACCTTGGGAGAATGCATTTTTCTTAGCATTGGAGAGGCCATTTTTCTTGATTAAGGAGTCTATGGATAACTAGACATCCTAAAATTTCCAATGGTACCTTCAAATATGCATTTGGAGCTTAGGAACGTGGTCAAAAGTGCCCTGCAAGATGGCGTTATGCTTTTCCCTAGAGGTCAATTTTTCAAGTTTCTTCAGTCAAATTTGTTTTTTCATGATGTAATTCCTCTTGTTTTGAGTTGAAAAAGGGTGTATGAATTTAATTAGGCTTATTAATTTCATTTTCATGTAATTATTAAGGTCATTTATGATGGGTAGGTCAGTCAAAGGCTAAAAGGAAAGTTTTCTTTAACCTCTCTAGCCTTTGGTTTTGGGTGGAGAAATTTGTGTAAGTTGTTCCTATCCTAAGGGATTTAACCCCTGAGAGAGGGAAAGATGGTTTTGGTCTATTTGCATCTATTTTTAATTCAGAATCAAGGTTGGACATTAGAGATTAGAAGGTTTGGAACTTTGTGTGCAATTGATATTTGCAGAAATACAAGTTCAGTTGCAATTATTATATGGGGATTCATGTGGTATGATTTTGTGGCGATGTTTTTCTACCATGATTCAATTTTTTGTATGATTATTTCATCTTCTTTCCATATCTATGCTTTTAGTGATATGCCTATAAGATGTTAAACATAATTCTTTAAGCTTATGCTTTGTTTTGGTAGGAATTTCATGTTTATGTTAGTCATCTTATGATAAATGAACTCATGCTTGCCATTGTGATTTTGATCCTCTACTTTTCCACCCTAAACTAAAATTTAAAACCTTAAATTTCCATTGAAAATACCTAGCATGCCCCTGTGAATCCCTGCAATGCAATTGGATCTGACCTTGTTTCCTCTGCCTCTCCTCCTCATCCAGCAAAAACCCTAAATTTCAAAAACCTAGAGCTCAGACCTAGCCTAATATCCTTTTTCTTTCTTTAGTCATATTTTGGTTGTAAGATCACAGAGAGAGCCCTACTTAATTTGGTAGGCTGAGCTACCAAATCCCAAGTGATTTTAGGTTACCTCTGTCAGTTTTCATTCTTAGCCTTGGAACACTGTGGAGGATAACTGACGACACTACATTTTTTGCTGTCGAAAGGCCTGTTATTTGTTATATGTCCACTACATGCATTTTAATTTTGATTCCCAACCATAGCGACCCTCCATGTATTCAGCCAGGAAGAAAGTTTTTTTCACTACATCACTACTCCTTGAGTGCCAAAGACTGGTAGACTCCTTAGGTGAAGCAATGTCGACCTATGAATTCCTTTGAAGTTGTTTAGAAGTAAGATCGCTTGGCTTCCATCCTAATCTGTATAATATTTTGTATACACCTTTCATTTCATTGTCGGAAATTGAAATGAGTCCATGAAATTAGTGTCAACCAACCCGACCTTGTCATATTTCCCTGTGATAGACACCAATTTTTCAATTATTTTGTCAACCTCTGGCTCCACGACTGAGACAATGGTCTTCATCATTCTCAAATACCTCGCATAAACTATTGATATAATTGGCCTAAGCCTTTTCTCAAGACAATTGGTAACAGACACAGACTCTTGAGTCTTTTGTCTGAGCACCCTCATTCTCGACTCTGAAACTTCTTTCCTATATATGTACGTTAAGTAGATATTTTTGACATCAGGAATGGTGATGAAGCCTCCTAACTAATTATTTTGGAAACTCCCCCCTGGATTTAATCATGTGCTTTGTTGATAATAGGTGAGGTGGATCTAACTTGTTTGACGCTATACTGGGAATCCGAGCGAAGGCGATGGGTAATTATTACGCAGTGATGGGTGCAATTTATTAGGGGATGATGTTTCTAATACGCTAAATATTTTTCTAAACTTTGACTGAAAACTTAATTATGGTGTAATTATGGTGAAATGATGGATAGTATGTATAGTATCCCCCCAACCACAATCATTTGTAGTATGATGTATATCTCTCCAGAACTGGGGTACTGAAAGGCGTACATTTATTCGCAAATAGATTGACCTATGGGAACGTGAAGTATTCGACTGATAAATTGACTGATTCACTTATGTACGGACAACCATGACTGACTCTACCTATATCTACTTACTTATCCTTTCGAAGATTTATTGGAATTCAAAATTTTAGTATCCTAATCGTGGAAGGGTTTCAGGCATGCACCATTCACCCAACCTGGTAGTAGAATTCCATAGAGTTGTGCAAGCTTTACAACTTCCGATTCTTAGATCTATAGAACAATAAACAAGCCTAGCCAATGCATTTGAAACTTACCTGGGAATTTTAAGAAATTACTGTCATACATCAAGACACAGCCTCCGACTGTGAGCTTCTTTTTCTTAATATGTCTATCATGCCAGGCCTTCTGCGCCATTACTTCTCTACTGATTGATGGAAATATGCAAGAAACCTAGCTTCTTCTAATTCCCAAAATTCGTATAATATTTCTGCAACTGATTATTCCTATGACATGTGTGTTTCCTTCCCGATAAAAAAACTCGAGACTATAAAATCTGCAGGAACCCTTGCTTTTCTACCATACACCATTTGGAAAGATGTTTTTTTATGCAACCTTCTGACCTTGTGTGATAAGCCCACAAAGTAGCTGGAATTATTTCATCCTAGTCATCTCTATTGGCTGAACACACTGTCATCAGGCCCTTCTCTATTATCTTATTAAATGCCTCAAGAGTTCCATTTTCCTTTGGGTGATACAAATTTCTCTTGTGATGTTGAACCATAAAGTTCCATAGTACTGACGTGATTGTTTCATTGATGAAGTGGCTTCCTTGGTCATGTGTTAAGCTTCTGGGATATCCAAATGTTGCGATGACATTCTCAAAGATAAAATTAGTTGTTCTGTCGATTGTAAAATCCCTTACTGGTGCAACTTCAACCCATCTTGTCAAGTACTCAGTTTCAATTATATTATATCTTCCATGGGAGTGGTGTGCAGGTAGATTAATTAGCCCTATGAAATCACTGGCCCACTTCTCAAAAGCTTGTAGTGCCCGTACCAGTTGTAGTGGTAACTCATCACACTGGGATGGATTTCAAACTTGTTGGCACACGTCACACTTCTTGACATATTCCTTTGCGTCTCTGTAAGAAATGGGCCACCATAGACCTATCCATAGAATTTTCCTTGCAGTAATTTTCCCTCCAACGTTTCCTCCCACAACCCCTGAGTGCCTTTCCCAGAGTAGAGTCTTCTCTTTCATGGTCTAGTACAAACCTCCATAGTATCTTATCTAGCCCCATATTGTAGATTTGACCTGAAATTAACTGATAATTGACAGCTCTGACTACCATATGTCTCTTATTTGTTGTGTTGTGATCCTCATGGAATTTCTTGGTAGTTAAGAACTCTGCGATATCCCCCAAGTATTTTGGCACTAATTCTACCATGAATAAGTCCACATGCAGTAATTGATCATCACATTAACCTCTACTTTCCCTTGACTCAAGTCGTCATAAGTGTTCAAGCCTGATTTTCAGTCTATCTGACTTCACAATTACATCAAATGTGAACTCTTGGAATAATAGAAACCATATATAAATCCTCCCCTCAAATACAAGCTTCTTCACCAAATATTTTAATTCTGATTGGTCTATAAAAAATTTGAAAAGTCCTCCAAGAAGATATTGGTAGAACTTTTGTAGTGAATACACCCTCGAAAGTGCTTCCCTCTATGTCATCGTGTAATTATTCTCTACTTTTGATATATTCCTACTGGAAAAGTAGATTGGATGGTCAAGGTTTCATTTTCCTCGTAGAGCCAACATCACTCCCAATGAAATCCCTAAGGCATCGATATGTACGTGAAACTTTTAGTTCCAATTCGGGTAGACAAAATTGGTGTACTCACCAACTTCTCCTTTAGTACATTTAATGCCTCATTACACTCACCGGTCCATATAAATTGTTTTTTCTTCTTAAGTAGCCTTTCCATTGTGGCTATGATGAGTGTGTAGTTGTGGATGAATATTTGATACTAGCCAGTGTGTCCCAACACTGATCTCAGTTTCGTAACATTCCCTGGTGGGTCCATATTCACAATCGCTGCAAACTTGGTGGGGTCCATGCACACTCAATTTTTAATACAATGTGGCCCAGTAGAGTTTTGAAAGGAACAAAAAAGTTATAATTTCTCACATTAAACGATATCTGTAGCTGCCTACACCGATTGAACATTATTCGAAGTAGGATGGAGTGATTTTTAACCAAGTTGTACATTTTCCAGTCGTCCATGTATACTTCCATAAACATGTGGATGTATTCTCTGAATGCCACTATTGGGGCATTCTTTAGGCCAAAGGGAATCACATGGTAGGCATACGAACCACACTGTGTAGTGAAAGTCATTTTCTTTTTATCTTGGCCTATTATTATGACTTGGTGGTAGCCTGAATATCCATCTATGAATGAGTAGGCTTCATTTCTAGCTACATTTTCTAATACTTCGTCACTAAAGGGTGTAGGAAACAAATCAAGTACCCATGCATTGTTCAAAATACGATAATCTACACACACCCTTATCTCTGATGCATATTTCTTATTCTGAATGACTATTGGGATAGCCTAATAAACCTCATCAATTGGGAATAGCAATCCGACCTCTAGCATTTTTTCTATTTCCTTCTTTACCTTCTCCTTTACTCGTGCATTCAATCTGTAGGGTCAATGTTTTACTAGTTTTGCATTTGGTTTTAGCATGATCATCATCTCTCCCAAATCCCCCTTTATTCCCTTTAACTATGCAACAGACGACGAAAATAAATCCTCATACTCAATTAGTAGGTCAAAGATCTCCTTTGTTGTTTGGTCATCCCAGTAGTCCCCAATGGATGCTAGCTTTGGCTTCTCTTTAGTTCCTATGTTGGGTTTCTTCACCTTTAGGGGAAACAAATGGGGTCCTTTTGTTCCCATTCCATCTCTGATACCTTTTCCCATTCTTTCTCCTCAAACGACACATGTCTTAATTCTTCTAAGTCATCCTCATCTGATTCTTAGTCGACCTTTCTGCAAGCCACTGCTTCTTTGTAATTTTACTCATAAATATGCTTAAGTGTGGCTTGTTCTACTATTCCTTTCGTTAGCTGACCTGTTGTAAGAAAATCCTTTTGACAACTTGCAATGCATCTGTTAACCTTTGATCAATATCTTTAAGAGAAAAACTTCTTAGAAATATGCTTACCAGAGAATCCCAATCTGCAGTTTGTCTCTTTATTTATTCCGTTATGTTCCAAACTTGTGGAAGTGTTCCTAGGTAATGCACAAAGTCATGTACCCACAATTCCCTTGGAAATTCTTCAGCCTCCCATCATTCTTCACAATATTTTAAATTTTTTTGGGGGTATGAAGTACCTTTATACTTTACATCTGGTCGCGGCACCAGATTGTAGGAATCTGCTCCTTAATGCACTTGATATTTCGTCCCACCTTTTAAGTTTTTTGCAATGGGTTCCCATCACCAAGACGATGTTTCTTCTAAAGCCACATTCACTAAGGTACTTTGTGCTCTTCAGGAACAACTTCATCAAATTTCTTAATAAAACGATTAAATGTTTCCATATTGGTGAAGGTAGGATATCCTCTTACCTATGTTCTAATGCAGTTAACCCCTCGGATGGTAGCATATCTCCAGGTGTTGATTTCATATCCTCCTTGCTTCTAATCATCCCAAGAAACATCTGATCTAATGTCTGAACTATGAACATCGCACTAGTTGATTAACCCTTTGGTTGTCAAGTTGATATAATCTTCCCTTTTTTATTGGAAATCAAATCACTAATAAAATGCATAAAACACACATAATAAACCAGAAACCAAATATTGGTGGAAAAGGCTTCAACCTCACGGCTTCCTCACATATTTTCTCATTATTAAAAAAATGTAGTGTTACAATTAAATAGATGAGGAGACAGTGTCTCTAGATAGTGTGTGTTATCTTGGACACCTTGGTTGAGATAATATCTCAACCAAACACACACCAATATAGGATCTACCTAAACTAACTCATATCTTAGAGGAACAACCCAATCTAAAGAGTTAGGCATAAATTCCTAACTTTTAATATTTAATTTATGTATTTCATTTTTGGCTTTATTATTGTTTTATGAGAGGCTAGTTGAAGAAACTTAATGGTTTCATTTGTCTGTTGTAGATGCCGTGAAAGATTAGTAAGTGTTGTTTTACTGATTTGCACCATATCTTCAGCATTTGAGAGGATCAAATTGTGAATAATTTGTATCAATTGGATATATTGCGCCATGTGAACTCGCTCGCTTGAATTCAGGCTCGCTTGTCATGAACTTGATTTGAAATTTGGTGAATTAAATGTGCTCGCTTGATGGTAATGACACACTCACTTGCTTGTTGCTTGAGGAGCACGTTTTCTTGTGCTGGGTCATTGATTGAGTTTATCACGCTCGCTTGCTTGGTTGCGTGTATAACATTCTTGTTTGTACTGGCTCGCTTGATTGAGTTTATCACGCTCGCTTGCCTTGGAATTTGCTTGATCTCTTGCTGAAACTTGTTTTTCCTTTTTTCACACTCACTGAAACTCACCCTTGCTTGCTGTGTTGCTTGAATGGCACCCTCGCTTGTACTATTGCTTATTGTGCTTGCTTTAAAACACTTGCTAGAGGTGTGGAACTTTCTTGCTTGAACTCTTGAATTCACGCTCGCTTGATGATGATCGCTTTTCATGAATGCTCGTTTGACTTTCTTGATTACTTCCTGCTCACTTGAATGAACACTCACACTCGCTTGCAGAAGATGTGAACTTGTTGTTTGTTTGCTTTAGAGTTAAAACTCGTGGAATCACTTGATTCTGCTTAAAGGAAGGGTGTCAAACACTGTCGAAAATGCACCCAAAAATGCTTACAATAATTTTGATGATTTACTTAAAACAATGAATTCACTTGTCCTCTTAAAAAAAAAATTTAGGTGGTGGTTTCAACTGAGAGTGCATCCTTACAATCCAACTCAATTTGAATTTGATTACAAGTTCTTAAATGTATTTGCAAGAATGTTGATGTAGACTTTGCTTTGAAATGATGGAGTTTGCAGGTTCATTAACTTGATTGTATTGAGTTAACTTTCTTTGTTGAAGTAGAATGTTGATGTTGACAACTTTGATTATTTGTTGTAGTGGCACGAATGCATGTGTTGAGTTTAATTATCCTTCCTTGCAGCTACTTTGTTACAGGTGTTGTGCTTGCTTGCATTGAACTTTATGTGTATGTTAAATGAGATCATTTGTGTGTCAAAACTAGACACAAATTATAAGCAACAACATGAAGTCATAAAAGCATGCGCCATCACAAACACACACATGGTGTACCTAAGATCCCCTTATTCAATTTCGGGCAGATCTAGGACACAATCACCAAAAACCAATCTGTTTACTATTCAAGTTACAATGAGCTCTTCCATCCAAGAGAAAATTTTTGCAGTTGCAATATGTTTCTTGTTCGAACCCTTTTTCAAACAACAATTTACTTCAGTGACAATCTTATCACTCCCACGATTTACAACAAAGACAATCTTATCACTTCTAAATTACATAAAGAATTTTACCTTATCACTCCAAAAATCTCTATGATCACTTATATCTCCCAAAATTAAATACAAAAATTTTCACACTTATCACTCCAAAAATTTACAAATACTCCTTATCTCTCCAAAAACACAAAAAAGAAGTGACACCTTATTTCTCCACACCTTATCTCAAAAAAAAAATTAATGCACTTGTATCTCATCACTTATGTCTCCAAAAAAAATTCCATTTACAAACCTCTTAACTCCTTATCTCTCCAATGTTAAAAGAAAACAACTTTGTGACCCAAAAATAAAAACCAACTTATTTCAAAAAAAGGTAAAATACATCTCCATTACCTTTTAACTCCCTTTTAAACTTTCATTAAAAAATGACTCCACTCAAATTAACTATTTATTTTAAACTCCCATTTGAATTTGAAAACTATCGTGAATTTCATGAAGTCCTCTTGTAAAATGTGAATTTGACGTTTCTCTTAAAAAAGTGAAGAAGTTTACTTTCTTTAAAATCATTTATAAAGCACACTTTTAAAATAATTTGTTGAAGAACTTACGGCAACAATTTTTTTTTTTGAAAGCGTTCACATAGTCCTCCAAGCTGGCACTTTTTTTTTTAATACAAGGAGTTGGCTCATCAACCATTTGTACGACTGGGTGTAGCATTGTCTCAGGATAGGCATGTCCGTCCTGTAAATCATGTGAGAAACGGTTTCTGCCTAGCTGTAGCTACATATACAAATGTTGTCACTGTCACTTTTTGGTCTCGGAATCTTAGTGATTTTTGAACTTTTGCCATATTTGTCCAAAAATCCCACAAGCCTAGTTGCTATCCAAAACAGTGCTTCCTTCGACACTTTTTAACTATTAGTGCCTCCACGCTGGCTCAATGTACTGAATGAGTGATGTAATAAATGGCTCAAGGAGGAGAATGTCCTTGGACGGAGACATGTACCCAATGTCCAGCCCACGTTGTTGCATTCACCATCAGTGGATGCCTCAGGTTATGAGTATAAAGGCTACCTCAAACGTTGGCCTCTTGCACTGCATACTCTTGACAATGTTGCATTCAACAGTTCGTTAACCTGCGTTCTCTTGACAATTTGACAGCTCTATGTGCTATGAGCAACACTGCCAACAATTCTTCCTCAGCACTGCGTGCATTCTTGCACTGCTTCCTTGAGTGCTCACAACCTCTAGCAATGTGGGCTTCCTCCTCAATAGGCTTGTACGCAGCTCAGTCACGCTCTACCAGCCACGCCTCCTTTATACTTACCCAAGGCTCCAACACTGCCCGAGAGATTAGCAATGGGTAGCCTAAACAGACAAAACTACCAACTTTAAACGATGCGCTCTGCAAGATGGATGATCTCCCCAATTTGTTGTGAGAAAAGTATTTATCAATAGTGAAAAACCACAAGGGCAAAGAATTAAGATTTTTTTTTTTTTTTACAGGATAGTCAATGTCATTAAGAATGATTTGCACTCCTTTGCAAATTTATATCATCGACATTGCTATTTTACAAACTTAGATGTACAAGTTGAAATCTACAAGCAAGATAGATGAGCAACGTAGGTATACTCTAAAGGTAGCGGGCCAAACAAGTAATTTTTGTCAGCATATTTTTATCACATTGTAGATAGTGCAGTCATATGGAAGAGATTGAATAGGGGTTTTAACTTTCTATACCAATGATAGAGGGGGTGGATCGAGATGGATCAGTGTCCTATTCAAGCGTCATTCTTTCAATTTTTTTTTTTTTTTTTCTAGATCCAAAAAAATAAAGGGGAAGATCATAGAGGACCTGGATCTAGTCAACCGTACTTGGAAATGATGTTACCTTTTTCATGGTTCTCTTGGAACTGGGAAATCTAGTTTGGTTGCCTTCGCATCAATGCGAGTGATACTATTTTAAAAATATATAGAGATATTTTGATAATGATTACCTTTCCATAAATTTGAGTGATACCATCAGGGGAGAATTCACAATCCGAGCTGCGAATTAGGTGTCTTCTTTGCATACCACGCTACACCATGGTCAACAAAACAGTGAGAACCTTACACTCGACCTCCAATTACTCTCAGCTTCCACATTTATTTGCTCATAAAACAAGGCAGACAGACAATTGAGGTTCATTTTCTGATGCAGTTTGTGGCCACGAGCTCACCGAATCCACGTGTAGCTTAACTATCACTACACACGACGCTGACCTGGGCTCGGATCTCAGCTCCGATACCACATATTGGAAATCAAATCACTAATAAAATACATAAAACACACATAATAAACTAGAAACCAAATATTGGAGGAAAAGGCTTCAGCGTCACGGCTTCCTCACATATTTTCTCATTATTAAAAGAATGTAGTGTTACAATTAAACAGATGAGGAGACAGTGTCTCAAGATAGTACGTGCTATCTTGGACACCTTCGTTTAGATAATTTCTCAACCAAACACACACCAATATAGGAGCTACCTAAACTAACTCCTATTTTAGAGGAACAACCCAATCTAAAGAGTTAGGCATAAATTCCTAACTTTTAATATTTAATTTATTTATTTTATTTTTGGATTTATTATTGTTTTATGAGAGAGGCTAACATTTTTCTCATAGTATAGGCTCTTCTATGTCATTAGCTGGTTCTTGGAACCTCAGAACTTGGTAGGGGTCCAGGGGTTGGATTAATCAAATTTCGTCCACTTCAAAAATTATTAGTTCTTTCTTTAAGTCAATCACTACATAGTTTTCAAATTCCCAATCTATCCCAAGAAGTGCATGATAGGGTTCCTTATCACCTATTATGTCTATGACTTCAAATTATATGTAGGTCTTAACCCCTGCAATATCAACTTCCATATATTCTAGTCTCCTGATGGGTATGATGTAGTACTGATTTTCCATACGCAACTGTATAGGAGAAAATTTCACCTTTGGTTTCCCCAATGCTTCCCAGGTCTTCCTTGGTAGTATATTAACATTTGAACCCAGATCCAACATGGTATCTCTTATCTAGAATCCTGCAATTTGTGCATCAATCCTAAATTCCTTCCCTATTCGTCTTTTATTTCTTCGAATTCTTCTTGAGTGCCTCTATAGAAGATTAGCATAGATTGTGTTGTCATGATCTATCCCTCATTTAATAGTTGATTTCAAATTCTTTGACAAATTTTTGAGCATCTTTTCATCATTCACAATGTTCAAAAACAATTTGAACCATTCATCTATAGGTTGTGCTGAATGTATGCCTTTTTCCTTCCCAACCATTGGTTGTACTGTCTATGTTTCTTTGCTTGAATTTAACTTTGTGAATGTTTCCACTGCTTTTCTATAGTATTATTTCTATTATTTTGGATTATAGGGGTGCTTTGGCGAGGTTGGTTTTATACTATTAGGTTTCTTCACTGTTCCTGCATCATCTCCAGTCTTCTTTCCTCTGCGTGTCACTATATACAGTCTCTGCAACCAATTATAAAGCTCTTCAGGGAATTTACCCCAAAATATCTCATATTGATCATTCGTTGAGTCTGAGTACATGATTTTTTCCTTCAACTTCCTTTCCTTTCACTTCCTAATTTGGGCTTGTTGTGAGATAAATCGATCTACATGGTTATCCCACTAGCTTTTTAGTTCTCTCTTATAGATCCTTGATACCATATTCCAGCTCTCTTTTAAATTTCAGGTCCTAGTAATGAAACCATTTGTTGGCTGAAAAGAATAATTGGGTGAAGACCTATGTTCAAGAACAGGGGCCAAAAGGCATTGTTGTAGTCTAGGACAATGCCGAAATTTTCACCTTATCCAAGACTAAGTAAGGAGTATCACCCGAGGCATGTCACGACCTTAATAAGATGAGAGAATCAAGAATGGGATATCATAAGCATTATCTATCGTTACTTCTTTAGTCCATAACCATCATAATTGAGGAATCATTTCACAAGATCTAAACATACCATTGAGTGAAAATGATTGAAAGATACATAATTAAAAAAGTTTTATTTCCAATTATTCAAATAATTACAGTAATCCATAGCATACATACAATATATAGGAAAATAAGCATCTCTTTGATTCATCACAATACATCACATCAACTACTAATTTGTCTCTCCTAGAGAACAATTGGGACTAACAATACAAATTTTCAAAGAGACCACATCCCAGAGTGGCTCTCCTCTCTTCCACCACTATCTTCATCCTCCTTCCTCCTAGTTTTTCTTCCTTATCCCGTTGTTGTCCAAATGAACTTCTAGTCTTTGCTATCCTTTCGCTCGGCTACCTTCGCACCTTGGTTGTCCTTGCTCTTCCCAATTTACCTTTTTCCACTCAGATTCTACTCTAAATTACTCCTTGTTTCTTCCATGACTCCACAACGACTGTTTCACCACCTATTATCCCTCTAGTTGTATCAAAACTTCTCTTCATTCCAAAAAGCAAAGGCCCCAACATATGGCATTGAAACAAATGACATCAGAAGTCTAGAATATCGTAACATACCTTGTAAGAAATTTGTGATGAATGAAAGTTCCGATATGAAACATGTTATCCTAAATCGTTGTGGGTCCAATGGCATATTACAATAATGTTCCATGAAAAAATTAATCAAAACCTTTTATGAATATTTATTTTAAAGTGAATTATCAATCGGTGAAAAGCCCATTAAGATTTTTCTTTGTCGTAAGTCACTCGAACAAAATGTTACGATATCGATATGAAAAGGTTCCAATGGTTATAAAGTTCCATTTTCATTTTTCCTTTATGGGTAGGGCCCATCATATCCTTGGGTATTTGTATTTCATTTTATTTGTAGCTCTGATAAAGGGAAATCCAAAATCTTATGGAAATTATGATAACTAACTCTAATTTATTAATTATTTCCTAAAATAAAAATGAAATAAAAATCAAAATCAAAAGGGTCCCCATTTATTATTGAAACTAAGTATAAAAAATTAGGGGTTGTTGAATGCTACAACAATTGCCTACATACTGGGAAAAACAATTACCTTCGTTAAAACAAATGAAATTGTAATCAATTAAAGAAATAAGACTTAGAAAGACCAGGATGTTGAAATTTAGATGGTTTGAAATAACTATGCATTAAAACAAAACACATCACTTTGTAAACTTCATACCTCATTATGTATAAGAACCAATATTATCCTTGTTAGTCATTGTATTAGTTATAAAGATGAACTAAAGAAATATTAATGCTCCACATTAAGATAGATCTTTTGTCACTCGTAGAAACTCCACAATGTCCATGCATCTTTGACAATGCTGATATAGTTCCCTTTCAAAGCCCTCCCAATAATAGCTCCTCAAAATGATATTGTTGAGCTTCATAGAATAGGTGTGGTTGAAATTGAATTCTTCATAAGCCCTCTATACCACTACTGATAGCAGGAGTCCATAGCCTTGACAAGGTTACCATTTAACCAAATAATATCAGTGTCCCATCGAATATACTAGATCTTTAGATCTATTGATATTTTCTTAAAACTTTTAATTTTAATTACTTGAAGGTCGTTGACCTAGCTTAGTGACCAAAAAATGACAATGACATTCACAATTTATAACAATATTGATCAAGTCGGCTTGTGATGAGACCTTTTGTCTTACAACCTTTAATAATACAATCCATTATCCTGGTGTGGTAGATGAATGTAATAATTTCAATAGAATTAGCTCCCCATGATCATGGTAATATGGCTCATAATGAGACCCCTTGTCTTTCAAGTTTAAATATTTTCGAATTACCTTCTAAAAATGTCAATATTCAGGGATAGGGAGGTAAAACCACTCCTTAAGAGCTATGGATGACAATTGAAATCATAAGGTGCTTCAACTTTGAAATAGTCTTTTTTTATATATACTCAAATGAAAGATCGAAGGACAACATGATATTGTAATGATATGAGTTATGAAATATTCACAAAATAATGGAGATAAAGATATCATAGTCTAAAGTAGGTCTAATCTTAAACTTCATTGTAGTATTTTCTTTCTAAATAATCTCCTTTGATTGATAAATTTCATATTAATGATGAGATAATATAATTATATAAACCCAAAATATGAAGTAATAAGATTATTATTCAACAAAATTATTCTAATAACACTGATATGTACATATGATTATTTACATACTTACAATCAAAATATGCATTCTTCCCGAAAAAATTTCACATTCACAGGGAGAGAATCTCTCTTACCCTGTAAATATTGAAGAATAAAAGTGGATGGGCCATGTTTTTTAATGATCTAAAATGGACCAGGCCAACTTTTTTTGGAACTTTGTGTGTTTTCCCTTTTCCTCAGAGGTTTCGTCCCATTTCAGAATAGGGTCACCAATTTCAAAATTTTTATTACCCACTAAACTTGCATCAAACAAAGGCTTAACCATACTCTGATGTTGAGTATGAATTTTTTTGGATTTATCTATTTCCTCTTCAAGTTTCAGAAGCTGGGACAATATCAATTGTAAGGGAGAGAATGTCTGTTCCTCAATGGATTACACTAGGGCTAGTGAAGGAAAATCTAAGTTAGGGGGTAAGATATATTCTTTCCCATATACCAAGTGATAAGAAGAACTTCCTAAAGAATATTTATCAATAATCCTATCATCCCATACAGAAAATATTAAGGCCTTATGCCAATTATTTTGGTTATCATCAATGGTTCTCTTGATTATTCTTAAGAGGTTCATATTGGTTGATTCAACTAATCCATTTCCTTGCAGATAGTAATTGGAAGAATATTTAAGTTTAAAAATTATCTTTAATGCAAATTCAGCCATAACTTTTCTAGAAAATTAGGAAGCATTATCAAACATGATAGGATTAGGTAATCCAAACCTAGTACTTATATGTTGATTGATAAAATCTATGACAATCTCAAAGTTGATAAAATAATTTGTAGCAGTTAAAATATACCTGTGTTGTTTAGAATAATTTCGAACAATCTCACCTATAACATCCAACCCCCATTATTCAAAAGGTTGTTCAATATTGATTGGTTGCAGAGGTAAGGTTGGCTTCTTTTCTCTTCCTGGAGCTCTTTGATAGACTTTGCATTTTGTCACCTAAGCATGTGTGGCTTTGAACAAAGTAGGTTAATAATAACCAGCATGAAAGTTTTTTGAGTAATAATATCTCCACTATAATTTCCTCTAGCTATTCCATCATACAATTCCTACAAGATGCTTTCTTCTTTAGGTTTTTCTAGGCATCTGAGTAAAACATAGCTAGAATTTCTTCTAAAAAAAATATTATCAACAAGTTGATATTGAGACATAGATATAATTTATTTTAAACAAAATATTATCAATAAGTTGATATTGATTGGATTTAAGTCTTATGGCTCTCCTTTTCTTGTAATCAAGTTTAGTTGGTGCCTAACCATTTTTCAAAAATAAAATTAAATCAACATATTCAGATTCAGTATCAGCAAGATATACCTATGAGACTTGAACATTACTACATGAATCTTCTTTGGCTGAATTATCCAATGCTCCAGTTATTAAATTGAAAAAACATTGACCTCTAACTATTTTAGAAGGTTTAATTTCTAGATCATATTCTTGCAATGTCATACCCCAATTAGTTCACTTTTCTCCTAATTCTCCTTGGATAAAATTTTTTATGAATGTTGGAAAAGGTATAATCACTTTAGTATGTGTTTTCAAGATAAAAGGTCTAAAATGTTTCACTGACTTAAGGACCCCGAAAGCTTTTTTTCTACTTCTGAATAGTTCAATTCTACTCCTTGTAGATTGGAATTGAACAGGGAGTGGGATCTTCAACTTGTTTTGGTTGTGTCAGAACTGCCACATAAGATTTATTGGATGTAAAAGTGTATAAGAAAAATTCCTTGGAAAAATCAGGTGATGATAATGAAGGAGCGTCAATTACGACCTTCTTTATTGATTTAAAATATATCCTTCCATTTTGTCCCCATTGTAGATTGAATTATTTTTAATCATTCTTTGTAAAGGCATAACAATCTGTGAGAAATTAGGGAGAAAAATATTAACAAAATTAATTTGATGAAGAAAGGATTACATAGAATTTTTATTACGAGGTAGTGGAATCTCATAAACAAATTTCACTCTTTATGGATCTATACTAATTCCTTCCTTAGAAACAATAAATCCTAAGAGTTGTCCATCACTAAGAGAAAAGAATGACTTCTTAGGATTTAAATAAATCCCAAAATTTATACATCTTTCAAATAATTTTTTTAGATCACGAAGATTATTGTTACAGTTCTTTGAATAGATTTTGATGTCATCTAGATAAACCACAACAAATTTGTTAATCAAACCTCTAAAATTTATATCCATTCTCGTTTAAAGGTAGCCACATCATTTATTAGTTTGAAAGGAATCGTCTGATATGTATATGTTCCCCACTTGTTCTTGAACGTGGTCTTTAATATGTCTTCAAGATGTACCATAATTTGATTATATCCTGAAAATCCATCTAAGAATGACATTAGTTTGGAACCCACAACAGATTGTAAAATTTTCTCCATTAGTGGTAAAGGAAAATTGTCTTTCTCACTTTCTCTATTTAAATTCCTAAAATCAATACAAATTATAATGTCTCCATTATTTTTCCTAACTGGAATGATATTCGAAACCCATTTTGAATGTCTAACCAAAAAAATAATTTTAGCTTTTAACAACTTGTTTAATTCGATCTTAATTTGAGTTTCAACATTAGGATGAATCTTCCTAATTTTTTATTGGACAAGTTTTGTACCAGGAAATATAGGTATAGTATGTTGAATGATAGATGCATCATATGTTTTCAAATAATCATAGTTCCAAGAAAACAAATCCTTGTATTTGGTTAAAAAATGAATGAAAACAAATATTTAGTAGATGAAAATCCAAGGCCTAAATTCATGTTTTGTGGTTTTTCATTAGACACTAGATTAACCAATTCAAATTTTAATGTATTGTTCTCGAGTTTGCGGTTGGTAAAATTTTTGAATCTATCTTTCAAATCATATAAGTATTCTAATTTCACAGCGGGATTTGGAAAATAATTCTCTTTATAAGACATATTAAGCTTATTATCATGTTCATCCTCATCTATGATCTGATCTGAATAGAACCTTCAGAATATAAGAAACTTAGGATTTCCTTATCATCATTGAATACTCGCCAATTAGTAATATTATTAGGAATGGAGGGTCAAAATATTAACTTAATCGAAAACCTATCAGGACTAAAATCTTGAGATGGAATAAGCTTTGATGCAACACTGGCTAAAAGGTCAACACTAAAATTTTGCAATATGTGAATTGGAATTATGTTAAATGTTGTGAAATGGTTGATCAAATCTTGAATCAAAGTTTGATAATGTTTCAGGTGATTGGAAACAAAATGGATGTTATTCCTCACTTGTTTTATTATAATTTCTGAATCACCATAAACCTTAAGATATTTGACATAAAGACAGATAGTATTTTGTAAACCTGTACTAGCTCTTCATATTCAACAACGTTGTTTGTGAAATCAAATTCCAATCAGCATGGAAGCATATTTTTTTCTCCATTGGGATTAATCAAGATGCATCTAGCCCCTACACCATCTCTAGATTTTGATCCATCAAAATAAAGTCTCCAAAACAATTCATAACTCTTATTTATAGTATTCTCTACAATATTAATACATTTTGATGAGTCTGTTTGAGAGAAATTTTCAAGTTGAGATAAAACGGAATCAACTGGAAAAGGGGATTTTAACATTGGGAAATTTCCAAAGAATGATTCTAAAGAGTAATTTCAAAGTATATTATTAGTGAAAACTATTGGTTCATTTTCCTCATCCAAATTAGTCACAGAATATTTCATGTGTTTTTCCCTATCCAGAATGATTTGGTTGGGTTTTGCATTATAAGGAAGCCACATATGTGACCAGTCAGTTGCAAAGTAACCATGTAGATTCTCATACCAATCCTTGCTTAGGATCAAACCATAAAACTCAGGGATATCAACAACCAATATATCGATTATTTAAAAAACCTTTGAGTTTGAATAAATTCTTATTAGAACAACATTCATTTCTCCTAATACTTTTTCATTTTGTCCAATTGGAAAATTGGTACAATAGAATTTTGAGGTGTAATTTTCAATTTCAAACAAACTGAATAAGGCATAATATTTGAAAAGACACCCAAGTATACTAAAAAATTGTGAATATTCTTATTAAATATTTCAAAAGTTAGTAAAAATAGAGGCATGTGAAAATTAGATCTATCTCCAATTAAAATTGCATCAGAATGATCAATTTTATCAATAGGGACATTCAGAGGTTTATGTTTTCCTTTTGAGGCTCTTGAAGTAACAAAAGTTGAAGGAAATTGAGATGAAGGAACTACACTAAGTTCATTAATAAAAATTTCAACTATTTTTAAAGTCTACTAACCACATTTAAAGAAATATTTTCTTTAGTCTTTTTCATTTCCTAAACGATATTATATTTGATGATATTAGAAATTATTAGAGTTTTTGAGGATGTAGGTGTAAGTGGAGGAGACTTAGAAGTACTTGGAGAATGGTCAAAAGATTGAGAAGGAGTCTTCTTAGATGTTCCTTTCTCTTTGGTTGGGGAAACTACATTTTTTTAATTATCGCTTGATGAAGTAGATTCATCTAATCCTTTACTTCTAGTACTTACAGGTAGAGCTTCTTCATCTACTTCATTCCCTGAAGTGGTTAAAGTAAAGATGCACAATCCACAGGATTCAAATATTTCCTCTTATTTTTCATCAGCAAAGCATATGCTTCCTCCTCTTCTTCTCATCATCAGACTTTGCATTTGATATTTCAACCATTGGTGGAGATTTTGAAGGCTAATTCCTTACAAAAGGCTAAAATATTTTCTAGAGGATTTAGCCACATGTTTCTTAATTTCAACCATCCAATTGGAAATTTTCTGAGTACTTTTTGAAATCCTTCCAATTCGGTTATTTATAAACCTTTTTCTTAGAATCTTCTTTGAAGATTACTTTCTTGGTATGTTTCCTTTCTTCAATGGAATATTTATTTTCAAGAGCTAGAACTCTCTTCTTAACTGATAGAGATTCTTTCATGTTGTCTAGAAGTAATTTTTTCTTAGCCCTATCTACAAAAATGGAACTATTTGAAGGAAGAGCACTGATATACCATTCAATTTGAACATATAAAGTAGGTCTGGAATTAGTTGGCATTTTATTTAACAATTTGTTGAATCTTGAATTAAAATCTTTAATTTTTTCATTTGGTGTAGTTTTAAGATTTGATAAATCATTAATCAAAGTGGAAATAGTTCGATCGTCACCAAAAATTTTCAAGAACTATTCTTCAAATGTGTCCCAGTCTATGATTTATCTAGTTGGTAAAGAGAAATACTAGGACCTCATTGATCCTTCAAATGTATAGGGGAAAAATCTACACACTACATCTTCCTTAGAACCTCCATTAAGGTTAATTTCCAGCATAAAGTTGTTTAGGTATTCATATGTAGCTAAACTATCATCTGGGTTATATTTAGGCAACCATATTTCTGGATGTTTGGGAAGAGGATGTAAATATGGTGTCATTGAAACTTCTCTTGGATTATTCCATGACCTGTTATCCATTCTGTGAGTATTAGGTCCAGAAGAAGTTGTACTTGATGTAGAGGCTCTATAAAAATTTATAGTGGAAGAAGTTTCCCCTGTAGTACTACTATTTATAATATTACTACCTTTTCATGAAAGAGGACTATGAGTGGGAGTGGGAGATAAAGGATGATAGGAAGAAGGTAAAGGAGATTGAGAAGAAATGAGGTTGATAGAATGGGTATGAGGTGGAGACAATGGGTAATCCCACTAGCTGAAGACTCTGTTTACGAAATATTTTTCTTTCTTAGATAAGTGGGAAATGGAAATTCAAATGACTTGACTCCAAGCTTTTCAATTTCAGATCTAGTTAAAACTCCAAAAGATCAAAGGGATAAAGTAACACTTCCTTAAGATAAATCAAACTGAGAAACTTTTCCTTCATATTTAGAAATTCCTTCCAATCTTTGAATTAAAGTTTGCAACCTAGGGGGTTTTGTAGGTGGCTTTCTCTGAGTAGAAGTTTTCCCGATATGTTTAGGAATTGGGCTAGGAGATTCAGTGTTTGATTAAACAACTTCAAATCTAGAATTCAAAGATTTGGAGTGTGATCTTGAAGTTGGTGGGGATTTTTAGTTGTTATCACTCAGATTTTCCTTGAAGTTGTTGGAAGAGGAAAGGGGTCCGAGGTAACCACAAAACAACCTTCAGATACAGAATCTAGCCAATCTGTACCCAGAGAGGGATCTCTCTATAAAATTTAGCTTTGTTTTAGAGGATATTAGGCTAGGTATAAAGTCCAGGGGTTTTGATTTTGTTTGAGTTGATGGAATTCTTTAGTTGAGATTAAGATCAAGTAGTTTTAGTCCATTGGGCTATGGATTCAAAAGATTGGCTGCACTGGCTAAAGTTTTTTAACAAAAGATGGTTTATCAGGACAAGATAATCAAACTAGAAGCAATTATAGATCTAAAATGAATGGAATGGAATTCAAACGGATGAAAGGAAATGAAGAATCTTTCAACACATTCAAGAGAAGAGAAATAGATTGATTATCAATAAAGAGCAGTTAAGTATTCTTTACTAAATAACCAAAGATGTATGAACTAGACAAACAGGAGCAATTAAGAATTCGCTGTTTAAACCAGTTTAGAGGAAAAAATTTAGAATAATAACGACTGAAATCAGATTACACCTAAGTACTTTCTGATTTAATCCTTTTCGTTAAATATCAAGATAATGAAACACAGATGATATCATAAACAAATGTAAAAGTTTAAAACATGGGATAGAGATGAATTATTGATCCTTAATTCGACACATGAATCTTGAGAAAAGTCTTCTACCCCAATTCCTTGTCCAGTTTTGCCACGAAAAATTTCTCCAAAGCTCTTTATTCCAAAATATTCAATTTTATATAAAAGTACAAGAATCCACCCTCAATAATTAAATTGAGGGCTTATTTATACAAAAAATCATACAAAATATCTCTTAACAAAACGATATATAATCTAAGATGACTCACAAATAAGTTACAATAAAAATAGAGATAGATGGTCTCATAGATAAGACAAGAAGTAACCGATGTTGTGCTATTTCCTCTTTTTGAGAATGTGCTGGAGGCAGGACCTATATTTTAGCTCATCGTTGTCCTCTTCAGTAATTTTGTTCTAACTGAATTGCTTCACTGATACTCTTTGTTCTTACTGATACACTTTAATTGAACTGATACTCTTTGACCTTTGTTTGTCCCTTTATCCTTTATACTATAGTAAATAGGCAAAATTTCATATAAGGATAAATTTTACAAAAGTTCCAACAAATCTTCCCACCATTTATCTTCTGCTATTCTTGTTCATTGAAGCTTCCTCAATGTTTCATCAGCCTCGGTATATCTGAAGAAATTAGGCTAGTTAGGAAAGAAATGTTTGACTTCATGTTCAAGACAAAACAAATTCTCTAATCTGTCATGAAGATTCCTTCCTGTAGGTAATGTTGCTTCTGATGAAATGGTTGAGGAACTGGCTTGATTGTGAGCATGTATGTCCAATTTCTTAACATAAGTTTCCAAGTCCATTATTTTATCTTCTGAAACCATAGGGCTGGGCAACCCTTTATTCAATAAAACATCAAACCTTTCTCTGAAAGCAATGATTTCACTTTGCATGTCAAAGCATCTTCGTTCTAAATTTTGCATAAGAGTTCTTTTAGTAAAAACTCTTTTTATCTCCAAGATTGTTGCAGTTCTGTCCTGAATACCCACATCTGCAAGTTGCTGTCTGGTTTGGGTGTTTAGAAACTATATAAGCTGATTGGCTTCCTCAGGCCTATTTCCTAATTCTGCTCGTGTATTCTCAACTTCATCCATAACTACTTTGACCAAATCATTCTGCTCGTATATTATCTGGATTGAGGACTAGATATCTTTTATTGACTGAATAATATCATCCCAAAGAATGTCATTTATTTCTCTTAAAGGTTTCTCCAATGTGAGATCCCTTTCCAAAGCTTTAACTAATTTTTCCAACTTTTTGACTTCTATTGTTTTGTCAGCAATAGTCATTTTTGAAAGATCATATTTCTGTTCCAAACTAATAAGCTGTAACTTTGTGTGTTGAAGTTCTGTCACTTGTAGTTTCAAGTCATTCATTTTCTTTACTAATTCTTCTGTATTCAAATTTGAAGTATTTACCTGTGATGGCTCTGCTGGCTGATCTGTTGGACCTGTGATAACCTCTGCTGTAGATACTGGAACACTGGACTGCTTGTCTTTTAATGCTTGTTCCAACTCTTTTTCTGTTTCAGTCAGTTGCTCATTCATTTTCAAGAGCAACTCCATCATTTCTTCTTCAGAATTCTTCTTTATTACTTTTTCAGTTTGAGAATGTCTTGAAGCTGGCAATTTCAACTGCTTTCTCAAAGCTGCAATGTCATCATCTTTTTTCTTGATTAGAGCTTCTATACCTTTGAAATCCTTTGGATTGTGACCCAAACCAATTATTATTTCCTCCAATGTTTTTATCCTGTTGTCTTTGGCTTGAGAAGAAGCCTTTTCAAGCTGTAATTGTGTACTAGTGTTCTCCAAAGAATCTTGTAACCTGTGAGCTGCCATTGCCTTATCAGTCAAAGTAGAATAGATCATTTCACCAATCTACTTATGTAATTCAATTTGGTCTAAAGGATGGATGTCCTTTGCTAGGACTTCAAAATTTGTCCTAATATAATCAACAGCTGTTTGGGGTTGTTGCACCTTGGGTTTGAAATGGCTCATTAACATTTTGCCCTGTTGGATGTCAAAAGCTGACATCAATCTTTCTTGATTCTTTGGAGCCATTTTCAGATATTGATTATATACTTGAATTCTCAGTGGATCATTCCTGGCTTTGATATTGATAAATGTCTTCTTTATATCTCCTGCATCTTTAACTGGTGTTTTGAAAGAAGATATTTCAATACTCTGTTGCTCCTGTAGCTCTTTCCTTTGTGAGGTAGTGGATGCTCCACCGACTGTACCTGTTTGTTGACTGCCCAATTGTTCTAATCCTTGACTATCAAGGATTTCATCAATAGATTCTACTTCTGGAGGAGTATTCAATTTATGTCTCTTAGCCTGAGGCTGTTGTGAAGATCCAGTGAGAGGGGTAGCAGCTTCAGCTTCTCTCTTTTTTCCCTTTTCCACATTTAATGGAGTCTGCAAAATTGACTTTTCTATTGGATTGGTTTGAACGGAAGAAACCTGTACTTGATCCTATCCCTTGGAAGTTTGAGGTTGTTCTGTCATAGTGAATGTTTCTTTAACTTGTGTATCAACCTCTTTCTCTTTTCCCTTAGATGATAATGCAATATTTTATGGTAACTCCTGCTGATTAATCCCAGCTGAGGAAGGGCCAACCTCTGATCTTGGTACCTGTGCAAAAGAGTCTAGGTCAAGCATCTTTTCGAGATCTTTCATAACATTGTCTACATTGACCTGCTCAATATCCTGCTCTATCAATGTTCCTTCTATCCATTCATCTGTATTATCATATTTTTCAATCTCTAGGATTCTTTGATGTATATATGGTGCTGATTTATTCTTCATTATTTTATCACAAATGAAGTTGAATGGGTCATAAGGCACACAATAGAAACTCTTTTGTAATCTGAGACGGTTTTCTAATATTTTTTCAGCTTCTTCCCCTACATCCCTAGAGTTACAGATAAAGGGACCTAATTGGCTTTTGATCTGAAGTTGAGCCTTCTTGTTTGCATTAAAAAAATGAATTATATCAGAATTGTTCATCTGCCTGAAATATTCTAATGCAAAGATTCTCATGGGAACATATTTTGGCAATTTGAATGGACATAATTCACATCCATATATCCTGAATTCAATGTGATTTTGGTATAAGTACCAATCACCAACTTTTTATTGTTTTGAGAGCTGTAAAGTTTTCTTGATTTCATTGCTGAGTCTTGGAAGAGAAAATCCTGTCAACAAGGTGGTTGGAGGATGTATAAAAATATCAATGAACTCATTATAGGAATAGGGAGAATCTCGAGAACTATGAGTGATGGCTGACCAAAAGACAATAGACCTAGGATTCCCTTGGGCATCAAGCTTTTTGATATAGAAAGGGAAATTTTCTGACTGGTAATAGAGCATGAGGTGGTAGATGACAGAGGAATACTTGAACACTTTCTCATTTTCTAATCTCATGAATTGATCATGGATTTTATCTGCAATGTATGATGCAAAGTCATACCTGACAACAGGAGGCTGTCCAGGGGTAAAAATAGACAATAATACTAGGATTAAATGGTCAACAAATTCACTGGTATTAAAACCCATTATAAAGGATATCATTTCCAAAACAAGTCTACCCTCCTCTGTGAAAAAAACATACCCATAAGGGGGAGGGCCTTTAGGCTGATGATCAGGCAACATAAAGGTCTGACATATGTGACTTAATTCTTCATGGGATAGTTTCGTGGATTTCTCAAGTAATTCTCCCATGGACAGGGGAGTGAGGGCTTGATCAGGTTGAAAATGTAGCATCTCATTGATAGACTGAGCAGTAATTGAGAAAAGGACTTCTTGATTTGGGGATAAGACTGCTCTTTGGTTAGGATCATAATTTGCATGGCAAAAATGGATTATTTCAGGGAAAATATGGACAGAGGGAAAAAGGTACCTAGGAAGATTAGATTCCCATAACCCAATCATATCCAAACCATTCAAATAATTGTCTCTGCAGCGACAAAAGATTCGAAGAGGATTATCACTAAAAACCAGGTCTTTTATTTGGAAATCTCTGTCGACTAACGATAAATAATCCAAGTCTCTATGAGGGGCGTTCAATGGGGTGACATTTAAGGAACTTCCATTTTTGGTTCTTGTGGATTCAAAAATGGAAATTCGGCTTATAGTGAAAAATTGAGCAAAATTATAGGTTTTTTAGGGACGCAATTTTGAAATTATGGGAAAAGAGAAGACTCAAATAAACTCTATAGCAGTCTTTGGTGCGAAATTTAAAATGAAAACCAGGATTTCACAGAATTTAAATAAGAAATGGGGTAAATACCTGTTTTTAAGGGATGAACTATGTTTAAACAGGTACAGGCTACGGCAGGTGAATGCTGGAATACTGGTCTGGCAGTGGTCTTCAACAGAATTCAGTTGATGGTACTTGACAGTCGATTTTTTGAAATTCTTTGCATGGAGGGCAAAGTCGTTTTCAGCATACAAAATAATGAAAAAGACGCGGGTTTTTTTTTTATTCACAAAGTCAAAAGGGTGAGAATTTTTTATTATTTTAATAAATGACGTCATCAGGTACGACAGATGGGTCACGGGGGAAAGGTGGTAAGCAGTTTATTCCGCACCACTTTTGTGGGAAGGCGGTATTGAGCAGAGGGGCAACGATTCCACAGAATGAATGACACGTGGTCAGGGTACTGTTTGAAAACCACCAACATTTTGCGAGTTAATGTTCGGATAGGGGATGGCCAGCGGAATTATCAACAGCCGTTGATCTTGGAGTGGGTGATCGAATGGTGGTCGGGGCGTGAAGTTGACGGGGAGTTAATAGGGCAGGCCCGACATGATTTTTTATTAATTAATCATTTCGGGAGCATTTTGATTGGCGGGGGTCGGTTATTAATTAATCCCTAGTACGATGAGGGTCGGGGGTGAAAAATGCACGCGGAATGGGTTACTTTCGAAGTTTAGTTTAAATTAAACTTCGGGTTTTATTTTTTGTTTTAAACATATGAATCATACGTTTAAATTATTTTTTGAATATTTTTATTATACGATAATTGAATTAAATTATTCCAATTACCATAGGCGGCAGGATTTAACATATAACGATATATTTTAACCAAAGGGGATATAAAGTGGGTTTTTATTTAAACAAGTGGAAAATAAATACTTTGGTTAAAACTATAATATATGGATTTTTTGGGATATTTACATAAATGGAGTTATATACTATAGGAAAGGGCTATTTCTATAAGGAGTTAATAAATAAAATTAATGTTAATATGACAAGGGGACAAGGTAAACTTCAAAATACATTAATATAACTAAGAAAGTGAATTTTTTAGAAGCAAATTGCATTATAATCACTTCATCACTTAAACTTAGGATAAAATGTGATTTTGAGGGTTTTTATGAAATATCTCATGATTTTCCTAAGTAAAATGGGATATTACTTAGGAAAGATTTTTTTTGAAGTAAATGAGTGTGATGATGGATGATTTTAAGTACTTAGGTTTTTTCCAATTACTGGGCCGAGGGTTCGGTCCCTCCAAAAGTCAAGGAAATGCCTTAAGCCCCTCTAATCTTCAAATACCTTAGCACTTAGGGGAAATTAGTGAAATCTTTAGGGAAAAATGAAGGGGAAGTTAATAATCTTGACTTTGCTTTGCTGTGAACTTTTCCAATGTAGTATCTGCCTTTGCACTTGTGATGAAAGTAAAATTGAACACGTTTAGAACCATCATTCATCACTTGTAATTCTGCAAAAACATCTACCTACCCTACTTACTTTACTCTACCATTTTTTCTTCTTTATTAGGGTGCACTTAGACTGGCAAACCCTTATCAATCTTCTTTTTTCTTTTACATGGCAAACCTATCTAAGTCTACACTTATTACATCCAAGGGCTCAGTTTAAACTGTTGAGCTCCTTTTATTCACTCTACCTATCTATTTATCTACCAAGATTAAACTGTTTGGCCAGATATTTATTCTCTATTCTACAAGATGAAATTGAAAAATGAATGAGTCAAGTTTAAACAGTTTGACTCTTCATAAATTGTGGAAAAAATTTGACAAACTGCACACAATTTTGTTTATTACATCAGAGCAAAAAGTAATGGCATTTATACTTGCACACTTTCCTTGACCTTTCTTTTGGTGGGGTTCATTTTCTTTCACTTTTTTGGCCAATTTTATTTTTCACCCTTTGATTTTTCTTTTAGGGTATACCCTCTTTACATTTTTTAAATTTTTTGATTTTTTGATTTTTTAAGAATATGGAACACCATTTGCAACAAGAAAAAGGTTTGAACATATTGCATAGTTCAGTAAGTCAATCATGAAAAATGACACCTATTGGTATAGGAGTCTAACATTAGGGACTCTGAATCTTAGGATGGCCTTTAGTTTCCCGAAAATACTTTTTTTCCATTCATATTCTAATTTCCCTCCTTCTAGCACCAAAAAATGAATGCATCAACATTGGGGAAACCATCTAGTCAGGAACTAAAAGCAACTCCTTATCTGTTTGGGATGATGGCTCTAACTCAAGTTATGGGGCCAATTTCGCTTTATGTAAGCTAATGAAAGATAAATTTATTAAGGATGTATTACTATATATGGATAAATACTGAAATAGAAATTATTACTAACTATTTATTTATATATGCTGGGAAAGATGAATAAGATATGTGTTTTAGAAATATTTCACAATTAACATGACACTGTAGATTATCATATCATTATCAATATAACTCAGAGAAATAAGAGTAATCTAATTAAATTAGCTATTGAATCATAACACAAAGATATCTCATTATTCACATATAGTTAATAGGTTCCAATTAGAAATATAAATAGTGATTATGAGAGACCGTTTCAATCATATATCATGAATAATATCAAAATACCATTCCAATATAAGAAAATATATAGACAAGGGATACTAGTACTTGATAGACCATATCTCTGCTCATGATAAAAGGTGTTGGTTCAACTTTAGATTAAGAAAAATTAAGATACAATAGTGCAACTTAAAAAAATTTTGTTACAAAATTGAGATCCATGTCTCTATCGATGAGAGACAATATATATTTACTTTACAAAATGATAAAGATAGAAAAATACAAAAACTTTTCAAATATTTCCTAGTAGAAAAAAAAAATCAAACTTTAGAATGTAGTTACAACAAATTTCCAAGCTTAGGAGGATGATTTTCCTCCTATGCACTACCTCAATTCGAATATGTCAACTGGATTTTTTAATTTAGGGGGGAATGTGGGCTGGATCCGCATCTGACCAGTGAAAACAACATCCCTTAGCACTAATAGCATTTGAGTGGTGGTGTTTTACAAACATCAGAGCATGATCCACTGACTGTGAGGCTTAACCAACAACTATCAATGTGATTCCAAATCAATTTTGGCCAATTGTTTTAGAATATCATCCCTTTTCTTGGAAGACTCTTGCCACAACTTTGTAAGGAATTTTGTATCAGGTAGGGTGCCTTCAGAGCAAATTAGGATCTCACTCCTCCTATAAGGATGATGGTGGTGATGATAATAGAACCCATAATCACTACCTCCCATTTCAGGTGTATCCAACCATCTGCCACCTTTTGTTGTATCATTTTTGTCCAACCTGTATCCCGATCGAGACCTACTACCATATGCCCTATTATTCCTTTCCTCCTCTCCATGACTAGTCCTTAACTGTCCCTATCACTGCAAATTTGATAGGCTCTAAAGGATCATTTCATTAATCTCAACTTTATTTTCTTAAGCTCTCGCAAGAATTTCCTATGTCTCAATCAACCTGTGATTATCTGCCTTGAAACTTCTGATGTGCCCTCAAAATTTTTAATGTATCTGCTAGATTAAGCGAATAATCATCTCCTTGATACTCAGTTGATCTATAAAGAGATTCATGTGAACTGTAATCCACCATTCTAATCATCATCTCATATATTCTTCTTCCTACAAGCATGCCATGTTAGATAAATGAAATAGAAACACAATAAAAAACATACCCTAGTGAAGTTTAGGGGAGGCTATCAAATTTGCACAAATCAGTCCAGATTAGCACGATACATATACATATATCCTGACATCAACACATCAACATCACGGATGATGACACAAGACTGCAATAACAACCACAAGCAAGATAATTGTCACTATCCCAATGCATACATATTAGGCACATATACAATTGAAATTCATGCATAAAAATCACATTTATCCCATCTAGTCTAATTGTTTGAACCTGGGAGCTCTTATACCAATTTACAACCACCCCTCCCACATTTACCCACTTTTACAAGCCCTTTAGGTTAAACATTATCTGAGTGTTACTATGACATGACCCCACCTCCAATTTCCAGTAATGGAAGTGGGGCCTACAAACCAGAAACAAATTGACATCCCTCAAAGACTACAAATCACTTAGGAGCTTACCAACCACCCGAGATGATTAATCCCTGAGTTGGAACTATTTTTCACTGACTTCACACCCCAACCATACCCTTCACAGATTGTGAATGCGCTATGTGGCTCCAACCAAACCCATAAGCATGTATGTCAGCAGTTGTGACAAAAAAACCCATATTTTGTACATGTGATCGCGAGATATATGCCATTTTTTTAGATAAGTCCCCAAACCACTACCCAAAACTCCCTGAAAATTTATAGAATCATAAATAAAATGATGACAAGGATAACCATTTAAAACTTGAACAAGATCTTAACCAGTACATGCCTACTACATGATAGACATTTATTCAATCATATGGTAAATATATAAACTATAGTTAATGAATGCATATCTGGGAATCACCAACACGGCTCAATGCCCTCTTAAGCTAGCTGCAAAAACACTTGTTATCCCATGTATTCATAAACCATTAAATAAATTATCAAATCATAAAGGAGATCCATAGCTAGAGCACATCAAATACTGGGTATATAATGAACATATAACCAAAATTGAAACCATGATAAATCAAACATAAAATCCACATAATAACAAGTACAAGTGCTCATAGATCACAATAGGATAATAACTCATATCAAGTTATGCAAAATCCAACCAAGTCATGGGCTTCCATGTACCACCTGATGATAGATTGGGATGAACCCAATCTTTCTTTCAGCCAATCACCATCGTGCCATATTCCAAGTATGAATGTGGGATCTCATGGGGTAAACCAATACATAACCAAAAAAAGAATCCAAATATTAAACCACCTCCACCCTTATGCTACCTTGTTCCCACCTAAACCAGTCCCAAGATCACAAAACCAAACCAAGTTTGGATGCTTCGGAATTCCTTCACCATATCTTGAGGAATTTTCCTATCTCCACCCACTTGTCAAGGGATTCCATAGAAAACTATCTCCATCCAAAACCCTTGGTATTTTATTGATACCACCTCACCTGGTTCCAAAACCTTCTAGAAATCCAAATCTCAACCAAGAATTAATCCCATCACGTCATTATTATCTAGGAAATAGAAGATCAAGGCTAAAACCACTTTCAAACTAGGAAAAACCCATGTCAATGAAAAAAAATTAACCAAATAAACAAATGCATCTACTAGGAATTCACATCTGAGCAAGGAAATCACAGATGCAACCTGTTACCTACAATATCTTCCTCCTAAAATTGTTGATCAAAACTTCTCTTTGCTTTCCTTAACTTTCCTTTGGTTATCATTTTCCTTCCTTTTCTTGCTTGCTTTCCTTTATCCAAATCCAAGTGAATGTTGAAATGTTCCCTAGAATGATCTGTAAGCATTGTAGTCTTGGCATTGATGTCAACAAGGTCTTGATGTTGTTGGTCATATTCATGTGTGATGAGCGATTGGTGTTGGATGATTGGTGATGGTCTTGTTAGTTGGCATTCATGTCAATATCCTCATGACTAGAACTAGTGGTGATGACGTTGTGGCTGCTGACATGGAGATAGATCCACATGTGTATTGGTTTGAGGTTGGCATGTTGTGTTGGTTGGAGATATTGCTGGTGCAAGAGGTTGGATAGTTTCTCATGTCGTTTTTATTAGATATGATGTTGTTTTTGGAGTTAAGTTTCACATGTCTCTACATGTCTTGGAGACATTGGATTTTTGTTGTATGTGTTCAGTTGTGGCTGCTTGTGTTGGAGGTGCTTCTACTAGTGTTGGAGACACTTTGATGCCTTGATGCTACTATTGTAGTTGTTGAGGTTTTTTCTATAGGAGATGGAGATGTTTCTACATGTGTTTGAGGTCATATGTGTGAAGGTTGTTGCTTGAGGAGATGGAGGTGTTGGTATTGCTGCTAAAGTTGGAAAAATACGTCTAGCATGCCATTGACTTGTTCTTATCCTATTTCATATGTTACAAACATGTTGCAGAGGCTTGGAGGAGTTTTCAAGAGCTTAAGAATATGGTCCATCAATTGGAACAGATTTTAGACTAAATAAAGTATTTGTTTACTGAGTTTAATCCCCAATCACATGCATGCTGAGTCAAGAGAGCGACTGAAAATCCATAGTCACATGGAGACAAGCTCAAGGGAGCGGTTGTAGCATAGTTACATGGATGACAATGCTAAGGGAGGGTCATAGGGATTTCATGTTTTTTTCTCCAAATTCTTCGCACTGATCATCTAATTTTTGTGTTGTGGCATTGTTATTGATCGAAACATTTCAGGATGTGGGCAGAAAAGTTCTTGGGACCTCCATAAGCTAATTAAAGTTGAAAATATCAAGAAGGCTAATGGAGTTAGTGGTTGATTGGGTCAATGAGTTGAATCCACAACTAATCTAGCATATGAATAGATTTGTTATGCTCAATAGTTTTGAGTAATAATTGAGTTGAGCACTTGAGCTCATCTACATGTTGGAGATAACTCATTGGTAGCATGGTTGATTGTCTAGTGGTGTTCTAAGAGTGCGTGAGAGAAGAAGAGTCTGAAAGCTGCATGTGTTATGTAGTGCAAAATTTATGAAGTAGTTTGCAGTTGTAGTAGTTGATAGCTTAAATATGTTTCAACTATGATATTTGTGTTGTTGAGTGAGAAGATGTAGTGTTGATTGGTATAGTGATTGGTGATTGTATTGTTGATTCTACAATATTTGGAGTTTGGAGATTCAAATTTTTTTTTGTGCTTTGATGATATGTTGCTACAAAGCTAATGTTGAGTAGCTCTAGGTTATAGTCTGAAACATTTTGAAATGAGAACCACATAGAGGATAAGAGTTGGAGGACTCTGGAAAAATCAATATAAGTGAGAAAATTTTTGAAATCCAATGGTGGTTGGATAGTTCAGCAGAAACTAGGAAAGGATCGTTGGTCATGGTAGCTTCCACCAGATTGGACTATGTAGAGTCATTGATAGTTTAGGAGTAAGCAGGCAAGGATCATTGACCATGGTGGCCTTCAACAAATGGTAGTACATAGATCCACTTGAGAAACAATCTCCATTTGACAGTAGCCATATGTGTAACTCTATGTAAATAATTTTTTGACATAGTAAAATATGAGCAGCGTATAGCAGTGAGTGGTTTGTTTCCCTTGAGAGGGTTTTCCACCAGAAATATTTGTTTCCATAATGTGATTGTTTTTATGGTTGCATATTTAATTTAGATGCTTTGATCTATGTTTTTTAGTGCTTTGATGTATGTTTTTTCTTTTAGTTTGTGCATGGTATAAAAGATTAAGTAATTGCAAAAAAATATTATAAGTGCCACGGTACTGACTCACCCCCCCCCCCCCGCCCCCCTCCTCCTCCCCTCTTAGTAGTGATCTAGTTTCCAATATGATCTAAGTGTGCAAGGGTGTATGAGTGTGTACGAAGAGAAACAATACTAAACTGACATGGTTTTTTTTCCCTTGAGAGGGTTTTCCACCAGACATCTTTGTGTCCAAAATGTGATTGTTTTTATGGTTGCATATTTACTTTAGGTGCTTTGATCTATGGTTTTTAGTGCTTTGATGTATGTCTTTTGTTTTAAGTTGTGCATGGTATAAAATATTAAGTAATTGAAATTTTTTTTTATAAGTGCCACGGTACTGACTCACCCCTCCCCCCTCTCAGTAGTGATCTAGTTTCCAATATGATCTAAGTGTGCAAGGGTGTATGAGTGTGTATGAAGAGAAACAATACTAAACTGAAAAAATATGTGAATTTTTTCTTTGATGCATTTTTGCCATTGATGTCTCATTTTCCTTCATTTTACTCTAATTTCCCTTACATGCATATTTGTGTCTCGCTGCCTTCATTTTCTCCTCTTTTCCTTTCTTTTCATAATTATATGCCATTTTTTTGTCTCTTTTGCTTTGCCAAAGCATTTTCCAATTTCCATATCCATTAATAAACAACAAGGATTCCCACTATAATGTTTTTCCAACATTCAACTTAGAATACATGTCCCATGACCTTGATCTTATTTTACCTTATTATCCTTTATTACATGGAAATTTAACTAAAAGATGTTATGATATGTTCATTATCAATTTAGAAGCACAAACTTAATTTTATAGATACCACAATATATATACCAAACTCAATAGTAAAGAGTGATTTATGATTTTGTTGTAATCAACTGTCAATATTTTCAAAAGTAACGAGTCCATGTTAAGATTGAAATTTATAACAGTGAATTTCAAGTAGTTCTCTTAGATATGAGTGGTGAGGATAATACAAAGAGGATAGATAATACAATGTTGTGTTTGATGCTTAATATCCTAAATAATCTTGCGAGTTAATAAGAAATCAGGTAGATAATCATTAGAGAAATTTTGAGGTCTAAAATGGGCCTCCTAAGGAATATTATAAAACAATAATGGAAATAATAAAATAAGATTAGATTACGTCATCAAAGAGGGAAAAAATAAAAAAAACTACTTTTTCAACTCCTATTTTCAACTTATCTTCCTACGGTTTTACTCAAATTTCGAGCAAGAGCACTCATTGGATGTAGAATATAATTCCTCGGCCAAGGAGCACCTATGTTTCATACTTGTGATGGACCCTACTAAATTAAGAATGAGAAATACATAAAAAAATATGATTACAATCACGTTTTTAATGTATTTCTCATTTTTCATATTGTAGGATCCATGGAAAATATGAAACATGGGTACTCCTTTGATGAGGAATTAAATTATGAATCCAAAGAGTGATACCTCTTGAAATTTGAGTAAAAAAATAGGGAGATAAGTTGAAAGTACGTGTTGAAAAGGTAGTTTTTTTTTCTTTTTTTTTTCTTTTTACTTTTTTACTCGAAAAATGGTGAATCATGCCCCATGGTTTACATCATCATCTTGAATCCTATTGCTTCTTATAAATTTGATTTTGGTTATACATTTTTTTTAAGACCCATTTTATACCTCAAAATTTATCTAATGGATGATAACATATCCTAATTTAAAATCCAAAATGTTAACGCTCAAGAAAAAATAATGATGGAATCAAATGTGTCATATGCAACCCTCTGGACTTGGCTTATTCTCTCCTATTAATTTCTAGCTCCCTCAATTAGAATAGATCATGGTATTTAATACATGATGGTATTTTATACATGATATCGAATACCTAAATTAATTCAAGGATTTAATGAAAACCTATGAGAATTGAGTTGTCCCATCCAACTAAAATGATTTCACCAGAATGTATAAAAAATAGGCGAGTGCTAACTTCTTAAATCATGTGAAAATTGGTAGTTGGGTCAACATTTCCTCATTGAGCAACCTTGGCAGTTGGGCTCTGCAGATTGAACTAGTTTTATTTTTCATTTATAACTTCTTCATTGAGGTCTTAAATATGTACATGAGCATTAGGGGAATTCTGAGGTGAAAATTGAACCTCAAAACAAAAAATGTACTAACAAAATTAGCTTTAAAAGAACCAATGAGAATTAAGATGATGATGTTATCCCTAGGGAATATCTTTTGGAGGGAAAAGAAGAAAACTTATTTTTTAATTGTATTTTCATCTTATCCTCTTATAGGTGTACTCAAATTTCAAGTGCAGACACCTGTAAACACAATTTTTTCATGCAGTTGTACTCACAAGTGTGTAGAGTGGGTATCACTTTACATTTGAGTAAACTTGTATGGAGATAATCCAAAATTATAATAAAAATATTAGTTTTCATTCTTTTTCTTTAGAAATTGATAACTCTAATTTTATTTTATTTCCTTAAGAGGCCCATTTTAAAGCTCAAAATTCCCCCAATGGATTTTCTTTGGTTAATGTCTTCCCTCATATTAGTTGATATCATGGAAATATAGGGAAGAGATAGAGTAATTTGTATAATTTGGGTAAGAAACAAGCCTAACAACTTGGGCTAGTTGAGGTATTTTACCATTATTGATGTTAGGAATGGGTTGTGTAGGTAGTTTTATTCAAGGAGGGGTTGATGTGTATGGATGCATATGTGGAGAGAGAATAACATACATGGGTGGTTGCATTACAACTTATTGGTGGCCTTCAAAAGTGAGATTCGTCCACCCTTGTTTCCAAATCTAATTTTGGGGTGGATGATTCATCCATGGCTATGTAGATAAGAACAATGTCAAAGAATAATACTACATATTAAGGATTAGTCCAGTATGATTTAAAATGTTGTGATTGGTCTTTGACCAAAACTTTAGGCTTTAACTACCACAGTATTTTATGAGAGATGAAACATGACTATAGCTCCTCATCCTCTTTGTAGACAACTTTCAGTCCTTGAAGGGATGTACACGTGCTAATAGCATACTCTCCACTACATATTTCGTATGCGTCAACTTGTTCCAACAAACACTCCTTCAATGGGTCATTCCTTTTACATTTTGGACACAAATTGACAAAGCTAAATTTTATCCCCCTTTCATTTTGTTCATATGCAATGTAACTAACCAAAATCTTAATGAGCTTACAATATCATTTTTTAAATATTTTAACATATTCCCAATTTCTGCTCCTCTAACCCCATTTCTAGTTGTCTTGCAAACACTTGTGAATACATATCTCAGTCCTCTACTAGTTTTTGAAGTGCCCCTAGAATATATTTGACATATCTCAATGATAAAATCATATGATTCTCTCATATTAACTTCTAGCTCCCTCAACAGGAATAGAACATGGTCTATACGTGATATAAAATGTCCAAATTAATTCAAGGTTATAATGGGAAAACATGAGAACCTGTTTGTTACATCCAATTACGATTTCAGAAAAACTTAGAAAAATAAAGCAAGTGCTAAATTATTCAGCTATGTGACTTGTCACTTTCTTTTTTAGGGGATTTATTGGTTGAATTTTTTAGGAAATCTATTGGCGATAGTTGTGCAGTTGAGGTGATGCATTATAGTAGATTCCCCATCATTGTGGCAGCCCTTCCCAACGTCAAATTTCTAAGAGATGTAGCAATGATTCTAGAGTGAGTTGTGAAAATTGTTTTGGAGTAAGTTGAAACAATAGTTTTGAAGGGAGTTGTAGCAATAGTGTTGTGTGAATTGTAGTAGTGAGGAGTCACAACATGAGGGGTAGCCTACATAATCAATTGCACTAGGCTGCGTAGTTTTTTCTCTATTACATTGAGCATGATTTAAATTCAATTAAGAGTATTGGGGGCCCTTATTGACCCGACCATGTTCGATCATACGGATTCTCTACATTCATTTGTAATTGAGAAATGAATACTATGTGTCTTTCTTATACCACATAAAAAAAAGCTAATGTAGATTGATGAGTAGTGAAAATTATGGATAAATAAAAACCAAGATATATGTTAGTGTGTTCCATATTTTCTTTTTGATGGGAGGGTTTTTATGTTATATTAGTATATGAACAATCAGTGAGCTATGATTGATGATATTATAGCAAATACTATTTATATGCTAAGGATTTTCATAGTAATATGAGGGTGCATCTTCATGATTAAGAATATTACGACTTAGGTTTTTTAATGTATATATGTTTAACTCATATACCAATTATTTTTATAGCTAATAATAATAATAATAACTAAAGTTATAATTTAGTTAAATTTTATGATTTTTTTAATCTAGATAATATAATATATATTATGAAGTGTTTTGATGTTTATCATGGATTGATGTTTTACTACCCATTCAATTTATATGGTTGTGTTAATATATCTATTTTTCAATTTTCACACCACATACTTTGTTTTTATCAACTAGGGAGATAAAGGTACCAAACAAGCCAATGGTGTGGAATGGCATAGAGGTACCAAACGAAAAAACCAATAGTGTGGAATAATAATATATAAATTATTGGGTTTCTATGAGTTAATGAAAGGATTCAATATATCTCATTATAGTTGAAACTCCCTGGCATAATTTGTTTGAATTGTCTATATTTTTTTCTTAAGCAAGTATACTAATATGAACAGAATGTACAAGAAATATTACAGAAACAAGTCTATTCATCTAAATAGAATGTCAAATAAATATTACAAAAATTTAGACATTTAGTACATCATATGGTAAATATATAAGCTATAGGTCATGAATGCATATATGGGAATCACCAAGGGGGCTCAATTCCCTCTTAAGCTAGCGACAACAACACTTTTTATCCCATGTATTCATCAACCATTAAATAAAGTATCAAATCATAAAGGAGATCCATAGCTAGAGCACATCATATAACCAGGTATATAATGAACATATAACCAAAATAGAAACCATGATAAATCAACAATAAAATCCACATAATAACAAGTACAACTACTCATACATCACAATAGGATAATATCTCATATTAACTTATGAAAAATTCAACCAAGTCATGGACTTCCACATACCACCCAACCATAGATTGGGATGAACCAAATATTTCGTTCAGTCAATCACCCTCATGCCATATTCCAAGTAAGAGTGTGGGATCTCATGGGATAAACCAAGATATAACCAAACAAGGAATCCAATGATTAAAATGTCTCCACCCTCAAGCTATCGCGTTCTCACCTAAACTGGTCCCAAGTTCACAAAATCAAACCAAGTTTGGATGCCTTAGAATTCCTTCACCATAAATTGAGGAATTTTTCTATCTCCACCCACTTTTCAAGGTTTTCCGGAGAAAATGATCTCCATCCAAAACCCTTGGTATTTTCCCGAGACCACCTTATCTGGTTCCAAAACCTTTTGGAAATCCAAAGCTCAACCAAGAATGAATCCCATCACACCATGATTATCTAGGAAATTGCAGAGCAAGGCTAAAACCACTTTCAAACTAGGAAAAACCCATGTCAATGAAAAAAATGAATGAAATAAACAAATGCGTCTACTAGGCATTCACATCCCAACAAGGAAATCACAAATGTAACATGTTACCTACAATATATTCCTCATAAAGTTGTTGATCCAACCTTCTCCTTACTTTCCTTTGCTTTCCTTTGCTTGTCATTTTACTTCCTTTTCTTTCTTGCTTTCCTTCATCCAAATCCAAGTGAATGTTGAAGTGTTCCTAGAATGATCTGTTGGTATTGTAGTCTTGGCATTGATGTCAACAAGATATTGATGGTGTTGGTCATATGCATTTGTGATGAGTGCTTGGCATTGGATTATTGGTGATGGTTCAGTTAGTTGGCTTTGATGTCACTATCCTGATGACTAGACCTAGTGGAGATGATGTTGTGGCTGCCGACATGGAGATGGATCCACATGTGTATTGGTTTGAGGTTGGCATGTTGTGTTGGTTGGAGATGCTGCTGCTGCAAGAGGTTGGATAGTTTCTCATGTTGTGTTTATTAGATATGATGTTGCTGCAAGAGGTCAATTGCACATGTCTCTACATGTCTTGGAAACCTTGGATTGTTGTTGTATGTGTTCAATTGTGGTTGTTTGTGTTGGAGACACTTAGATCCCTTTATGCTACTACTGTAGGTGTTGAGGTTGTTGCTAAATTTTGTGTTGTGGTGTTTTTATTCATCACAACATTTCAACATGTGGTCAGAAAAATTCATGGGACCTCCATAATCTAATTAAAGTTAAAAATATCAACAAGGCTAATGGATTTAGTGGTTGCTTTAGTCAATGAGCTGAATCTGGATCTAATATAGCATATGAATAGATTTTTTGTGCTCAGTAGTTATGATTAATTATTGAGTTGAGCACTTGAGTTCATCTACATGTTGGAGATAACTCATTGCTAGAATGGTTGATTGTCTAGTGGTGTTGTGAGAGTGTGTGAGTGGAGAAGGGTCTACAAGATGCATGTGTTCTATAGTGCAAAATTTCTGAAGTAGTTTGCAGTTGTAGCAGTGGATAGTTGAAATATGTTTCAATGATAATATTTGTGTTTCTGAGTGAGAAGATGCAGTGTGGATTGGTATAATTATTGGTGATTATATTGTTGATTCTAAAATATTTTGATTTTGGAGATTCAGATTTTTGTTTGTGCTTTGATGATATGTTGCCACAAAGCTCATGTTGAGTAGCTCTCGGTTCCAGTTTGAAACATCTTGAAACGAGAACCACATAGAGAAGAAGAGTTGGAGGACTCAGGCGAAATCAATATAAGTGAGCAGATTTCTGAAATCCAATGGTGGTTGGATCGTTCACCAAAAACTAGGAGAGGATCATTAGTCATGGTAGCTTCCACCAGATTGGAGTATGTAGAGTCATTGATAGTTTAGGAGTAACCAGGCGAGGATCGTTGACCATGGTGGCCTTCAACAAATGGTAGTCTAGAGATCCACTTGAGAAACAATCTCCATTTTATAGTAGCCATATGTGTAACTCTATGTAAATAATTTTTTGACATAATATAATTTGAGCAGCGTAGTAGCAACGAGTGGTTTTTTTCCCTCAAGAGGATTTTCCACTAGAAATATTTGTTTCCAAAATGTGATTGTTTTTATGGTTGCATGTTTTCTTTAGGTGCTTTGATATATGGTTTGTGGTGCTTTGATGTATTTTTTTTTGTTTCAGTTTGTGCATGGTATAAAAGATTAAGTAATTACAGAAATTTTTTATAAGTGCCACGGTACTAACTCACCCCACCCCCCCCCCCGCTCAGTACTAATATAGTTTCCAATATAATATGTGTGCAAGGGTGTATGAGTGTGTATGAAGAGAAACAAGACAAAACTGCAAAAATATGTGAATTGTTTCTTTGATGCATTTTTATCATTGATGTCTCATTTTCCTTCATTTTACTCTAATTTACTTTACATGCATATTTGTGCCTCTCTACCTTAATTTTCTCCTCTTTTCCTTTATGTTCATAATTAAATGCCAATTTTTGTCTCTTTTCCTTTTCCAATGCCTTTTCCAATTTCCATATCCATAAGGATTCCCACTATAATGTTTTGCCAACATTCAACTTGGAATACTTGTCCCATGACCTTGATCTTATTTTACCTTTATTATCCTTTATTAGATGGAAATTTATCCGAGGGACGTTACAATATGTTCATTATCAATTTAGAAGAATGAACATAATGTGATATATACCACAATATATGTACCAAAGTAAATAATAAAGAGTGAGTTATTATTGTGTTGTAATCCATTGTCAATTTGTTTGAAATAAAAGAGTCTATGTTAAGATAGAAAATTATAACAATGAATTTCAAGTAGTTCTCTTAGAGTATGAGTGGTGAGGATAATACAAAGAGGATAGATAAGACAATGTTGTAGTTGGTGCTTAATATCCTAAACAATCTCACGTGTTAATAAGAAATCAGATAGATAATCATTAGAGAAATTTTGAGGTCTAAAATGGGTCTCGTAAGGAATATTATAAAATAATGGTGGAAATAATAAAATAAGGTTTGATTACATCATCAAATTTTAGAGGGAAAAAAAGAAAAAAATACATTTTCAACTTATCTCCCTATGGTTTTACTCAAATTTCGAGCAGGAGCACTCATTGGATGTAGAATATAATTCTTTATCCAAGGAGTACCTATGTTTCATACTTGTAATGGACCCTGCTACATTAAGAATGAGAAATACATGAAAAAATATGATTACAATCACATTTTTCATGTATTTATCATTTTTCATGTTGTAGGATCCATGGAAATTATGCAACATGGGTACACTTTGGATGAAGAATTAAATTATGAATCCAACAAGTGCTACCATTTGAAATTTGACTAAGAAATTAGGGAGATAAGTTGGAAGTACGAGTTGAAAAAGTAGTTTTTTAATTTTTGAATATTTTTACTTTTTTACTCCAAAAATGGTGAATCACCCCCATGGTTAACATCATCATCTTGAATCATATTGATTCTTATAAATTTGATTTTACTTTTTCATTTTATTTTTAGGCCCATTTTATACCTCAAAATTTCTCTAATCGATGATAACATATCCTAATTTCAAACCCAAAATATTAACGCTCAAGACAAGATAATGTTGGAATCAAATGTGTCATATTCAACCCTCTAGACTTGGCGTATTCTCTCCTATCAATTTCTAGATCCCTCAATTAGAATAGAGCATGGTCTTTTGTACATGATATTGAATACCTAAATTAATTCAAGGATTTAATTAAAAGCCATGAGAATTGATTTGTTTCATCAAATTACAATGATTTCACCAGAATGTAGAAAAATCAGTTGAGTGCTAACTTCTTCAATTATGTGAAAAGTGGTAGTTGGGTCAATATTTCGTCATTGAGCAACCTTGGCAGTTAGGCTCTGGAGATTGAACTAGTTTTAGTTTTCTTTTAGAACTTCCTCATTGAGGTCTTAAATATGTACATGAGCATTAGGGGAATTTTGAGGTAAAAAATGAGCCTCAAAACAAAAAATATACTAACAAAATTAGCTTTAAAATAACTAATGAGAATTAAGATGATAATGTTATCCCTATTGAAAATATTTTGGAGGGAAAAAAAGAAAACTGATTTTTTTAATTGTATTTTCGGCTTTACTCAAATTTCAAGTGTAGACACCCGTAAACACAATATTTTCAGGTATTTTCATTTTTTTTATGTAGTTCTACTCATAAGTGTGTAGATTGGGTATCACTTTACATTCGAGTAAACATATAAGGAGATAAGCCAAAATTACAATAAAAATATTAGTTTTCATTATTTTTCTTGAAAAATCATAACTCTTATTTTATTTTATTTCCTTAAGAGGCTCATTTTAAACCTTAGAATTCCCCCAATGGATGCTCTTTGGTTAATGGATTCTCATGGAAATCTAGGGAAGAGATAAAGTAATTTGGATATCATGGAAATCTAGGGAAGAGATAGAGTACTTTGGATATCATGGAAATCTAGGGAAGAGATAGAGTAATTTGGATATCATGGAAATATAGGGAAGAGATAGCATAATTTGGATAAGTTGGGTAAGTAGCAAGCCTAAAAAAATGGGCTAGTTGAGGTTTTTTACCATTATTGATGTTAGGAATGGGTTGTGTAGGTAGTTTTATTCAAGAAGGGGTTGATGTGTATGGATGCATCTGCGGAGAGGGAAGAACAACATGGGTGGTTGCATTACAAATTATTGGTGGCCTTCAAAAGTGAGATTCATCCACCCTTGTTTCCAAAGCTAATTCTGGGGTGGATGAGTCATCCATGGCTATGTAGATAAGAACTTTGTCAAAGAACAATACTACATATTAAGGATTGGTCCAATATGATTTAAAATGTTGTGATTGGTCTTGGACCAAAACTTCAGTATTTAATTACCACGATAGTTTATGAGAGATGAAACATGAATCCTAGAAGGGATGTACACTTGCTAGTAACATGCTCTCTACTACATATTTCGTATGCCTCAATTTGTTCCAATGAACACTCCTTCAATGGGTCATTTCTTTTACAATTTGGACACAAATTGACAAAGCTAAATTTTATCCCCCTTTCATTTTGTTCATATGCAATGTAACTAACCAAAATCTTAATGAGCTTACGATATCATTTTTTAAATATTTTAACATATTCCCAATTTCTGCTCCTCTAACCCCATTTCTAGTTGTCTTGCAAACTCTTGTGAATACATATCTAGGTCCTCTACTCGTTTTTGAAGTGCCCCTAAAATATCTTTGACATATCTCAATGATAAAATCATATGATTCTCTAATATTTAACTTCTAGCTCCCTCAGCATGAATAGAACATGGTCTATACATGATATAAAATGTCCAAATTAATTCAAGGATATAATGGAAAAACCGTTGAGAACCTGTTTGTTCCATCTAATTACGATTTCACCAAAACATAGAAAAATAAAGAAAGTGCTAACGTATTCAGCTGTGTGATTTGTCACTTTCTTTGTTAGGGGATTTATTGGTTGAATTTTCTAGGGAATCCATTGGTGATATTTGTGCAGTTGAGGTGATGCATTGTACTAGATTCCCCAACATTGCGTCAACCCTTCCCAACTTAAAATTTCTAAGAGTTGTAGCAATGATTCTAGAGTGAGTTGTGTGAATTGTTTTGGAGTGAGTTGCAACAATAGTTTTGAAGGGAGTTGTAGCAGTAGTGTTGTGTGAATTGTAGTAGTGAGGAGTCACAACATGAGGGGTAGCCCTACATAATCAATTTCAGTAGGTTGAGTATTTTTTTTCTTTATTAAATTGAGCACGATTTAAATTCAATCAAAAGTATTGGGGGCCCTTATTGACCCGACCATGTTTGATCATATGGATTCCCTACATTCATTTGTAATCGGGAAATGGCTAATATGTGTCTTTCTTATACCACATAGAACAAAAAACAAATGTAGATTGATGATTAGTGAAAATTAGGATAAATAAAAACCAAGACATATGTTAGTGTGCTTCATATTTTGTTTTTGATGGGAGGGTTTTGATGTTATATTAGTATAAGAACAATCAGTGGACTATGATTGATGATATTATAACAAAGACTATTTATATTCTAAGAATTTTCATAGTGATATGAGGGTGAATCTCCATGATTAAGAATATTATGAGCAAGGTTTTTTAATGTATATACATTAAATCATATATTAATTATATGTTATTATACAATTTAGATAATATAAATTTTAATTATAGCATATAATATAATTAAGAATTTATAAATTTATATTTATATTTTATTTTAAGTTATTTAAGTACAAAGGAAAAATGCATTAGTTGTTCAATGATAATGACCTTTTCTTGGGAAACTCATTCTTATTTATAGTCACATCAATACAATTTTTTTATTAATTTTATTTTGGTACAACTTTTGAATTGAATTTAACTATGGTTATATGGATTTTGGTGCAAAAAGTGAATTGAAAATTAATAAATATTATTTTATTGGTTTAACTATTATTTTATTATTTCCTTGGGAGGCCCACTTTAGACCTCAAAATTCCCCTAATGAAGCATTTCCACTATAATTTTTTCCCAACATTCAACTTGGAATACATGTCCCATGACCTTGATCTTATTTTACCTTTATTTTCCTTTATTATATGGAAATTTAACCGAGAGACGTTACAATATATTCATTATCAATTTATAAGCATGAACTTAATGTTATAGATTCCATAATATATATACCAAAGTCAATAGTAAAGAGTGAGTTATGATTGTGTTGTAATCAACAGTCAATATTTTCAAAAGGAAAGAGTCCATGTTAAGATGGAAATTTATAACAATGAATTTCAAGTAGTTCTCTTAGAGTATAAGTAATGAGGATAATACAAAGAGAATAGATAATAAAATGTTGTGATTGATGATTAATATCCTAAATAATCTCGTGCGTTAATAAGAAATCAGATAGATAATAATTAGAGAAATTTTGAGGTCTAAAATGGGCCTCCTAAGGAATATTATAAAATAATAATGGAAATAATAAAATAAGATTAGATTACATCATCAAATATTAGAGGGGGAAAAAAAAAACTACTTTTTCAACTCACATTTTCAACTTATCTCCCTACTTTTTTACTCAAATTTCGAGCAAGAGAACTCATTGGATGTAGAACATAATTCCTCAATGCTCATCTAAAGAGTACCCATGTTTCATACTTGCGATGGACCCTACTACATTAAGAATGAGAAATACATGAAAAAATATGATTACAATCACATTTTTAATGTATTTCTCATTTTTTATATTGTATGATCCATGGAAAGTATGCAACATGGGTACTCCTTGGATAAGGAATTAAATTATGAATCCAACGAGTGGTACCTCTTGAAATTTGAGTAAAACAATAGGGAGATAAGTTGAAATTACAAGTTGAAAAAATAGTTTTTTTATTATTATTTTTTGATCTTTTTACTTTTTTTACTCGAAAAATGGTGAATCATCCCCCATGGTTGACATCATCATCTTGAATCCTATTGCTTCTTATAAATTTGATTTTGGTTACACATTTTTTATAGAAATTTTAATACAATTATGTATTGCCTGGATTCTCCTGATCTAACAATTATATTCCATTGTTAAATACAGAATCACTTCTGCAAAAATATTTGCGGAAATTTAAAACACGATCACCAATTGCAAACACATGAAGATAGATCATTCACACATAACACAGATGTTTACTTGGAAAGATTAAAGCTAAAAACCCCACTATAATATATTATGTATATATCATGGATCATGAAACAATCTCATACAAAACTCTAATCCAAGAGCTCTTAGTACAATATACAATCGTCTCACACTGTCATGCAAAAATTTGGCAAATGCCTTAGCCAAATTTTTGCCTCACAACAGCCTGCCTTCACTACGCAATCCAAGTTGATTACAAAGACCAATTTGCTACAATCATGCCCTCCTTGACCATGCAATCCTCATGAGCATATCCAATGTGTGTTTGGTTTGCAAGAGTGCAATCCAATATAGTACAAATGATATTCAATTGTCTCTTTCACCTACCTCTCAATTGGGTCTCCACTGGATCTCACATGCATGTAGTTAACAGTAGTAAATCTTCAGTTGCATGTGAGATCACTCAATGTGAATTATTTTAATATTTAATTCACTGATCTCTCACTAATTTATCTTCAGTTACAACTAGCACAACTGAGTTTAACTCACTTAACTGAGTTAAACTACTTTACAAATCACATAAATACACATCCAACTCGGTTACAACTTCGAATCACTCTGTTACAACAAAGTACACTTGCATGCCCCACCAACCAACCTTAGAATTTGAAATTTGTTCAACTAACTAGTTTTCCACTTCAATTAACTGATTTCAAGTGCTCCATGAGAATAGATTAATATTTATTGTCCAACTATTATTAAGGGATAATAATAGTCGACATTCTTCTATAAATAGACATGTGATCTATAAATAGACTTCACACATACATCTAAAAATAGAACATCATCTATAAATATAATTTTCTCAACATCTATAAATAGACCTCGGCTATAAATAGACTTTTCTCATCCATTCTAAAAATAGACATACACCAAAAAATAACATGTGGGCCCCAGCTAGTGTAGGTGCTTAATTTTCATTAGGATCGTCATGTTGTTGAATCTAAACATTTTTTAAGGCCCATTTCGTACCTCAAAAATTATCTAATGGATGATAACATATCCTAATTTCAAACCCAAAATTTTAACGCTAAAAAAAAAAAAATTATGGAATCAAATGTGTCATATGCAACGCTCCGGACTTGGCTTATTCTCTCCTATTAATTTCTAGCTCCCTCAATTAGAATAGAGCATGGTATTTTATTCATGATATTGAATACCTAAATTAATTCAGGGATTTAATTAAAACCCATGAGAATTGATTTGTCCCATCCAAATACAATGATTTCACCATAAAGTAGAAAAATCAGGCGAATGCTAACTTCTTAAATTATGTGAAAAGTGGTAGTTGGGTCAATATTTCCTCATTGAGCAACGTCCTTGGAAGTTGGGCTTTGTAGATTGACCTAGTTTTATTTTTCATTTATAACTTCCTCATTGAGGTCTTAAATATGTACATGAGCATTAAGATAATTTTGAGGTGAAAAGTGAGCCTCAAAACAAAAAATGTACTAACAAAATTAGCTTTAAAAGAAACAATGAGAATTAAGATGATGATGTTATTCCTCGGGAAAATATTTTGGAGGGAAAAGAGGAAAGTTGATTTTTTAATTGTATTTTCGGCTTTACTCAAATTTCAAGTGTAGATACCCGCGAACACAATTTTTTTCATGTATTTTCATTTTTTTTATGTAGTTTGACTCATAAGTGTGTAGAGTAGGTATCAATTTACATTCAAGTAAACCTATAAGGAGATAAGCCAAAATTACAATAAACATATTAGTTTTCGTTATTTTTCTTTAAAAAATCATAACTCTAATTTTATTTTATTTCCTTAAGAGGCTCATTTTAAAGCTCAAAATTTCCCCAATGGATTTTCTTTGGTTAATGTATTCCCTCATATTAATTTGATATCATGGAAATCTAGGGAAGAGTTAGAGTAAGATGGATATCATGGAAATCTCGGGAAGAGATAGAGTAATTTCGATACCATGGAAATCTAGGGAAGAGATAGAGTAATTTGGATAAGTTGGGTAAGTAGCAAGCCTAACAACTTGGGCTAGTTGAGCTACTTTACCATTATTGATGTTAGGAATGGGCTGTTTAGGTAGTTTTATTCAAGGGGTTGATGTGTATGGATGTATCTATGAAGAGGGAAGAACATACATGGGTGGTTGCATTACAACTTATTGGTGGCTGTCAAAAGTGAGATTCATCCACCCTGGTTTCCAAAGCTAATTCTAGGGTGGATGAGTCATCTATGGCTATGTAGATAAGAAATTTTTTAAAGAACAATACTACATATTAAGGATTGGTCCAATATGATTTAAAATGTTGTGATTGGTCTTGGACCAAACCTTCAGTCTTTAACTACCACGATAGTCTATGAGAGATGAAGCATGACTACTCCAACTCCTCAACCTCTTTGTAGACAACTTTGAATCCTAGAAGGGATGTACACTTGCTAGTAACATGCTCTCTACTACATATTTCGTATGCCTCAATTTGTTCCAATGAACACTCCTTCAATGGGTCATTCCTTTTACAATTTGGACACAAATTTAAAAAGCTAAATTGTATCCCCTTTCATTTTGTTCGTATGTAATGTAACTAACCAAAATATTAATGAGCTTACGATATCATTTTTAAAATATTTTAACATATTCCCAATTTCTGCTCCTCTAACCCCATTTCTAGTTGTCTTGCAAACTCTTTTGAATACATATCTAGGTCCTCTTCTAGGTTTTGAAGTGCCCCTAAAATATCTTTGACATATCTCAATGATAAAATCATATGATTCTCTCATATTTAACTTCTAGCTCCCTCAACATAGAACATGGTTTATACATGATACAAAATGTCCAAATTAACTCAAGGATATAATGGACGAACCATTGAGAACTTGTTTGTTCCATCCAATTACGATTTCACCAAAACATGGAAAGATAAAGCAAGTGCTAACATATTCAGCTATGTGACTTGTCACTTTCTTTGTTAGGGGGTTTATTGGTTGAATTTTTCAGGGAATCCATTCGTGATAGTTGTGTAGTTGAGGTGATGCATTATACTAGATTCCCCAACATTGCGGCAACCCTTCCCAACTTAAAATTTCTAAGAGTTGTAGCAACGATTCTAGAGTGAGATGTGGAAATGGTTTTGGAGTGAGTTGCAACAATAGTTTTGAAGGGAGTTGTAGCAATAGTGTTGTGTGAATTGTAGTAATGACGAGTCACAACATGAGGGGTAGCCTTATATAATCAATTTCACTAGGCTAAGTATTTTTTCCTTATTACATTGAGCACGATTTAAATTCAATTAAGAGTATTGGGGGCCCTTATTGACCTGACCATGTTTGATGATATGGATTCTCTACATTCATTTGTAATCAAGAAATGGCTACTATTTGACTTTCTTATACCACATAAAAGAAAAAAAGCTAATGTAGTTTGATGAGTAGTGAAAATTATGGATAAATAAAAACCAAGACATATGTTAGTGTGCTCCATATTTTATTTTTGATGGGAGGGTTTTGATCTTATATTAGTATATGAAAAATCATTGAACTATGATCGATGATATTATAACAAAGACTATTTATATGCTAAGAAATTTCATAGTAATATGAGGGTGAATCCTCATGATTAATAATATTAGGACCTAGGTTTTTTAATGTATATATGTTTAACTCATATATTAATTATTTTTATATATAATAATAATAATAATGACAAGTAAAGTTATAATTTAGTTAAATTTTATGATTTTTTAAATCTAGATAATATAAGATATATTAAGAAGTGTTTTCATATTAATCATGGATTGATGTTTTACTACCCATTCAATTTATATGGTTGTGTTAATATATCTATTTTTCAATTTTCACGCCACATACTTTATTTTTATCAAATAGTGAGATAAAGGTACCAAACAAGCCAATGGTGTGGAATGGCATAGATGTACCAAACAAACAAACCAATAGTGTGGAATAATAATATATAAATTATTGGGTTTCTATGAGTTAATGAAAGGATTCAATACATCTCATTATAATTGAAACTCCCTGGCATAATTTGTTTGAATTGTTTATATCTTTTTCTTAAGAAAGTATACTAATCTGAATAGGATGTACAAGAAATATTACATAAACAAGTCTACTCATCTAAATAGAATGTACAAGAAAGATTATAGAAATTTAGACATTTAGTACATCATATGGTAAATATATAATCTATAGGTCGTGAATGCATATATGGGAATGACCAAGAGGGCTCAATGCCCTCTTAAGCTAGCGGCAAAAACACTTGTTTTCCCATGTATTCATCAACCATTAAATAAAGTATCAAATAATAAAGGAGATCCATAGCTGGAGCACATCATATAACCAGGTATATAATGAACATATAACCAAAATAGAAACCATGATAAATCAACCATAAAATCCAGAAAATAAGAAGTACAACTACTCATAGATCATAATAGGATAATATCTCATATTAACTTATGCAAAATTCAACCAAGTCATGGACTTCCACATACCAACCGACCATAGATTGGGATGAACCAAATCTTTCTTTTAGCCAATCACCCTCGTGCCATATTCCAAGTATGAATGTGGGATCTCATGGGATAAACCAAGACATAACCAAATAAGGAATCCAAATATTAAACCACCTCCACCCTCAAGCTATTGTGTTCTCACCTAAACCGGTCCCAAGTTCACAAAATCAAACCAAGTTTGGATGCCTTGTAATTCCTTCACCATACCTTGAGGAATTTTTCTGTCTCCACCCACTTTTCGAGGTATTCCAAAGAAAACGATCTCCATACAAAACCCTTGCTATTTTCTTGAGACCACCTCACCTGGTTCCAAAACCTTCTAGAAATCCAAAGATCGACCAAGAATGCATCCCATCACACCATGATTATCTAGGAAATTGCAGAGCAAGGCTAAAACCACTTTCAAACTAGGAAAAACCCATGTCAATGACAAAAAATGAACCAAATAAATAAATGTGTCTACTAGGCATTCACATTCCAACAAGGAAATCACAAATGCAACATGTTACCTGAAATATCTTCCTCCTAAATTTGTTTATCCAACCTTCTCCTTGCTTTCCTTTGCTTGTCATTTTAATTCCTTTGCTTTCTTTCTTTCCTTTATCCAAATCCAGGTGAATGCTGAAGTGTTCCTAGAATGATCTGTTGGTATTTTAGTCTTGGCATTGATGTCAACAAGGTCTTGATGTTGTTGGTCATATGCATGTGTGATGAGTGCTTGGTGTTAGATGATTGGTGATGGTCTTGTTAGTTGGCTTCAATGTCAATATCCTGATGACTAGACCTAGTGGAGATGATTTTGTGGTTGCTGACATGGAAATGGATCCACAAGAGTATTAGTTTAAGGTTGGCATGTTGTTCTGGTTGGAGACGTTATTGCCGCAGGAGGTTGGATAATTTCTCATGTTGTCTTTATTAGATATGATGTTGCTGCTGGAGGTAAGTTGCACATGTCTCTCCATGTCTTGGAAACCTTGGATTTTTCTTGTATGTGTTCAATTGTGGTTTCTTGTGTTGGACATGCTTCTACCAGTGTTGGAGACACTTGGATCCCTTTATGCTACTACTGTAGGTGTTGAGGTTGTTGCTAAATTTTTTGTTGTGGTGTTGTTATTCATCATAACATTTTGACATGTGGTCGGAAAAGTTGGTGGGACCTCCATAAGCTAATTAAAGTTGAAAATATAAAGAAGGCTAACGAAGTTAGTGGTTGCTTTAGTCAATGAGCGAAATCCGGATCTAATATAGCATATGAATAGATTTGTTATGCTCAATAGTTCTGAGTAATTATTGAGTTGAGCACTTGAGTTAATCTACATGTTGGAGATAACTCATTGCTAGTATGGTTGATTGTCTAGTGGTGTTGTGAGAGTGTGTGAGTGGAGAAGAGTCTCCAAGATGCATGTGTTCTCTAGTGCAAAATTTTTGAAGTAGTTTTCAGTTGTAGCAGTAGATAGCTGAAAATATGTTTCAACGATGATATTTGTGTTGTTGAGTGAGAAGATGCAGTGTGGATTGGTATAGTGATTAGTGATTGTATTGTTGATTCTACAATATTTGGAGTTTGGAGACTCGGATTTTTGTTTGTGATTTTATGATATGTTGTTCCAAAGCTCATCTTGAGTAGCTCTCGGTTCCAGTCTGAAACATTTTGAAACAAGAACCATATAGAGGATAAGAGTTGTTAGACTCGGGTGAAATCAATATAAGTGAGCAGATTTCTGAAATCCAATGGTGGTTGGATAGTTCACCAGAAACTAGGAGAGGATCGTTGGTTATGGTAGCTTCCACCAGATTGGAGTATGTAGAGTCATTGATAGTTGAGGAGTAACTAGGTGAGGATCGTTGACCATGGTGGCCTTCAAAAAATGGTAGTCTGTAGATCCACTTGAGAAACAATCTCCATTTGATAGTAGCCATATGTGTAACTCTATGTAAATAATTGTTTGACATAATATAATTTGAGCAGCTATACTTACACATATAAACATGGGAAATGAATCAAAATTTAAGTGTAGTGTAACTAATAAACAAATGGTTTTTTTTTTGCTCAAATTCAACAATACAATTTATTATTGTATTGTTTATTTTTTTTTATTTTTTTTTGCAAGATTGTGATTTTTTATTGTTCAAAATGCACTTTTGAACACATAAATGAATTCAACACTCTAAAAAACTTCTAGCACTCTTTGCAGATTAAACAACTTAAACTTATGGATCTTAAAAATCTTTATTAGATTTTGGCAAAGTTGGCTCAAAAAAATGCCAAAAAAAATCATTTCTCTATTAATTATCTTAAAACTCTCCACTAGATTTTGTCAAAGTTAACCCAAAAAAAGTGCCAAAAAAAAGTCATTTATCTATTAACTACACTACGCCAAAATTTCTATAAATTCAATATATCATATTTCTTGGAAAAATTAATATAAACTTTATATAAAATATAACAATATACTATTAAAATTACTACACAGTCTAGTGTAATTGTATTTACAACTTTAAGTTTAAATACAATTGATCATAAAGACAATATTTCACGCACCATGTGTATTTTGCATTATCTAAATTGCACTTTTGGATGTATAAAAGGATTCTCACATTGAAAATTTACTGGGCATTTGGATTTTGTGTAGTACATATCTTAAGCTTGCAATTCTAACATATAATTACTTGATTTTAAACAAAATTGATGGAAAATATACCTAAAGAAAAGGATCAAAATACAAAATAGTTTCCAATCAAATGATTTATCAATAAAAAAATATTTTTTCCAATTTCTTTTATTATTAATAATATTTATAAATGATACATATTAATTTCATATTAAAAATTAAATGAATTACACACTTATATTTCTCTCTTAATTGGAAGTAATTGAATTGAATTTTTATTTTTTTTTTCCAATTACTCGTTTTCTTTGAACATTGAAATATTTTATTATTATCAACTTTAATTTTTTTCCCTCTTTTTCTCTATATATAAATAAATTACTATATATACAACTTGTAAAAAAGTTTGCACATAAGGAAATCAACTTTAATTTTCACCTAAAAGAGTCTATATATTTAATTTTTTTCCCTCTTTTCCTATATCAATTTTATATATTTATATAGAGATAAAATAATTTTAAAAAATACTTTAATATTGAACTCTATATAGAGATTGGGACAAAATCAAATATTTGATTATGCACATTAAGTAAATTATTTCAATATCAACTATGTATATATTATAATATAAAGCAATTGAAAATAAATATTTTCTTATGGTTAAAACATTTTATTGATATATTACTCAAAAAGAAGGAAATGTATAATTCCTTTCATGTGCATCATGGACTAGGCAAGTTGTGGGTGTGTGTGAGAGAGACCAACATAGATCCACCTTAACACTAGATCTATCAATGGACGAGACTAATCTCGAGGTGCATACTTTTTTTCAAGTTTCGCATTCTAAATAAGGTTTTCATCTCAATAGATTTGATTTCTATCGAGGCTTGATAGATCGTGGTTTAAAATGGATGTATGTTGGTTTAAAAATAATGATCCAAATGTGCAACTAAATGATCATTTTCTAATTATTCATAATAATATTGGGAGAAATTAACATTTCTTTTAAACAAAACAAGTAGGGATTTTTCTATTGATTCAACTTGATTTGAAAGCCAATACCTTTTACATTTTCTACAATATCTTCTTCCACTATGTTCAAAAATGACCGAAAAATATTCAAGCTTTTAGCTCTTTGTCTACAAATTATTGTTCTAATCTACCATTTTTTTATATAGTCTCCAAACACTCCTAAGATAAGTACATATTTTCATAACATTTATTTAAATTTAAAAAAGAAACTACCCTTTGTTATTCTCCCTTGGAACATATTTAACTTCGGCGTCATCATTTTATAGCCCTGGCTGAGTGAAATCAGAAACCAACTCTAGCCATGCCTCCTCAATTGTTTACGTCTATTGTTTTAGTGCCACATCCAATTGCACAAGTAGCTCTGCAAACATTTCCTTGTTCACCCTGCTTATCACTGCATCGGTCGAAGGAACCAACCTCTCAATATTGAGGTTTAAAATATCATATGCTACTTGCAAACTATCCAGCTTCGTCTGAAACAGAATGATTTTTTTTATTTAAGAGAACAATTTGAGACTGGATTTCAGCCTTCTCCATTCCCCCTTTCTTGTTTAACAGGTTCATTATGTACTCTGTAGATGCCATCAAGTAATCCAGTTGAAAATTGAATTTTGACAAACGTTCCATTTGGATATCCACACCACAATCCACCCTCTTTATAGGACTATTAAAAAACAGACTCTAATTCTTAAGGATACAAAGAAACACGAGGTCTCTTTATAACCTTATGAGTCGACCTCTGTCAAATGCCCACTTCACTTACCATCTTTATTACGATAGTACTTCTCGTTCTTTCTTTGACTCTTACATTCAATCAAAGGGATAATTCCTCTACAACTTCCATCCCACCCCATTAAATCCAAGATCCAAAAGCGTGTTTGTTGCATCTCGATTATGGAAACACTAACTTGTTGCATCCATCAAAATTTATTAACAAGATGAATCAGCTTCCACCCATCTCTTGTTTTTACTAAATTATCATGGGTTATCTACGTGTACACATGATTCCAAAATTTGACAGTGAGAAGGAGTTGTGAAACAGAAGGGAGAGAAAATACATAGGCGACAAACCATGTTGGAGTATGACAATAGGATGTCGGAAAACCAACATGTTTATTATTAGGAATTTGGCTTTTGTGATCCATAAAATGTGTATAAGAGTTTTTGGTGAAAATCACATGTAAGAAATTTGTGTCAACGTGTTTCGAACCAGCCAGTATGGTTTCATGTTTATTATTTATTTAATGTAAATTACAACTTGCAATACCCTTAAGACTTGATTTGATTTTGGCATTTTCATGGTAAAGTTTTGAGAGCTAAAGTTTTTTCATCCTGAGTCATCATTCCTTGTTCTAGAGAGACACCTTTATTAGCTAATGAATTTACCAATGAATTATGATGTCTTTTAACGTGGAAGAATTCAACAACCTTGAACTTTTCGATTTGCAAACTTATTCTATGCAGAATGGAGGATTGAGATTGCATTGAGTTCTCTTTGATCTTGCACACATGTTGAATAACTAACATCGAATCTCTAAAACCCATTAATTGCATAATTTTTTTTTTTATATTGCCAATTCGAGACCTTGTCACAAAGTTAAGAATTCTTCTTGGGTATTAGTTGAACTCCCCATACCCAAAGTATATTATGTCTTTATTTCTTCATCGGGGAAAAAAATAACCCCCCTGCTCCAGCATCCTCGGTAATTACCATTTTTATTTGAAAGAAGGAAGGAATAATTTTGGATATGTAGAAATCATGAATATCATATTTTAACATTAAACAATTTTGGTTACAGCTGGCATAAGGAGCTCTATGGAAACCATAATCATGGTGGTAGTGAGGGTTTAGCATCTGCAGGTGACTAGTATCATTGTTTGGGTGATGATTTCTGTCAAATGCAATCTCTTCCTTTACTTTCTATGGATTTCACATTTTCCAGGGCAGTGATTGTATGCAGTCAGGATAATGTGTCAATTTAATTGACAGCTGGAGGATGGGATTTCTCCTTGTTTACAGGATCAGTATCCCATTTATGTTGCCTTATGTTGTTTTTGACGCCCTTTGTATATAGAGTTGGAAGATCTAGTTGATTATGAGCCCTATGATTCCCCATGTGAAAGTATCTTTGTATATTTTCTAGGTTGGATAAAAAATACAAATCCTTCTGCAATATTTTTGTTTATTTCTCCAAGTGGCCACATATTTAATGACACGGTGATGGGGGAGCATCGGGACAAGGAGTTCGTTACGGGCGAAGCAGATAACTCCAAAAAATGGCTAGCAAATAATAATGGAAGGACACAAGGCATGGTTTTGAGGGATGTAGTCTAGGATCTCTTGGTATAATATGGGGTTTGGACCCCACGAGGCCTATCTCCCTTTCTAACTTTCTTCTCTTTCTTCCCATTCAAGCCCATTCACTTGGCGACATTGGATTTTCTGGAAGGCTTTGGCACCAACAAGGGTTTTGCACTCTTGGGTGATTTTTAGTCTTTGGTCCCAACACCTTACTTCAATCCCTTTCAATTTTTGAACTCTCAAGGGCATGGCATCAGTAATCAGGTTGGGCCACAAAGTCAAAATCCTGTTGAGGGGGCATTGAAATATCAGGGTTTTCCGGTGAAGTCTAGCACGAGAGGGAATCTCAATAAAAATTATAACCACATCAATCTCAGACATCAAAAGAAACCACATTGTATATAAAAGGCCAAGCATGTAAAAATTTCTCTGGTTTTGGGTGTGGATGTTAAGATGAATAGGGTTTCAGCTCTCATGAAAAAATCCTTGGTTGGTCGAGTCTAGTGTCGGAATTTTTCAATACAAACCCTAAAAGAATGTGATCCAAATTTATGCAGGAACACAAAAAAATACAAAAATAGAAATAAGCACAGAGATGCAACAGAAATAATACTTCATTTCATTAATATCAAATAACAGAAATATGCTTACAGACATAATGGAAATAAACTAGCTAGGGCATTGGTAGCTTATCTCTTAGAAGAGATGTGGTGGCTACAAGCCTCTGAACTGTGTTACAATGAGGCTCGAGGGCCTATTTATTATTAAGAAACAATGGAAAACCCTAAATATCCAAAATCCTAACCCTAGGAGATGAAGCGCTAAAACTATGGGCCCCGTTTGGGTAAATTGGCGTTTCAACTTCCCAGGGACGTAACTTTGGCATACGATCTCCGTTGGACGCGCACCATACCTCGTTAGAAATATCTATCCGAGGAATAACACTTTTTATGTGAGAAACATCAGTCCATGGACCCATTTTTCTCCCGGGTTTCCCAAAAAACGTCGTTTAGGGCCTCAAAACAACTCCGGAAGTTCAAGACTCGAAAAAATGCTAAAAATAGTAAGTTTTTCCGAAATTGAAAAACTAAAAGAACCGATGGTAGGGGTTCAAATGGAATAGGTGGGTGGCCACCAATATCCACCTAGATCATTAGGGCCTCCAAACAGCTCCAGAAGTTCAGGACCCGAAAACCTTCTAAAAATAGTAAGTTGCGTTGAAACTGAAAAATTGAAAGAAATAATGGTGTAGGTCTAAATGAAATAGGTGGGTGGACACCAATATCCACCTAGATCTGAATGGGTTGAATATTATATAACTTCTCTTATTAGTGCTCCTCCAGGGTTCAAAGAATTGTTCAAAGGATGGATTCACTTAAATTTTATAGAAGTTGAGGATGCTCAAAGAATAGAATAAAAGATATGGCACATTGATTCCTCTCATGTGATTTTCAAATTTTGGACGCCCCTATTTGATGCTCATAGGGAAAGGTCAAAATTGGTGAGATTATGATTTCACCTCCCACCTTCTTCTCTAGCTTTATAGACGAATACAATATTTCAAGATATCGGGAATTCCATTGGTTCCTATCTTGATCATGATACTTCGTATATATCCATGGGGAAAATGACTTTGGCTAGAATTCCGATAAAAGTGGATCTCATAAGTGGTCTTCCTACTGAAATTGATCTTAGTGGAGAGTAGGAATTTATTCATTCCATAAACCATGAAGGTGTTCCTTTCAAATGTCATTGATGTCATCAATATGGTCACCTCATCAAGCATTGTGTAGTTGTGCCTCCCTCGGTGGATGAGGATGACAATTTTCGATGGGAGGACCCTAATCTCTAGAATAAGATGTCATCATCTTGCAAGGATATTGGTGGTCTTAAAAGGGGGTCTAAAGAGATGGTTTCGACAACAACAATGCCTCCTTTGTACTCCATCATCATGGACGGTGGGCCTCAGGATCTCCTAGAGCACCTTGTTCTAGGTAATCTTCCCTCTTCTTGCTCTCTTGTATATTCAGTTTATAATCATTGTATGGATTGTTCTTCTTTCAACTCTCTTGGGACTTTAAATCTTTGTTCAACTTCTATGTATTTCCCCTCATCATTGGGCTCCTCTCATAACTTTTCCCAGATCCATTGCACCTTTACCCTGGCTCGAGTGACTTCTCTTGCTCATCTATTTCCCTTTATAAATATAGCTTCCTCATACGAGGTGTGTCTTCCTACAATCTTCACCCTTGATCAAATAGGATTTTTTTGATTCTTTGATTTGGGCCTAGGAGAAATTCAGATCTCTTGTTCTCAGAGTAAGGGAAGGGGGAGAAAATCTAATATGACAAAATCTAAGGAGTGTGGCAGGGATAAGATGGTTGTGGGTAGAAAATCATAAATACAAGGGGCCCTTGGAGCAGTTGTTGCCTCGGTGGGAGTGCTTAAATGAATATTCTATCTTTCAATTGTCGGGGTCTTGCAAGTCCCCCTAAAATACTCATTTGCAAAAGCCTTAATTGAGTCTTTTTCTCCTAAGATTACTTTCCTCCAAGGAAATTTGGGTGATTATTCATTTGCTTGAAGGGCTTCTGGGTGGATGGATATTTCTGGGCTCAGATGATTATGGGCACTTGGGGGGTCTAGCATTTATGTGGAATTTCCATAGTATTAAACTATTGAATTCTTGGAGCATTGTAAAGAATATTTCCCCCACTCTTTGGAATACTAGGTACACAAATATGGTAAGACAATGCAGAATATATCGATAGTTCGGCAGACAATTTCAAATACTTTTGAAGTTATTATGAAAATTTCTGAGCATAGGAATCCTACTGCTAAATATTGATTTACTTCTCTTACTTGTTTTTATTATACACAATTTATTTAACTGAAAATATTACAGGCAGTTGAGGCACATTAGAGAATCTGAATTTTTTTAAAAATCTCTAAGGTCCAGAGGAAAATCAAATTGCACGCATTTTCCTTCGATATGTGCGCTATTGCGTTGCTTTTCCTCAAAAAGCTGCGTGGTCCTGGGAGTGGCAGAAGTCACTTTCTGGGACCACTTGGAACACTCCAAGAAATTGATCCCACACTTGATGCCGCCCAAGGACAACCGCCTAAGCCTCCTTCGTACCTAAAGGGAGCACACAATGGAATCATGTGGCACACAATGGAATCAACCCCCTCTCTAGGATCACCATCCATCAATGTACCAAGAGAGGGACTTTTCATTATGTCAAATGAAGATTACATAGACCAAAAAAAATTTACTACTAGTTTTCTCGAAGGGAAACCAAACTTGTAATATAAGTTCGTAGTCTTGAGGTTGTTAATACTTTGTCTAACTAGAACATCTTGTAAATAGAAACTTATAAAAATAAGTTGGTTGTGTCGGACCTTGATATACATCGACGTGAGAAGACAAAAAATAATACTAGTGTTACAAGCAAAATACAGTGAGTCATAAAAACTATTTGGCATAGTCTCCAAGCATCTAGGTTGGCTGGTCACTACTCTCTGAGGAGAAGGAGATATTGGCTGATATCTTGGCTAGAATGGTTTGCTTGCAGTCAATACTATCAATTTTTTCCTCCAACCCTTCCAATATGATAAAATTCTCGTGTTGATTCCTCTTGTACCTCCCTATGCCACCTACAATATTCAAATGGTTTTTAACCTGTGTTAATTTTCTGCGATGATCTATGAAGTGACGAGAGTGCATGCAATGTACTAAGTATAGTGGGAGTTACGACCCCCTTTCATGTGATTTGGTATCATATCAAGGGGGAGGGGGGGAGGGGTTAGCGCCCACTCTTTCGCACCCTCCTTGGGGGACAAGGTCCTTTGTAGCCATATCCTAAAAGTGAGTTCATATGGATTCTAGAATGTCCTTACCATAATCCAAGTCAAGGGGATGAGTTGTTATGTTGAGTTCAAAATCAACTAGTAATTTTTCAGTGAGTTTGTTGCCTTCTTTGCAAACATGAGAGAGGAGGGTATTTATGATTTTTCCAAGAGTTTTGTGGTATTACCTATTCGAACTACCAACCCCCAACTATTAGAGACATTAGAAGGTTCAGATTCACATTGAATTTTGTGTAAGACATTGATAATGGTCTTGGAATCTCCTTCAATAACAAGCTTTTGAATTTTTTTGCGGATAAAAATTGAGAGACCTTCCTCTAGTGCCCAAATTTCAGCAACGTTATTCGTTTTGAGGCTTATGGCATTGACACCTACATAAACATGTAGAATATGCTCATTAGCCTTACGAAATTTTCCACCATAACTGGCTTGGCCTAGATTTCCTTTCAAGGTGTTGTCAAAGTTAAGTTTGATGAAGTATTTTGTAAGGGGGTGGAGGGTGTGGGGCAGAAGGAAGTGTTGGAAGGGAAGAAATTGAGGATAGAGGGAATCTACTATAAGGAGACCCATTTTGGTTAAAATGACTTTTTCAAGTTGATTTCATTCCTAATATTTTCATGACCAAGGAAGAGAAGAAATTGTTTTCCTTATTTTATTTACGATAGCTTGTCAAATAGAGTCTGCAGAGGCCCTGATATGCTTAAATGTGTGTCTGTTATGATCCTTGCAAATCTCCCATAGGATTAATCTTGGAATGAGTTGCATGCACCAGGATTAGTAAAAGGGGAGTAACACCAAAATTGTAGAGTGGAGAGGATGTAATCTGGTATTTTGTTGATTTTTCGAAAGGGTATAGTGAGGTGGTCCCAAATAGAAGTAGAGAAGCTACAATTGTTGAGAAGATGATTGACATTTTCTGAATTGGAGAAACAGAGAAGATAGATTGAGGGGGCCTGAAAATCATGACTTTGAAGCTTGCACCATGTCAGAGTTGTGTTCCATAATATAAGCCACACACAAAAAAATTTATTTTGGGTAAGTGCTTGAGATTTTATATTTTATGGCATTTGCATTGATCATCCTCATTGTTGTTTCTTGTGAGAACACTGCAAGCTTCATCAAGGTTAAAATTGTTTGAAAAACGATAACCTCAACAAAAAATATTATTACCCTCTTGAACCATAGTTCTTTTGTTTGATAATTATGTTTTCATTTTAGAAAGAAGTCTCAATCCATTCCTCTCATAACTTCCAATTGTACAATTGGAAAGTGCAGGGGATGAGTTCAAGTAATGTACCACTAAAATTTGGCACCCTTTTTTTTTTCTAAGTAAAAGTAGTCTATTAACAGTAAAAGTATAGTACAGCGGGCTGAAGCCTTAACAGTGCCCAATGTGGAGGCATTTTAGACAAACAAAACTTAGTTTTAGACTGCCCTGCATGAGGGAAACCAGCCTGTAGCAGTCATCATTTAAAAAAATCCCACGCAGGGTATCGAAATACTGTAAGTTCTGAAGACTGTCATTGACAAAAAAACTATACCATGACAGGAGATAACAGAAAAACAAAAAACTAGCCCTATGGAGAGGGCAATGACATAACGTAACATGAAAGTCATTAAAAAGAGCAGAATTACTCATCAGGAGCCTCCTGCTCGATCCTGCACCCATAATATTCTGGTTCATCACGCTCGTTGGAGATGTCTGCATCTGTTTTGGAGGGTGGAATGTCCACCAAATCCGCCTGACAGTGTCCAGAGTCTTCCTGCAGAACATCCTTACTCCCGCTGGGCTGACCCTTTGAACCCTGAGGTGCCTCGTCCAGATTTATGCAGTCACCAGGACCTTGCCCATCCGTAGGATTCGCAGTCTGCTCATCCTGGGGCTCCTCAAGAAAATCTACTGAAATGGCGACAAAGACTCTTGGACGGTTGAGGGAGCAATCAAATGAGAAGAGAGCGGTGTGGGATTGGGCTGGCAACACAAAGGACGAGGGAGAGTCCTATTTGCGTCCAGAACGAAGTAAACGTCCATGGAGAAGACGGGGGAGGCTATTCGAGGGGGAAGAGATCTCTGAAGGCGAGCTGGAGGGGGAAGGCGGACGCCTCCCAGTGCTTCTGGAAGAGCCGCGCCTGCAGCGCATCCTCTGCCTTAGTCTAGGCATGCTTCCAACGGAATTGGGACTAGGATTCCACAGAGTCAAAGGATTGATAGGGACCTGTGTCGGAAGAATATTTATAATCACTGTGGCTGACATGCAAGAACCAGAGAGAGAGATATGAATGCTGTCATCGAGCTCCAGCCAACAATTACTGCGACTCCCCTTGCCAGTGGTGGTGCGCTCGATCGCCTTACTCGCATCAGGATGGCACTACCAGTTTACCGGCGCTGGTGAAGACGGAGCCATGGCATTTAACAATTCACCTCTGCAACGGGAAATCTGCAACAATGAATAACCATTCAATTGCACCTGATATGAATCAATATCACTGCAGTCGAGAAAGCCTCGAAGATCTGCGTCCGGGTTGTAATGTGCGCCCATGTTAAATGGCATTAAGTCCAGCGTTAACTTAGCAGGTGGGAATGACGGTCTCATGCGGGAAGGCAGGTGGCCTCCCATCCGGTGCAGCCCCAGTCCCATCGTCTCCATTAACACCTCCATCACCCGAATCCGGGATAAAATTTGGCACCCTTGAAAATGAAATAAAGGAGCCTTTGTTTGGGGGAGTTGTTTATTTTGAATTAATTTTAGCCACTAATACCACTAATTTTGAATTTAAAACTGTCACATATGTTTTAGAAGCTCTTGATAAATTAAAATTTAATAACAGCATTTTGATAATAGTATTGCTTGGGCGTGAAATTTGGTCCGAGCCTCCAAAATCTAATTGGACATTTGGATTTGGATTGGGTTGGTTATATAGTTTAAATTTGCAATTCTAATCATTTTTTGTTAAATTAAATTAAAATATATCTAAAATATAGAATAATAAAATTATTTAAATATTTTCTCCATTAATATATATATATATATATTATTTTTTATTACTTTATAAAATATATTAATTTTATATTATAAATTAATTAATTTTATAGGAAGTTATTTATTTATTTATTTCTTTTTCAGTATTGGAATATTTTATTATTGTTAAAATTAAAGTAATGGTTGACTTTCTATGAAATTGATATTGAAATATATTAATTGATATAGATATTTGATAGTTCAATATAATATGAATATAGAAATATTTTATTTATGACTAAGAAAGAGTGAAATATTTTTATTACATCTTTTTCATATTGAGTGATTAGTAGAATTAGTGATGTTTTATAATGCTTTTAATTAAAATTAGCCAATAATATTTATTCATTTTTATTTTTATAATATACATTATTTTTCTATTTGACACATATTAATTATATTTTAAACATAAAAAATATTACATATCTCTTTCATTGAGTTATAAAACAAAAATTAACACTTACTATTTAAATTTATAAAACAAAAAATCTATTTCTATAATCTTTTTGCTCAATTCACTTTATTTTTTATTTTATTTTTATGTCAAATTTTTATTTTTTTATTAAATATAATTACAATTATTAAAATATTATTAAGATGTATATATTCTTTTCTTTTGAAATCAAATCGAAGTTTGTGTTGAGTATAAAATTAAATTTGCAATAAAAATTATAATTTTTTTTTCACCAAAATGGATAAAAATGATTTATAACTTTTTAGTAATAAACATTAAATAATATCTTCAAAATAAATGTCCATGAGGTGTTGATTGGTTTGTTTATGTGGGGTTTTGTTTTAGTTGGGTATTAGTTTCAAATTTCATAGGAAGGTGTTGAGGATAGAGACTACTTTTAGAGAAATTAAATTGTAACCCAAAAAATAATAAAATAATATTTACATTAATCAATTAAAAAATATTAATAATAAAAAATAGTCAACCATTAGTAAAATACAATGTTCACCTTAATTTTACATAGAGATAATGTAATCGAAAGTAAAAGAAATTATAATTCCATTTATAAGAGATTTTGACCTTTTAATCAAAGGAGATGATTTTTTTGTGTTAGGGAGATCTCTAATACCTTCACAAGTCAATATGGGGTTGACATGTGACATGTAAAATAATATTGATATTACACCGGATTATGAAGGAGATGTGTAATTAATTCTCATTTCAACAAATTGTTCACACACACATATTTGAGTGTTAGCTATAAATAAAATTTGTCATTGTCCATATTTAGTAACAAAATCTCATGATTTTTTTATGGGGAAAATGTAACAAATCTCATATTAACTTTATAGAGAGAGATGAAATAATTGAAAGTAAAAAAATATTTCAATATCAACTTTCAATAAAATATTTGAAATATTTATATATAGATATAGATATAGAATTTGCATTAAAACAACTCGATACATAGCTAGAACCATTTATATTTTTAAGAGATATCCAAGGCTTGAAAATTTGATATTGAGCATTGAGGTTCAATCCTCATCTACCTATTCTTCCCAAGGAGACGCCTTTTCAACATAATTTATTCCTTGTGGTTCTAGAGGATATATGTTTTCTATGAGGGATCGTTTCTTTTCCACTAATGTTGTGTCATATTCAACATTATTCCTTGTGGTTTCTAGAGGATATATTTTTTCTATGAGGGATTGTTGCTTTTCCACTAATGTTGTGTCCAAGGAATCCTCACTGGTGACCATAGGATCAACATTTGCATGAAATTTTTCGTGCTTTGATTATGTTGATGCAGATGCAATTTCTTTGGTCATGTTTACTTCCTTCTTGTCTTTTAGTTCTTTCTTGTCATGGAGCTCTTCCTCTTTGTATATCGTATAGTGATTACATTGCACTCCTTCCCACCATTTGGGCCTTCAGGATTCTTCTTTGCTACTCTAATAATATTTGGAGAAATTTTTAATTACATGCCTCGTTTCATAACATGCTCTACACCAAAATGAAATATTCTCATTGTTGAGATTTTGGACCCAAACATAGTTTGGAGTCGTCAAATTAATCTCTACAGGAAAACCCTTGTTAAAGTCCATCTCTACACAAATGTGGGCATAAGTAGTCTTGAAGTTTTTTCTATTTTATACAATGACGATAAAACTTTCGCAACGCATACCCAATGGTGGAAAGTGATGTAAGATTCCAGAAATGCAAGGGAATGTTTAGAAGTGTTACCCAAATTGGGGTTGTGGATATTGATGTCATTACTGGATCAAAAGTGGGAGTCCAGGGTTGCATGAAGAGACTAGCACTACACCAAATCCACAACCCAACTTCACAAATGGTATTCGTGTCCTCTATGTTGTCAAAAACCATAGCAAAAATTCCTCGAGCCATAGGGTAAATGTATAGTTTTTCCATCAAAGGGGGCTTTCATGACTCGGAGATCCATTTGTGCAGATCGGTCATTCCAACGAATACATATTAAACATGCAAACCAAGCCATTATCTGAAAATATTTTTCACAACAGAAAGCTTCCTAGCTTGACCGGCAATCATACTTGCAAAAGAAACAATATTTTTCATCGAATCACAAAGATTCACCATTGAACGATTTGCATAAGAGATCTATAGAAAATCCAAGCAAACATCAATTTTATGTATATTTATATAAATAAAGAAAGTTAATAATAATAATAATAATAATAAAATATAATGTTGAAACATGAAAACTCTGTAAATAGAAGTATTTCAATGTTTGTTTTAAATAAAATATTTGAATATCCACACACACACACACAGATATATATATATATATATATATATATATATATATAGAGAGAGAGAGAGAGAGAGAGAGAGAGAGAGAGAGAGAGTTTAAAATATACTTTAATATTGAACTTTATATGGAGTGAGCTCACAAGAATAAATATATGAATGTGCACATTAAGTAAAATATTTCAAAGTTCATTGTGTATATATATTATATAAAGAAATTGAAAATAAATGATTTCTTATGGTTAAAACATTTTGTTGATACATTGTTAAAAAATAAGGAAATGTATAATTCCTTACATGCTCCTCATGGAATAGACATGTTGCAGATATATATATATATATATATAACTAACATAGATCCATCTTAAGCTCAGATCTATCAAGGGATGAGAGGGATCTCAAGGTGCAAACTTTTTTTCCAAGTTTTACACTCTAAATAAGAATTGCACCCTAATAGATTTGATCCCTATTAGAGCTTGAAAGAATGGATCTATGGTGATTTAAATGTTATTTTATGTAGCATTGGATGGTGTTATGGTCTCAAAATTTTGCAGAGAGGCTAAAACACAGGAGTTCTCCATAACCCAGAAATTGTTTCTGGAAATTCCATCTAGAAGTGTCTCAATTATATTATTAGCCTAGATTTTTAAATATTTCAGAAGTATAAAATTAGGAAAAGGGGTTAATTAATAAAAATGATTTGAGAAAGGTGTGAATCATCTAGAAACTCACACTGGTTTAACCATAAATAATCTCAGTCATTGATTATGTTTTAATATTGATCATCGGAGTCCCAACTGGAGATTATAAGAGGAAGTCGATGGTATATGGAGAACACACACTTGAGATTGATTTCCTTGGGCAATTTGATTTCTCTAGAGAGTAGAAGCAGTTTCCGGAAGAGTTCAAGCTAGAGAAGGGAAGCAAAGACAAAGAGGGGCAGAGACAGTGAGTCCGGAGAAATTTTTCCAGTTCCGGAAAGTTAGAAAGAGGAGGCTAATATTTTCTCTAGGAAGTTGCACAGAGGCAGTGCAAAGCCTCCTCAGAGAAATTTGATCCAGCTAAAGAGGATATTTTTTTCAGTTCTAGAGGTTGGGAAATTTTTCCAAAGGGTCGAAGAGACAATTTCATAGTCAGCAACAAGCAAGATGGTTAGAATGGCAGCTGATTTAGGAAAAGTGTTTGAGGGATTGCGCTAGGATGATAAAGGGCTTGTGCAGTGCTGGTTGGAAAACTAAATATTCAAAGGCAATCAAGTGTCGAGATTTCTCGGAGAGAGGATAATTTCCCTCAAATAATTTTTTCCAATATTCCTATTGGATAGATTCATTTGTTTGGCGATATTTATTTGATCCGAATTTATGCAGGAATGCAATAGAATATAGAAATAATCATAAACATAGAAATACAGCGGAAATAAGGATTCATTTCATTAATATAAAATCACATAAATATGCTTACAAACATGATGGAAATAAAATAGCTAGGGTGTTGGTAGCGAATCTCTGAGAAGAGATGTGGCGACTACAGACCTCTGAACTATTATTATTACAATGAGGCTCGAGGGCCTATTTATTATGGAGAAACAATGTAGAATTATAAACGTCCAAAAACCTAACCCTGGGAGATGAAGCGCCAAAACGATGGGCCCTGTTTGGGTAAATTGGTGTTTCAACTTCCCAAGGACGTAAATTCGGCATACTATCTCCGTTTGGGGCTTCAAAACAGCTCTGAAAGTTCAGGACTCGAAAAACTGCTAAAATAGTAAGTTGTGAAAAAAACTGAAAGAGACAATGGTGGGGCCCCAAGTGGAATAGGCGAGTGGCCACCAATATCTACCTGGATCATTCCTCCCCCCTTAGGAAGCAATGGTCCCCATTTCATTGAGTTCCTCCATGAGATGAGGAAACTTCTGTTGAACTTGGTCCCTGGTGAACCACTTGCCTTGGTGCAGGAGTTGACCAGCTTTGACAACCCGATACAGTTGGATCTTCTGTCAGTGAGTGTTCTTGATTTGCATGTCCATGATACAATTTGTGGTGGCCTTTTCCATGCAGTCTGGGTTTAACTCTTTTTGTGTGAGTTCTTCTGCAATGTCAGAGGTGTCCAATAGAGGTGGGAAGTAGGGACGAAGGCGGTCTATATTGAATACTGGGTGCAGACCAAGGAATGGTGGAATACTGATCTCGAAGGCATTATTCCCTACAGCCTTGCTGATGGTGTACGGCCCATATCCGAGCGGGTGAATCTTGTGGTGGGGTCCAGCGAGGCGCTCCTTATGCAAATGTAGCCACACTTTTTCACCCACCTGGAAGTTGTGTGGCACTCGATGTTGATCATGTCGTTGCTTGTACTTAACATTGGCTCTCTCCAATATGTCATGAACCTGTTGGCAGATGTGCTGAATGCGCTCGATGAAGTTGTTTTATTTGTCAGCTTCAGACTGGACATGAGTCGAATCGGCCTGAGTAGCTGCAAATGGCATGGCTACGTCAATGGGACATAGTGGTTGGAATCCCAAGCCCACCTGAAAGGGGTTGTGGCCAATTGAGCTGTGGAGAGCCCGGTTATAACTGTGTTGTACATAGGGAAGGTTCTCATCCCATGTGCATGGATGCTTTGAATTGTACATGCGTAGAATGTGTACAATCATCTTGTTGATGACCTCTGTCTGGCCATCAGTTTGGGGATGGAAAGCTGTGGACTTGGTGAGCTTGGTGTCCAACATTGACCAGAGGCTGGACCAAAATGTGCTGAGGAACCTGTTGTCGCATTCTGATATGATAGACTGTGGGATCCCAAAGTGCACCCACACTCGTTCAAAGAAGAGTTTAGCAGTGGCTTCTGCTGTGATATTCTTCTTGCAAGCCACCATAATGGCCATCTTTGAGAATCTATCGACGACCACGAAAACACATTCGTTTCCATGCTTAGTGGAAGGAAGGCCTGACATGTAATCCATGGAGATGGATTCCCAAGGTCGACTAGGGGTAGGTAGCGGAGTAGAGAGCCCTTGCTTCTTGATGGTTGGTTTGGAAATGGCGCATGCAATGCAGGATCTAATGTACTTCCTGACATCCTGTCGAAGGTTCGGCCAATAGAAACACTTCTGCAGTACTGCCACTATTTTCTCGACCCCAAAATGCCCAGCGACTCGACTATAGTGCGCTTCCCATATCATATTAGCACACTCGCTTGAAGGAACACAAAGGTGTCCCAAGTGACATAATAGTGCATCTTGGACGTGAAAATTTGGAACTTGCATACCCCCCAAGAGTGCCTTATATGTGGAGCTGAATTTTGGATCGCTCTTGTAGAGAAGTGGCCAATCAGAAGTCTCATGCCCACAAGATTGGAGAACGGTGGTTATGGCCACGATCGGTGGTCGGCTGAGGCAATCTGCAACATTATTGGTGCTACCCTTCTTATACTTGATGTTCAAATGAAATTGTTGCAGATATGTGGACCACTTCTGATGGCGATTGTTCTGCAACTTCCCTTGAATCTGTATGAACTGCAGGGGTCGGTGGTCTGTGTGGATGATTGTCTCCTTCCCCAAAATGTAATGCTTCCATTGTCGAAAAGCCTACACAATGGAATACATTTCTTTGTCATAAGTGGGATACTTTCGAACTATGTTGGACAATGTCTCACTGTGATATGCCACTGGATGCCCCTGTTGAGTAAGGACTGCCCCAATAGCATAGTTAGAGGCATCTGTCTCGATCTCAAATGGTTGTTGCAAGTCTAGTGATGTGAGCACTGGGGCAGAACAGAGGCAATGTTTCAATTCTACGAACGCCTTTTGTTGAGATTCCGACCAACAGAATTTTTCTTTTGCTCCTCCCTTGGTGACTTGACTCAAGGGCCAAGTGATATGACAGAATCCCAACACGAACCTGTGGTAGAAATTAGCAAGACCCAGAAAGCTGCGAAGCTCTGTTAGGGCAGTTGGGGCTGGCCAATGCCGAATGAATTGGATCTTGGCTGGATCCACATGCACCCCCCTTTAATCAATAATGTATCCCAAATATTGAACCTGGGTCATACAAAAAGTGCACTTCTCCAAATTGGCACACAAATTTTGTTGCCGCAGTGTTTGGAGGACTTCTCGAATGTGGTGGAGGTGCTCTTCCCAAGTCTAGCTGAAGATAAGAATGTCATCCAAGTATACCACTACAAATGAGTTGGTGAATGGACGCAAGATGTCATCCATCAACCTCATGAAGGTTGCGGGAGCATTTGTCGATCCGAAAGGCATGACGAGCCATTCGAAAAGACCCTCCTTGGCTTTAAAGGTAGTCTTTCACACATCAGAGGGTTCGATTGGTACCTGGTGATACCCCGACTTCAAGTCGATCTTGCTGAAATATTTTTCCCCTTTGAGTTGGTCCAGAAGGTCATCAATCTGTGGGATCGGGTACCTATTTTTCATAGTGATCTTGTTCAGTGCCCGATAATCAATACATAGTCTCCAAGTCCCATACTTATTTTGTACCAACACGATCGTGCTCCCACAGGGTGATGAACTTGGCCGGATGTGACTTTTCTGCAACAGCTCCTGAATCTGCCTCTTGATTTCATCATTCTCCAGAACAGAGCGCCTATAGATCGGTCCATTGGGTAGTGGCGCACCTGGGGTCAGGTCAATGGGGTGTTTGACCTAACAGTGTAGAGGCAGCCCTGTGGGTGAGGTGAAGATGTCCCCATACTCCTCCACAACCTTGTCCATTTGTTGTTTTCGTGCAGAGGAGCCATGTCTGGAGGTCGTGGCCATAGTCTTCTTCTTGCCCTAGGGACGGATCATCAGGAAAACAAATTTCCTGGTTTGGGAAATGAGCTTACTGCATTGTTTTGCAGTAACCAAAGAGATATTGGGAGGCAGTGGTACCTATGGTATCCTGTACAATTTATTTCCCAAAGTAGCAATAACAGCATGGGGCCGAGACTCATACACAGCATGTCGCTTCCACAAGTATGGCTGGCTTAATAATACATTAGAAACATCAATAGGAGCAATGTCACACAATACCTCATCCGTGAAGGGGTTGATGCTATAGGGAAGGTGGCACTGCTGGCTGACGCGGAGATCCCGTCCTTGGTGAAGCCACCCGATGGTATATGGTTGTGGGTGCGTTGTGGTCGGCAAGCCTAACCACTTCACGACATCTGCTGAAATGAGGTTCTTTTGGCTCCCATTGTCGACAATGAAACATAGCGGGGAACCCTTTACCCACATCTGGGAGTGGAAGAGACGCTCTGCCTCCTCTGGATCTTCTAGTTCCTCCTTTTGGATCTTCGTAGTGGCAATGGTGGCATTGGGCTCTGCATCAATAATCTGCTTCCCTTTTTCATTCACCTTGTCAGGTTCTGATTCAGAGTCGGAGCATGCATCTGATTCAGAAGCCCTCATCTCGGCCACCAGCAATTGCTTGGCTCGACACTCACTTGTGTTGTGAGTGGAGCTCTTATGGAACTCACACCACTTTCCCGTGTCCTTCTTTGGCCTCGCGATGTTGTTCTTTGCTTGTCTCTTTGGCAGTTTTTCTTGGGCTGCCATGCCTTGGCTTTGTCCTTTGTTCTACGGTTTGGGGGCACCTTTCCCTTGCTTTTGATTCACAGATCCAAAGTCTCGCTTCTTCTGTTTGAATTTCTGCTCAATATTGGCAACATACTGGTATGCTATACCAAGCGAGGAGATGTCAAGGAACTCCATTTCCTCCTGAATGTATCTGTGTAGACAAACGCAATACTTTAGCACCAAATGTTTCTTTGAATCTTTGATACCCAACTTTGTGCGTAGGGTATGGAACAAATTCGTTAGCTCATGCACATCTTGATCCCTTTGTTGCCGTAACGTGGTCCATTGTATGTACTTGTCCTCGTAGCTCCCCACGAGATAGTACTGTTCCTTGATGGCATCTCGGAAAGAATTCCAAGTGGTTATGGCTGAGCACAGAGAGGGTTCTGTCTCATCTGTTTTCTCACAGTAGGTTTACCACCAATCCTTGACATGGGGGGTAGCTTTGAGGAGTGAAAAAATAATCTTCTCCCGGTCTGAAAAATCATGAACCGAGAAATATCCTTCTAATAGATTCAACCATCTATCTAAGGCATCTGCATCTATTTGACCCTCAAATATGGGAATGTCAAAGTTTACTTGTACCTTAAAGGGAGTCGCACTTCCAGAGTGGCTACTGGATGCAGATGCACTACCGATGGGCAGTCGTTGAAGGATCTGGGCAAAGTTATCCATCGTCGCGCTCCTTTGTTTTTCGAGGGCCTCCTCGAGCAATATTTTGATAGGATCTCCTGCTCCCTCATCTTTCTTTTCGTCCCCCATGGGCATCCGTCGGGGTTTGCGAGGTTGATCTTGCAAAGGTTCCACCAGATCGAGCTCTAACTCCTTATACCCCGACCTCATTGGGGACATGCAAAGAAGGATCAGGAAAAAGAAAACCGCTCTAATACCACTAATCCGGATTTATGCAGGAACGCAACAGAATACAGAAATAATCATAAACATAGAAATATAGCGGAAATAAGGATTCATTTCATTAATATCAAATCACAGAAATATGCTTACAAACATGATGGAAATAAAATAGCTAGGGTGCTGGTAGCGAATCTCTGAGAAGAGATGTGGCGACTACAAACCTCTGAACTGTATTACAATGAGGCTCGAGGTCCTATTTATTATGGAGAAACAATGGAGAATTCTAAACGTCCAAAAACCTAACCCTAGGAGATGAAGCGCCAAAACTATGGGCCCAATTTGGGTAAATTGGTGTTTCAACTTCCCAGGGACGTAACTTCGGCATACTACCTCTGTTTGGGGCTTCAAAATGGCTCCGGAAGTTCAGGACTCGAAAAACTGCTAAAATAGTAAGTTGTGAAAAGAACTGAAAGAGACAATGGTGGGGCCCCAAGTGGAATCGGTGGGTGGCCACCAATATCCACCTGGATCATTATTTCACTCAGAATTTCTCATTGCTACTTAGTAATAAAAACCCTCAGTTGTTGCACTAGTTTCTCTAGGTTGCAATTTTCCGAAGAGTTTTGTTTAAAAATAATTGTGTCAAATTTATTGTTGATGTGCTAGTATTTTCTGAGATTCTAGTTTATCTTTTACAATATTTTTATTTGTGAAGATTGTAGTGTGATTAATTCATTGTTGTCATAGCAATACATTTTTAATTAATTTACATTTAGAATAATTAATTACAGTTGCTACAATAGAATTTCAATAATTTTCACTGAGCAGATTCCTTTTTTGGGTGCAGAGGGTTTTTGCAGTAGTTTTGTAGTGGAAAAAACAATGTAGGGTGGAAGAAAAAGTGCATACACAAAGGGTGTTTCTCTCATAGGGTTTCTAGTTTCAGTCTTGAAGGAAATATGAAATTTCTTGTTGCAGAGGCATAACTAGCAGGAGAGGAGGATATTCCTATTTATTTTCCAGTTCTTTATTTTCGAGGATTTTACATCTTTGGAGAGGTGACCATATGATACTGCCAAAGAAATATGTGCGAGTTAGCTGTATTTCAGATCTAGATAGTAGATCAACTTCCAGTTGTCGAAGATAGTTGTTAAAGGAAGTACGAATTGTCTAGAGTGAGTTGCAAAGTGAAGAAAGGTCCTAGTAAGGGATAAGGATCTAAAGGAGGTAGTGGGGCACCAGATCTAGGAGGAGGAGGAGTATGAAACTCTAGTGTGCCATATGGTCAGGATTCAGTGCAGAAGCAGCAAGGAGATTGGTTAGATCAGTTCTAGATTTTGCAGCAGGATCACCATCTTTGCTACAGGAGCCCATCGTATCATAGTATTAGGTTCAATGTCAGCGGGTGTTGTCAGTTATCCAGATAACTACTACATAGCTAGTTGTATTAAATACTGGAGAGACATTTGTAGAACTAGTTGCAGTGACACGGTTAGTGTGAATTACCCAGTTGCAGGATATAGGTGTAGTTCCAGCCAGTAGATATTCCCAGCACAAAGCTACGCAGTCCAGTTTCCAATACAGGAGGAGAGTGAAAGTTTCCAGAAGGGAGCAGAGATATTTCCCATAGGGAGATCGATAGTCAAAGGGATTCTACTTTCAGAGGGAAAAACCATATGGAAGCTAGTACTTCTGGATCTAGGGAGATTAGACTCATTATTGTAGTAGTTGTGATAACAATGTTGAAGCATCAATAAAGAAGTGGCAACAAAAATATGATTAGATCATATTTTTCCATGTATGCAATTGTACCTCTAGGAGTGAGGTGGGGAAATATGGAGTTATATTCTTAGATTTGCAGATGTTTGGGACAGGTTCATTGAGATGTCCTCCTCATGGATCATTACCTAGCGACAGGGGACCACAATATTTAGTAGTAAGATGGATCGATGTCAGTTGATGTAATAAAATTCTTGAGTGACAGTTGCAGACTAGTAGCAGTTAGGTGTAGAGGAGCACAAAGAAGTGTTGACATCATAGCAGGAGGCTCAGTAGCATAGTTAGCAACAACGTAGTTTCCCAGTACATAGTGCAGGTGCTAGTAGCAGTTAAATTATTTGGATACAAATGCAACATAGAGGCACAAAGGATTTGGTATTTTAGATACTTCTCAGTTGTAGCAACAGCAAATGACAGGAATTCATAGTGCAGATGTAGAGTTGGAAACAATATAGCGGTATTAGCACTAGCATAGATGCAGCATCAGAGTTTCACTATAGTTGGTGAGTAGTGGTAGGCAATCACAGTGTCCATACATTAGCAGTGTACAGAGGGTGATACAGAGACAGGATGTGGTAGCAGTAGTGCAGCACTAGAATATCTTCCTTGCTAAGAGGAGTGTTAGTTTTTGTAGCATCAGATGGTTTTCTAGTCTCCAAACTTTGTGGAGAGGCTAAAACATAGGAGTTCTCCATAACCCAGAAATTGTTTCTGGAAATTCCACCTAGAAATGTCTCAATTGGATTATTATCCTATTTTTAAATATTTCCTAAGTCTAAACTTAGGAAAAGGGGTTAATTAATTGAGAAAGGTGTGAATCATCTAGAAACTCAAACAGATCGATCCAAAAATAATCTTAGTTGTCGATTATGTTTTAATATTGGGCATTGGAATCATAACTGGAAATTATAAGAGTAGTTCAACGGGCAGATAAAGAACACACACTAGTTGAGATCGAATTTCTTAGGCATGTTGATTTCTCTAGAGAGCAGCAGTAGTTTCCATAAGAGTTTGAGTTAGAGAAGGGAAGCAGAGACAAAGAGGGGCAAAGACATTGAGTTCGTAGGGAGTTTTCCAATTCCATAGATTCAGAAAGAGGAGGTCGATATTCTCTCCAAGCGGTTGCGCAAAGGTAGAATAGAGCCTCAGAAGAGAAATTTAATCCATCTGAAGAGGAGCTTGTTTTCAGTTTTAGAGGTCGGTAAATTTTTCCAAAGGGTCAGAGAGACAGTTTCTTAGTCAGCAGCAAGAAGGACAACTAAATTTCCAGTTGATTCAGGCAATTCATTTGAGGGACTGCACTAGGGTGATGCAAGGCTTGTGTAGAGCTAGTTGTGCGGCTAGATTTTTAGAAGAGTCAGTCAAGTGTTGGCATTGCTCAGAAAGAGGTAATTCCCTTAGAGAATTTTTTTCAGTATTAATTTTGGATAGATTCTCCTATTTGTGGATATTTGTTGTACTTATAATTTCTCACTATCGCTTAATAATAAAAACCCTTAGTTGTTGCACCGGTTTTCCCTTGGGTTTTTCCAGCGAATTCTGTCCACAAATAACCATGTCAAATTTATTGTGTGTGTTCTAGTATTTTCTCATGTTCTAGTTTATCTTCCACGATTTTTTTATTTGTGAATATTGCAGCATGATTAATTTGTTCTTGTCGTAACAATAAACCAGTAATTAATTTATAGTTAGAAGAATCAATTCCAATTATTGCAATAAAATTGAAGTAACTAAATTTTTACATTAAAAACAATGATCCATATCCAAATATGAAACTAAATGATCATTTTCTAACTATTCATTTTGACATTGAGGGAAATTAACATTTTTATTCGAAAAAAAAAATGGATATGTGGGAATCACAAATATCATATTTTAATATTATACATTCTTTTTAAATAATGTCTGGGAAATATATTAATAATAGAAAACTACATTTGGGAACATAGTGGTTACATCGTGAAAATTTTGGAATCACTATATAGTTGTTGTCTCCTAAGGGGGCACCTAGCCTTGGGTACATAATGAAAAATTCTGGAATCACCATATAGTTGTTGTCTCGTGTTGGGGCCCTTGTTTTGAAATTTAATAGATTTTGAGTCGGCTAGTACGTGGCAGAGCGCAACCACAATAGGCAGGAAGGTATCAAGGTTGTGGAGGAGTAAAGGACATGTGTCACGACTGTTGCGAGAGTAAGCATAGATGGCGGAAGAGCGCGGAAGGAAACGAGCAGTGAGCTCCCGATGAACAGAAAGAAACAGAAGACAACCGAGCGAGAAGAAAGGAGGAACTGTCAGTCGCGCTGGCAGCAGAAAAAATAGGCAGCCAGCCAGTGGGTAAGGAGGTTGGCGCAGATGGGAATAGGCAACAGGGAGCCACAGGAGAGCTCTCTCGGTGTTTTATTGTTCTCCATTCCTCTGTGTTATTTGTATTCTCTCTCTCTGTTCAAGAGGACGTATTGTATTCTGCTATGTTCATGCTCATGCAGCTGAGCCTTGTAATAGTTTTCCACTGATGGCCTATGATTAATATATTTAGGAGTGTTGTTCCAAGCATCTGTTATGGGTTTGAATGAGTGGTTTTGCAAGCACCTTTTAAAATTTTATTTACTGTAAGTCTGAATGTTTTCCTAAGAGGTATATGTTATGGAATATTGTGTTATGGTTGTTTAAGACTTTAGTTTAGCTTTGATTCCACTGTATTGATCTTGTCAGGATGATATCGATCTACTCCCTATCATAGTAAGGTCACGGCACGCCTTGGGTGAGACTCTCTGCCCTTCGGAGCAGAGTGCAAATGTCGGCGTGAAACTAGACTACGACGGAAAAAATTGTCGGCCCTTAAAACCTAAACCCAGGTCTTCTCTGCGAGACCTGTTCTCTCGCCAACAAATGGTTCCGTTGCCGGGACCTGAAAAATCAACGGGACCTGAAAAATCATTTGAGGGTTAGATCATGGTATCTCGGATCTTCGAAAGAGAAATATGAAGCTGGTGGGATAACCACCTAGATCAGTTCATAGCTCAGCAGGCTAAGCTGAGACGACAGAAGGAGAAAACGATTAAGAACCTGGTCCTATTCTCCAACTCTGCTAGTGATACCTATGAAATCTTGTGGGGAAAGTTCCTAGGAGAACTTTATAATTGGTTGCAGAGGCTTCAGACCAAGACCGTCAAAGGGAAGTCGCGGAAGATAAATCGCAAGTGGACGCACGAGGATTTGGTGGCCCTTCATCGGTTAAACACTGATTTGACCTAAGCTGTATGTTTTTGGGTGGAATCTACCTTGGATGGATATATAGTGGAGTTTTCAGCCGAGTGCTTCCAGTCTTTCTCAAGAGCAGAAGATACCTTCAGATCCGGGTTAAGGGGGAAGCTGCTGAGGGAGATTCCTTTATGGATCAAGGCTTTGATGGTAGATGAAGGATTGATGGGATTTAAAAAAGCGGAGATGGAAGCGTAAACCCTCCAGTACCGGGGGAAGAGACTAAGGGAGAGATGTTACAAGAACCGTGAGAAGGGGTAGTAGGAGTATGGATGTCGAGACCGCCAATAGACTCTGGGAGCGACGAGCACATCGGAGGGTGCAGATTGCAGAAAGGTGGTGAGAGAGGGTGATGAAGGAGTTGAGAAGACAGGAAAGTGGTCGAAAGAACAAAGAGGAGGTGCCTCAGATGAAAAAGAGAATGGAAGGTCAGGTGGGTCCCCACGATATAGGAGGGGCCGTGAAAGAAGTGCGGCAAGTGTACAGAAGTCCAGCCCAGACAGAGAAAGGAAAGAAGTCTGATGGAGAAGGTACAAAAACGCGTCCAGAGGAGGTGTCCGATGTGGAGATGCATGTTGCAATGGAGCAACTATTTCAAGAAAGGTTGGCGTCCATATGTCAAGGTGTTCCTAGTCCCCACAGTTCAAGTAGCTCTAGTCCCAACCTTCCCCTGGTGCTCTACAAGCCCATAACTAAAATTTTTGTTAAGTTACGTGAATTGAGTAGATTGCACAATATTCAATCTCCAACTGTAACACATACTAGTAGTAGGATTGCTAGTGGCACCATCTCACAACCAGGATCAAACGGCTTCATTTTAGTAACACCTATTCAAGTGAACATGGCGGGATCTCTCACCTGGTACCCAGAATTCTCTGAGAAGGGGAATGACAACGTCGAACAGCACTGGTACCTTTGTGAGGTCATCTGGAGGGCGTGACAGACACCAGATGTTGGGAAGTTGATAGAATTTCAGAACACCCTTAGGGAGAGAGCCCTATGCTGGTTTATGAAATGGTCGGAAGCTCACCCGAACCCAGCGATGGCAGATGTAAAGAGGGATTTCATTAAAGAATTCAAATTGCCCCAAATAGACCAACAAGGCCTATCAGAGATGTGGGAAATCAAGCAGCGAGAAGGAGAAACTGCTTGGGATTTGATGCGGAGATTCAAGGATGCAATCGAGAAACTCAACTATCTAATTGACCCAAACCATCAGAAGGATTGGTTCATTAAAGCTTTACTACCTCTGACCTGAACTCCATTAACTCAACAAAGGATCGACACATTGCAGGATGCCTTAGAGTAGGCAATGAAGATAGAAGCCATGGCGGGTTACCCGCAAGAGTTCAGGGGAGGCGCAGCGGTACAGGATCCCTCAATAATGAGCCTGCAGCACCAAATAGCCAGTCTAACAGAAAAGCTCAAGGAAATGCAACCCATGCAATCGGCGAGACCGAATGTATGGTGCACGCATTGTATCGTGGAGGGACATGTGACAATGGAATGTCCCCTGTTGTGAGGCCAAAATGTGGGGCCATCGGCTGCATGGGCACAAGGGGCTCCACCACTAGGAGGGGTTGCCCAAATAAACACCCAAGGTATATATCCACTGCAACAACAATACACAGGGTTACCCGCACAAAAAAGTCTAGCCACCAATGAGTATTGTGAAATATGCAAAAGCATGGGCCATCAACCTCGCATGTGTCTGATCCTACAAAAATATTCTAATGTTCCAAATAATATATATTATGAATTCTATGCCTCAACCACCCACAGTACAGAGAAATGCCGAGCACTGGACGCACTGGCGGAGCGGCTGGACCGGCCCTCATACAGAGTAAATGAAGCTCCCCAAGGAAGAGGAGGAGGCATGAGAGGAGGCCGGGCAGGAGGTAGAGGTCCAGTAAGATGCTATAACTGCGACTAGGAAGGACATGTAGCTAGAGAATTCCCCCTCCCTAGAAGACCTTGGTGTTCACTGTGCCGGGTTAACACGCACGCAACAGAAGATTGCCTGGAGCTCATCAAAATATGGGAGGAGAGAGCTAGAAAGAGGGGGGGGAATCTAGTAAATGCAGAACCCAGGCTAATGGGAACTCAAACACAACAACACGTGGCCATAGTGATGTGAGGTGGAAAAACTATGGGGGAGGATGCGCGTGCTATGGACCCGATAAAATTGATTAGGCCAGCATCCCCAAAGCTCCTGATCAAGCCAGATCGACAGAAATTTTTTTTCCAGGAAGAAGCGGAAACGTTTGCCCAATTGGGGGGAAACAAAGGAATCGAGTTACAGAAAACTCAGAAAGACAACGAAACTCAAAGTACTTCTGAAGCTTTGATCCAGGAGTGGTTCCACCTATTCCTAAAGATTGTTAACAATGCACCAATGTTAGAACGGCTAAAGCAGAACCTGGAAGGGGTGCTAAAGAAGAACACCAGAGCAAAGGAATCAGTAGAAGAAGACCAGAAATATGTACAAAGAATAAAGATAAACAAACGAAGGATGGGAAAGGAATTTTGAGTGAACACATAGGTTGCGGGGTTCCAGATTAAAGATACCATGCTTGATTTGGGATCTGATGTCAACATCCTACCAAGGAAAACTTGGGAGGCATTGGGAAAGCCAAGATTAACATATTCTCCGATCCAACTTTGGATGGCGAACCAATATTTCAATGCTCCCATCGGTCGACTAGAGGAGGTTGAAGTTGACATTATAGGAGTAAAGACATATACGGACTTTGAAGTCATCGATATCATGGGGGATAAGGATCTGTACCCTGCACTGTTGGGAATCGACTGGGCCTTTGAAAATTATGAAGTGATTGATCTTAAAAAAGAACTGATGATCTTCAAAGATGGGGAAATCAGAGTCACTCAACCACTTGACCCCTACCAAGGACCAAGATATACAGAGACTGTGGATAATAGAGAATATGTTCAACTCCTAGACCATCTCTACCAAATGACCACAGGAAGAAGGGAAGATTACCTCAACCCGATGGCAGAAGGCAGAACAATTCCAGTGGATGGAAAACTACAGAAAGGCCCTGGACACACTAAAAGAAAAGCTGGCAAGTGTGCCATTACTAGTCCACCCGAATTGGGACAAACAGTTCCATGTACACCTTGATGCGTCCAACATTGTGCTCGGTGCGGTCTTAGCTCAACCGAGGGACACTTTAGTCGATCATCTGGTATATTTTTCCAGCCGCAAGTTGTCAACAGAAGAATGGAACTACACAACCACAGAGCGAGAGGCATTGGCAATGTTCTAATCTCTCCATAAATTCCGCCACTACATATTGGGAGGTAAGTTCAAAAGTGTCACAGATCACTTAGCGTTGAAATATTTAGTAAACAAACCAGTCTTAGAATCGAGAATCTGCAGATGGCTCCTACTTTTCTAGGAGTTCACATTTGAAGTAATTGTAAAGCTAGGAAGACTCAATGTAGTGCCTGACCACCTGTCACGACTAGAGAATGGAGAAAATGGAAAACCTCTAGATGATCAATTGCCAGATGCTGATCTTTTCAGAGTGGAAGCCATCCCAGATTACCTAAACGAGATCACCGCTTACCTCACAACAGGTCAGTGTCCACAAGAATATACTACAACACAGAAAAGGCATCTGGTAGTTAGAGCCGCGGAATATCAGCTAATAGCAGGACACCTATACAAGATGGGGCTGGACCACGTTCTTCGAAGATGTGTCGTGGACCACAAAAGAGAAGCTGTACTATGGGAAAGCCACAGTGGTTTTGCAGGAGGACATATGGGAGCTAAAATGATGGCACGCAAAGTACTACAAGCAGGCTTATGGTGGCCAACAGTGCATAAGGACAGTAAAGCATTTGTTCAGAAATGTGACATTTGTTAGCGGACAGGACGACCATCTCACAGAGATGAGCTTCTGCTTCATCCGATAAAAGTACTATAGCCATTCGAGAAGTGGGCGGTCGACTTTATAGGACCCATAACACCGACTGCAAGATACTCAAAGGCAAGGTACACAATCACGGCGACAAACTACCTAATGTGCTGGGCAGAAGCTGCGCCAGTAAAGAACTGCACGGCAGAAACTTCTGCTAGGTTCATATTTAAAAATATAATCACTCGGTTTGGATGCCCGAAAAGCTTGACGAACGACCACGGTACACATTTCATCAATGACACCATTAAGTCCCTCCTAAAGAGCTTCATGATACAACATCATAAAAGCAGTCCATATCATCCGCAAGTAAATGGCATAGTGGAAGCATTCAACAAGATATTAGAGAAGGGGCTGACGAATATTTGCAACGCGCAGCGTGACGACTGGGATGAACGAATTCCAGCAACACTGTGGGCATAACGAACAATGGTAAAACAACTAAACAACCAAATGCCATTTCAGTTGGTTTATGGTAGGGAAGCGGTAGTCCTAGTTGAATTCATTGTACCAATCCTTCTAATTGCAACAACTCTACAGCTATCTAAAGAGGAATCCTTAAACAAGCAATTTCAGGAGCTACAAGAACTGGAAGAAGGATGATTTCTTGCAGAGTTTCACCAAAATTTAGAAAAGGAGAGGCAGAAAGCTTGACATGACCGACATATTAAACACAAGACTTTCCATACTGGGGAGAAAGTTCTACTCTATGACAGTAAATTCCAGAAGTTCACAGCAAAACTGCAGATGCATTGGTTGGCGCCATTTCACGTCATAGAAATCAAACAGTCAGGAGCAGTTCGGTTGGCACAAATAAATGGCCAAGTTCTACAAGGATGGGTTAACGGCGCACGCCTGAAGCCCTACCAAGAGTAAGTTGATCATTTTATTTTCAATAAATCTCGCAACCGAGAGGAGTCGGTAGGGTAGATTAGAGTCAATAACTCTCTCGCACCCGAGATGAGCATAGATAGGATTCACCATAATAAAATAAATTTCAGTTGAGTTGCGGAGACCGCAATGCAACCAATAGTGGTCGAGGAGGGGTAGTGTCCAACGTGTCATCCACGTCAGATAGGAAAGTGTGCCAAACATCATCCCATCATCATTAAGAATAGTACCAGTGTCAGTCCATAAGATCACCAAGATTTTGAAATAATTAACATAATCAGCATCATCCATACTGTAATAAATTTTCCATAACTAGACATAACCACCAGCTGTCGCATCTGCCTAGATCCCGAGACCACAGTCAGCAATGTCAAAACCCACCTCAGCAGCTAACTAATCGCATGATTGTAGCCGCGGGGAAGCCAAGGAAAAATTAATTAGTTATGGGGTCTCATCAACCTCATCCGTGCCGGTTACTTACATAACCTGCATGCAGAGAAGCGTGAGAATGCCAGAAAAATCTGAGTTAGAGTTAGAAACCTCCAGAAGAGCAAGGGAAGTTGAACCAGAGCCAGAGCAGAGAAGGCATCCGGAAGAAGAAATTCAAGGGAAAAGAGAGACAACTGCTCTTCAGGTATACCAGTGACGAGCTAAAATGACAAGAGTAAGCCTAGCGGTCGTGGAACTGGAACTGGATAGCAGAATTCAGAAAATGGAGTCCCTCGTAGGAAAGTATGACAGTGCAACCTTAATCGACGCAGACCTCACGGATTCCTTTGAGTTTCCTGTGCTAAAAAGGCAGGTATACATTGAGAATTATACAACAGAGGTAGAATGGGCAGCAGCAAGAGTCCTGCCTAAGTTCAAGGGTATCCAACAGTCCACAATAATGAATTTAAGAAAATTACCAGTGTTTGGGATTACAGGCGCTGCGATGCAGTGCACAAAATTTTTGTTGAGCAGGATTCAGAACGACTCTCTGAGGCTGGGAAAAGAAATCCCAATTCATGCCGAGAACATTCATAGGTTGACAGGACTGTCGCAGGAAGGAAGGGACGTGTCTTCAGCGTTCCAAACTATTTCTAAAAGGGAAAAGAAGTCGGGAGATACATACTACTACGCTAAGTATAACACTCGAAGAGGAGTAAAGGGAGCAAAAATTGAGTTAATTAATAGGCCAGAAATCAGGTTTTCTTGCTATCTCATTGCTAGCAAGACGATGAGGCATTATACAAAAGGGGAGTGCACATTAGACACAATTTCGGTTGCGGAGCATTGTGTCCAAGGGACAAGATTGAATTGGTGCTCCTTCCTGATGAAGGAATTGTTCGAGGCATGCGAGGACAACTATAAGAGAGCAACCAGGTTTATCTATGGGTATTTGATCATGGCGTTGGCCATGTGGAAATGAACTTTCCCCAACATCATGATACCAGTGGAGATAGAAGAAAACCAGTTGGTGGTGATGATGTTTGTACCATGGAAGGTGTCTGGAGACCCTAGCACCAAGGAAGTAAATGCAGAAGCCTTCAGAGTTTGGTACGACCAAATGGTTGACGTCGTATTGAGTCAATAGAGAATCCCAAGAAACCTGCTAGATGGATATAGTGGGCAAGTCTGGTTTTGGGTCACACACAAGCATACGTTCCTCAGACCTACATGTGTACCAGAGACAACGTTCCAGATGAGGCCTCTGAAGTTCCAACTTGATGAAGCGGCTTTCCACACAGAGGTCTATTCATGGCCAGGAGTGGTGATGGAAATCAGATATGGAGTGTACACATACTTCTTTGACGAAATGCTACCAAACATGCTACAGGGAGAAACGTCGGAAGAGGCGGCGAACAGGATGTCAAACCTGCAGCTCTTCTCGATTATTCAGTAGCTGAACAATAAGGTACAAAGTTTCAATAAGGTAGTTCAGGTCCTAACAAGTGATGCTACTCCATTTCCAACTTTTTCAGAATTTCATGCATCACAGTCTAACCGATCTCCAAACACGACCTCCATGTTTGCACCCATCCCCAATGTCTTGTTTAGTTCACCACCCACAACAACTACAACGCTGGTGGGAAAGAGAAAAGCTGTGAAACCAACAGCAACACCAAAGGCCAAAAGGGCGAAGGTTGCAGAATCAAGCTCGGTGGTCGACCTCACAGGAGAGGATCCACCACGGCCATTAAGCGTCGGGGTACCAATCTGAGAGGAGAAGATAGTTGAGCCCGCAGGGGCAAGAGGGTTGCCACCTCCTAACCCCATAAACGCCTTTGATTTTCTGAACATCCGCGTATCGCCACCCTGCCCAGATCAACTACCACCCATGACCTAATCCATCTCCCGAGAACCCCACAGCTTCACACCATCCACTTCATCAGCCACCATGTTCGATCCAGTCATCAGAAGAATAATCAATGGGGACCATGGAATGGAGGTTAACTCGGGTAGAGAAGTCGTACCCCCAGTTAACCCAACCGTGATCCCGCAAACTACTTTTACTGACCTTATCAATCAGTCAGAGTAGTCAATTACAGACACAACTGGGCCACTCCCCAACCGAGCAGATCAAGAGGGGCAACTAGATCTAAATATGACGGGCTCTATACCACAGCAAACTTCTCCACAGTCACCTCAAGACCAGTCAGCAAGATCAATTTCCAGTGGACAACCACTCCAGGTACGAATGCCAGATCAGGGTACATCTAGTGCTGAGAGTATCGAGACATGGGGGACAACTCAACTGTACCATTTCATTCATAGGGCAGCCCAACAGGCTGAGAGGCTCCACTCGAAGCTCTAGCAGAAATGTGAGCAACAGCAACAACAGATCAGCACGCTTACTGAACAATGTGAACAACTGACAATGGAAAAGTTGAATCTATAGGAACAACTGGAAACAGTGACCAGGGTTTTCAGGGAAGTGCGGCCTATAGTAACGGCCAGCATCAATCAAATACCAGAAGACGTGTAGGAGACTGATGTAGTCGGGCGGGCGATCCACCTCAGGGTGGCATATTCACAACTTCACCAAGAAAATGTAGAACTCAAAGCGGCACTGGAAGCCCTACCCGCACTGCCCGACCCAGCGGTTGTGTACTCCGCACAAATAGCAGAAAGATAGGGCCAAGTAATGAAAATGCAGGAAGTTCTGAGTACTGCAGCAAGAGAAGCATACGACCTACTGAAGGGTCTACAAGAATTCTCAACAACCCTTATCATGAAGGCACAACTGGTCTCGTTACAACTACAACAAATCTCCAAGGAAATTCAGGAAGCTATGGACCCGACGGGACTTGACCAGCTCTACGCCCAGGCAGATGTATTAGAAGTCCAAATACAGAAAATAGAAGAGACCTCAACAGCGGCCAAGTAGGCCATACGAGAGCTTCGGAAGCCCGTAAAACTTAGTGCACAAACAATGCAGCAATTGGCCTCTGAGGCCAACACGCAGATCGACACAGTGTTGGCCACCTTACCCCCGAATGCAGGGGAGGAAGTTGTCACCAGAATCATGGCTGAGACTGAAGAACTAATACAAGGGTGGCACCAGGCCATGGAAACCTTCCAGGAGCTCAAAGCATCAGCTCTAACCAAGTTCCCAGAGTTGGGGCCCTTGTTTAGACAGCCAGGAGGAGGCATCCAGACAGAATAGGGCGCAGGGAAGAGCGGACCCATGGAAGTAGAGACAGTACAGGATAATTGACTCGAGGCGAGTGAATAGGATGTGGTCGGGGCCTGCTGGGGCCTTTGTTTTGAAATTTAATATATTTTGAGTTGCGTCTAGTACGTGGCAGAGCACAACCATGATAGGCAGGAAGGTGTCAATGTTGCGGAGGAGTAAAGGACAGGTGTCGCGACTGTTGCGGGAGTAAGCATAGATGGCGGAAGAGTGTGGAAGGAAACGAGCAGTGAACTCCTGATGAACAGAAAGAAACAGAAGACAACTGAGCAAGAAGAAAGGAGCAACTGTTAGTTGTGCTGGCAGCAGAACAAATAGGTAGCCAGCCAGCGGGTAAGGAGGTTGGCGCAGACGAGAATAGGCAACAGGGAGCCGCAATAGAGCTCTCTCGGTGTTGTACTATTCTCCATTTCTATGTGTTCTTTGTATTCTCTCTCTCTCTGTCCAAGAGGACGTATTGTATTTTTCTCTGTTCATGCTCATGCAGCTGAGCCTTGTAATATTTCGCCACTGATAGCCGATGATTAATATATTCATAAGTATTGTTCCGAGTATCTGTTATGGGTTTGAATGAGTGGTTTTGCAAGCACCTTTTAAAATTTTATTTACTATAAGTCTGAATGTTTTCCTGAGAGGTATATGTTATGGAATATTTTGTTATGGTTGTTTAAGACTTTATTTTAGATTGATTCTACTGTATTGATGTTGTCAGGATGATATCGATCTACTCCCTATCACAATAAGGTCGCGACACGCCTCGGGTGAGACTCTTTGCCCTTCGGAGCAGAGTGCAAATGTCGACGTGAAACTAGACTACGACGGAAAACATTGTTGGCCCTTAAAACCTGAACCCGGGTCTTCTCTGCCAGACTTGTTCTCTCGCCAACATCTCTTAAGGAGGTATCTAGGTATCTAGTCTTGTTGCATTGGATCAACTGTTTTTTTAAGTTTATAATATTTTAAAATTCTATTATTTTATGGGCTAACTATTTAAGTGGAGGTTACATAATTACTTTTGAGATAAATTTCAATTTTTGATTTGTGAATACTACTAAGAATAGTCTAGAATATTCATGAAATCCTTACCACTCATCTAATAATTATTGATAATTAAATTATAAGTCTAAAAGCCCTATTTCAAAATAAACAACATATCAATGTAAATGTTAAAAATTACAAAAAACATTCATATTACAAGAAGTTAGTAGATACTTACACATATAAACATGGGAAATGAATCAAAATTTAAGTGTAGTGTAACTAATAAACAAATGGTTTTTTTTTTGCTCAAATTCAACAATACAATTTATTATTGTATTGTTTATTTTTTTTTATTTTTTTTTGCAAGATTGTGATTTTTTATTGTTCAAAATGCACTTTTGAACACATAAATGAATTCAACACTCTAAAAAACTTCTAGCACTCTTTGCAGATTAAACAACTTAAACTTATGGATCTTAAAAATCTTTATTAGATTTTGGCAAAGTTGGCTCAAAAAAATGCCAAAAAAAATCATTTCTCTATTAATTATCTTAAAAATCTCCACTAGATTTTGTCAAAGTTAACCCAAAAAAAGTGCCAAAAAAAAGTCATTTATCTATTAACTACACTACGCCAAAATTTCTATAAATTCAATATATCATATTTCTTGGAAAAATTAATATAAACTTTATATAAAATATAACAATATACTATTAAAATTACTACACAGTCTAGTGTAATTGTATTTACAACTTTAAGTTTAAATACAATTGATCATAAAGACAATATTTCACGCACCATGTGTATTTTGCATTATCTAAATTGCACTTTTGGATGTATAAAAGGATTCTCACATTGAAAATTTACTGGGCATTTGGATTTTGTGTAGTACATATCTTAAGCTTGCAATTCTAACATATAATTACTTGATTTTAAACAAAATTGATGGAAAATATACCTAAAGAAAAGGATCAAAATACAAAATAGTTGCCAATCAAATGATTTATCAATAAAAAAATATTTTTTCCAATTTCTTTTATTATTAATAATATTTATAAATGATACATATTAATTTCATATTAAAAATTAAATGAATTACACACTTATATTTCTCTCTTAATTGGAAGTAATTGAATTGAATTTTTATTTTTATTTTCCAATTACTCGTTTTCTTTGAACATTGAAATATTTTATTATTATCAACTTTAATTTTTTTCCCTCTTTTTCTCTCTATATAAATAAATTACTATATATACAACTTGTAAAAAAGTTTGCACATAAGGAAATCAACTTTAATTTTCACCTAAAAGAATCTATATATTTAATTCTTTTCCCTATTTTCCTATATCAATTTTATATATTTATATAGAGATAAAAGAATTTTAAAAAATACTTTAATATTGAACTCTATATAGAGATTGGGACACAATCAAATATTTGATTGTGCACATTAAGTAAATTATTTCAATATTAACTATGTATATATTATAATATAAAGTAATTGAAAATAAATATTTTCTTATGGTTAAAACATTTTATTGATATATTACTCAAAAAGAAGGAAATGTATAATTCCTTTCATGCTCATCATGGGCTAGGCAAGTTGTGTGTGTGTGTGAGAGAGAGACCAACATAGATCCACCTTAACACTAGATCTATCAATGGACGAGACTAATCTCGAGGTGCATACATTTTTTCAAGTTTCACACTCTAAATGAGGTTTTCAACTCAATAGATTTGATCCCTATAGAGGCTTGATAGATCGCAGTTTAAAATGGATGTATGTTGGTTTAAAAACAATGATCCAAATGTGCAACTAAATGATCATTTTCTAATTATTCATAATAACATTGGGGAAATTAACATTTTTTTAAAACAAAACAAGTAGAGATTTTTCTATTGATTCAATTTGGTTTGAAAGCCAAAGCCTTTTACATTTTCTACAATATCTTCTTCCACTATGTTCAAAAATGACCAAAAAATATTCAAGCTTTTAGCTCTTTGCCTACAAATTGTTGTTCTAATCTACCATTTTTTATATAGTCTCCAAAACCTCCTAAGATAAGTACATATTTTCACAGCATTTATTTAAATTTAAAAAAAGAAACTACCCTTTGTTATTCTCCCTTGGAACATATTTAACCTCGGCGTCATCATTTTATAGCCTTGGCTGAGTGGAATCAGAAACCAACTCTAGCCATGCCTCCTCAATTGTTTACGTCTATTGTTTTAGTGCCACATCCAATTGCATAAGTAGCTCTGCAAACATTTCCTTGTTCACCCTGCTTATCACTGCATCGGTCGAAGGAACCAACCTCTCAATATTGAGGTTTAAAATATCATATGCTACTTGCAAACTATCCAGCTTGGTCTGAAATAGAATGATTTTTTTTATTTAAGAGAACAATTTGAGATTGGATTTTAGCCTTCCCCATTTCCCCTTTCTTGTTTAACAGGTTCATTATGTACTCTGTAGATGCCATCAAGTAATCCAGTTGAAAATTGAATTTGTCTTTCTTTGCACTTGACAAACTTTCCATTTGGATATCCACACCACAATCCACCCTCTTTATATGACTATTAAAAAACAGACTCTAATTCTTAGGGATACAAAGAAGCACGAGGTCTCTTTATAACCTTATGAGTCGACCTCTGTCAAATGCCCACTTCACTTACCATCTTTATTACGATAGTACTTCTCATTCTTTCTTTGACTCTTGCATTCAATCAAAGGGATAATTCCTCTACAACTTCCATCCCACCCCATTAAATCCAAGATCCAAAAGCGTGTTTGTTGCATCTCCATTATGGAAACACTAACTCGTTGCATCCATCAAAATTTATTAACAAGATGAATCAGCTTCCACCCATCTCTTGTTTTTACTAAATTATCATTGGTTATCCAAGTGTACACATGATCCCAAAATTTGACAGTGAGAAGGAGTTGTGAAAGATAAGGGAGAGAAAATACATAGGCGACAAACCATGTTGGAGTATGACAATAGGACATCGGAAAACCAACATGTTTATTATTAGGAATTTGGCTTCTGTGATCCATAAAATGTGTATAAGAATTTTCGGTAAAAATCACATGTAAGAAATTTGTGTCAACGTGTTTCGAACCAGCCAGTATGGTTTCATGTTTATTATTTATTTAATGTAAATTACAACTTGCAATACCCTTAAGACCTGATTTGATTTTGGAATTTTCATGGTAAAGTTTTGTCATCCTGAGTCATCATTCCTTGTTCTAGAGAGACACCTTTATTAGCTAATGAATTTACCAATGAATTATGATGTCTTTTAACGTGGAAGAATTCAACAACCTTGAAATTTTCAATTTGCAAACTTATTCTATGCAGAATGGAGGATTGAGATTGCATTTAGTTCTCTTTGATCTTGCACACATGTTGAATAACTAACATCGAGTCTCTAAAACCCATTAATTGCATAATTTTTTTTTTTATATTGCCAATTCGAGACCTTGTCACAAATTTAAGAATTCTTCTTGGGTATTAGTTGAACTCCCCATACCCAAAGTATATTATGTCTTTATTTCTTTGTCGGGGGAAAAAATAACCCCCTTGCTCTTGCATCCTTGGTAATTACCATTTTTATTTGAAAGAAGGAAGGAATAATTTTGGATATATAGAAATCACGAATATCATATTTTAACATTAAACAATTTTGGTTACAGCTGTAATAAGGAGCTCTGTGGAAACCATAATCATGGTGGTAGTGAGGGTTTAGCATCTGCAGGCGACTAGTATCATTGTTTGGGTGATGATTTCAGTCAAATGCAATCTCTTTCTTTACTTTCTATGGATTTCGCACTTTCCAGGGCAATAATTGTATGCAGTCAAGATAATGTGTCAATTTAATTGATAGTTGGAGGTTGGGATTTCTCCTTGTTTACGGGATCAATAGCCCATTTATGTTGCCTTATGTTGTTTTTGACCCCCTTTGTATATAGAGTTGGAGGATCTAGTTGATTATGAGCCCTATGATTCCCCATGTGAAAGTATCTTTGTATATTTTCTAGGTTGGATAAAAAATACAAATCCTTATGCAATTTTTTTGTTTATTTCTCCAAGTGGCCACATATTCAATGACACAGTGATGGGGGAGCATCGGGACAAGGAGTTCGTTATGGGCGAAGCAGATAACTCCAAAAAATGGCTAGCAAATAATAATGGAAGGACACAAGGCATGGTTTTGATGGATGTAGTCTAGGATCTCTTGGTATAACATGAGGTTTGGACCCCACGAGGCCTATCTCCCTTTCTAACTTTCTTCTCTTTCTGTTGCTCCCATTCAAGCCCATTCACCTGGCAACATTGGATTTTATGGAAGGTTTTGGCACCAACAAGGGTTTTGCACTCTTGGGTGATTTTTAGTCTTTGGTTCCAACACCTTACTTCAATCCCTTTCAATTTTTGAACTCTCAAGGGCATGGCATCAGTAATCAGGTCGGGCCACAAGATCGAAATCCTGTTGAGGAGGCATTGAAATATCAGGGTTTTCCGGTGAAGTCTAGCATGAGAGGGAATCTCAATAAAAGTTATAACCATATCAATCTCATACATCAAAAGAAACCACATTGTATATAAAAGGCCAAGCATGTAAAAATTTCTATGGTTTTGGGTGTGGATGTTAAGATGAATAGGGTTTCAGCTCTCGTGAAAAAATCCTTGGTTGGTCGAGTCTAGTGTCGGCATTTTTCAATACAAACACTAAAATAATGTGATCCAAATTTATGCAGGAACACAACAAAATATAGAAATAGACATAATCATAGAGATGCAACAGAAATAATACTTCATTTCATTAATATCAAATAACAGAAATATGCTTACAGACATAATGGAAATAAAATAGTTAGGGCGTCGGTAGCTTATCTCTTAGAAGAGATGTGGCGGCTACAGGCCTTTGAAATGTGTTATAATAAAGCTCAAGGGCCTATTTTTTATTAAGAAACAATGGAAAAACCTAAATATCCAAAAGCCTAACCCTAGGAGATGAAGCGCCAAAACTATGGGCCCCGTTTGGGTAAATTGGTGTTTCAACTTCCCAGGGACGTAACTTTGGCATATGATCTCCGTTGGATGCACACCATACCTCGTTAGAAATATCTATCCGAGGACTAATACTTTTCATGTGAGAAACATCAATCCATGGACCCATTTTTCTCCTGGGTTTCCCAAAAAATGTCGTTTAGGGCCTCAAAACAACTCCAGAAGTTCAGGACCCGAAAAACTGCTAAAAATAGTAAGTTTTGCCGAAACTGAAAAACTGAAAGAACTGATGGTGGGGGATCAAATGAAATATGTGGGTGGCCACCAATATCCACTTGGATAATTAGGGCCTCCAAACGGCTCCGGAAGTCCAAGACCTGAAAACTTGCTAAAAATAGTAAATTGTGCTGAAACGGAAAAACTGAAAGAACTGATGGTGAAGGTCTAAATGAAATAGGTGGGCGGCCACCAATATCCACCTAGATCCGAATGGGTTGAATATTATATAGATTCTCTTATTATTTCTCCTCCAGGGTTCAAAGAATTGTTCAAAGGATGGATTCACTTAAATTTTATAGAAATTGAGGATGCTCAAAGAATAGAATAAAAGATATGGCACATTGATTCCTCTCATGTGATGTTCAAATTTTGGACGCCCCTATTTGATGCTTGTAGGGAAAGGTCGAACTTGGTGAGATTATGATTTCACCTCCCACCTTCTCCTCTAGCTTTATAGACGAATAAAATATTTCAAGATATCGAGAATTCCATTGGTTCCTATCTTGATCATGATACTTCGTATATATCCATGGGGAAAATGACTTTGGCTAGAATTCCGATAAAAGTGGATCTCATAAGTGGTCTTCCTACTGAAATTGGTCTCAGTGGAGAGGAGGAATTTATTCATTCCCTAAACCATGAAGGTGTTCCTTTCAAATTTCATTGATGTCATCAATATGGTCACCTCATCAAGCATTGTGTAGTTGTGCCTCCCTCAGTGGATGAGGATGACAATTTTCGATGGGAGGACCTTAATCTCTAGAATAAGATGTCATCATCTTGCAAGGATATTGGTGGTCTTAAAAGGGGGTCTAAAGAGATGGTTTTGACAACAACAATGCCTCCTTTGTACTCCATCATCATGGACGGTGGGCCTCAGGATCTCCTAGAGCACCTTGTTCTAGGTAATCTTCCCTCTTCTTGCTCTCTTGTATATTCAATTTATAATCATTGTATGGATTGTTCTTCTTTCAACTCTCTTGGGACTTTAAATCTTTGTTCGACTTCTATGTATTTCCCCTCATCATTGGGCTCCTCTCATAACTTTTCCCAGATCCATTGCACCTTTACCCTGGCTCGAGTGACTTCTCTTGCTCATCTATTTCCCTTTATAAATATAGCTTCCTCATACGAGGTGTGTCTTCCTACAATCTTCACCCTTGATCAAATAGGATTTTTTTGATTCTTTGATTTGGGCCTAGGAGAAATTCAGATCTCTTGTTCTCAGAGTAAGGGAAGGGGGAGAAAATCTAATATGACAAAATCTAAGGAGTGTGGCAGGGATAAGATGGTTGTGGGTAGAAAATCATAAATACAAGAGGCCATTGGAGCAGTTGTTGCCTCGGTGAGAGTGCTTAAATGAATATTCTATCTTTCAATTGTCGGGGTCTTGCAAGTCCCCCTAAAATACTCATTTGCAAAAGCCTTAATTGAGTCTTTTTCTCCTAAGATTACTTTCCTCCAAGGAAATTTGGGTGATTATTCATTTGCTTGAAGGGCTTCTGGGTGGATGGATATTTCTGGGCTCAGATGATTATGGGCACTTGGGGGGTCTAGCATTTATGTGGAATTTCCATAGTATTAAACTATTAAATTCTTGGAGCATTGTATCAAGTTTGGGGTACGGAAATATTTTATGAAGAGTTGGGAAGATCACTCACCCTTCTCATTATTTGTGGCCCATCCATGGGCCCATCACAAAACTGAAAAGACATTTGGGAGACCTTCTTTAGCAAACCCCTCTTAAATTCTCCTTCCATAATTATTGGAGAAATTTCAATTTCTCTTTGGGGTCCTTGGAATCATGGAGCGAAAGGGATATTCCCGATCCATTGTTTGAATATTTCACTAGTTGGATCACTAGTCAATCCCTCCTTGATGTGGACTCGGTGAAGATTCGCCCTACCTAGAGAAATAAAATAATTGGTTTAGATAGGGTGGAAAAATTAATTTGATCATTTTCCAGTGGTTGAGGAATTAATGGAACAATTTGTTTCATCAAACAATGGGTAAGGGACGGTGATGTCTCGAATCACTCTCCATTTTTTTTATAATTAAAAGGAACCACTCACAAGCCAGCTTTTCCATTCAAAATTAACTCTAATTGGCTCAAATAATAATATTTCATGGCTTTGGTCCAAGAGAATTGGCATACTTATACTCCGTAGGCTAGAGTATCTCTAAGTATTCACTTTGAAAACTGTTTGAAGTGTATCAAAAAAAAACATAAAGAGTGGGAAAAGAATGAGAAACAGTTCGAAGCCTTGTAACTTCAAGAGATTAAAAATCAAATTTAGGCTTTTTCCACTGAGGATGGGAAGGTTATGGTTTTGTAGAGTCTAGTGGTGTTACTTTTCGATTAGAGAAGAGGAAGATAAAAATACTAGATGATGGCTAAAATGGAGGTTGAAAAGTAGTTCCATATGGCTCAAATGTGGAGGTGACAATACTAATTTTTTCCAAGCTTACGCTAAGGGGAGAAAAATGGGAAATACAATTCAAAATTTAAGAGACTGGGATGGTAGGGAGGATTCCTCCTTCTCATCCTTAGTAGATATAGGGAAATTTCACTTTGAAAATATTTTCAAAGCCTAGGAAGAAGCCTCTATTGTTGAAGTCATTCACACATCCCTTCCTTTCCCTAGATTTATTGACAAGTAAGGAAATAGTGATCTCATGGCTAAAGTCTTTGAGGACAAATTAAAGAAAGGCTTTCATAACTTTAAAAAATATAAGAGCCCAGGGTCCAATGGCTAGGGTGTGGAATTATTCCTGGATCTATTTGAAATTATTTGAATGACCTTCTTCAGTGGTTGAAGAATCCAAGAGGGAGTGTGGGATTCTTCCAGCCTTTAGCTCCACCTTTATTTCAATAATTCGAAAGGTTGAATCTCCCTCTATCTTTGAAGACTATCGACCTACCTCGTTGTGTAATTCCATTTATACGTTTATTTCCAAAGTGATTTTAAGACTCAAACTGATTCTCTCCTCCTCAATATCTAAGAAGCACTCTACTTTTCTTAAAGACAGACATATTCACAAAGTGATTGGGGTGGCTTAAAAAGGTATACATAGTTTAAAAAATATGAACCTAAAAGGAGTTGTGATCAAAATTGACTTATCCAAATCCAATGATTGTGTCAATTGGATTTATCTAAGACTCCTCCTCACACATGTTGGTTTCAGTCTAGATTTCATAACATGGGTTATGAGTTTTATTCAATTTGTCACATTTTTTGTTCTAATCAACGACGCAACTTCTCAAATTTTCCATGCCCATCATGGGCTTCATTAGGGATTCCCTCTCTCTCCTTTAATATTTTTACTGGTAGTGGAATGACTAAGTTGTATTTTGGAGGAGGCCAAACAAAGAGGATACTTTCATGATCGTTTAATGATTAGAACTTTGGTTATCTCTCACCTTTTATTTGTAGATGATATATTAATTTTGTAATGGAAGCCCCATCAGTGGATAAGATTAGGGGAATCCTCTTTTTTTTTGGGAACACTACTGGTATGTTAATCAATTTTCAAAAATCATATGTACTTGTTTCCAACTTAGAGGCAGTTGACCTTCGTCAAATTTCACAAATTTTCTGATACAAATAAAACTGATGGATGAAAGTCTTAAATATTTTTGGTTTTATATGAAGCCTAATACCTATCGAAATGAGGATTGGATGTGGCTAATAGCAAAGGTCGAAAAGTGTATCAAAAATTGGATTCACAGATGGCTATACAGGGCTAAACAGTTGGTTTTGATAAAATATGTCCTTGAAGCAATTATGGTATATTGGAAATCACTGGTCTGCATCCCCAAATGAATTATAGAAAGAATCGGACGTATATGTTTCAATTTTATCTAGTTTTTTCTCAAGGAGGAAGTGGTTCTACCTTGGGTTCATTGGGAGAAGAACACGAAAGTCCCTAGATGGCCAAGGCCTTAAAAATATATTTTTATTTTCCCAAGCTTTGGCTACAAAATGATGTTTGTGTTTGTTGTCCACTCAGGGTATGTGGACAGTGGTTGTCATTTAAAAGAATATTTCCCCCACTCTTTGGAATACTAGGTACACAAATCTGATAAGACAATGCAGAATATATCGATAGTTCGGCAGACAATTTCAAATACTTTTGAAGTTATTATGAAAATTTCTGAGCATAGGAATCCTACTGCTAAATATTGATTTACTTCTCTTACTTGTTTTTATTATACAAAATTTATTTAACTGAAAATATTCAGAAAAACATTGAAGTAAACACCACTAGAAGCCTACACAAATATAAATCATTTACTCAACATCATGCACATATGAAAAAGGACACAATTTTTTTGGAAAAATGTCCCCAGAAAAACCCAATGCGAGAAAACCAGTGCAGCAGATTTGAGGGTTTATTATTATTAAGCAAGAATATTTTGAGTACATCTAAGGTGCCATAAACCGGCTCACCCAATAGCAAAAACCTCGGCCACAGAGAAAATGTGAGTTTTACCTCATTCCCGCAAGTCCCGACTGATCCGGATGAGCCACTGGTGAAACCCCAGCTAGCTCTGTGCATTCTCTATGATGCCACTGCGTAAGGCTGTGTGGCCCTGATTGAAGGACTGCGTCACCCTTTCTCTGCGCTGATCAACTTCTCTCGGAGTCTAGTTTCAGCCCTGTCGGCTCATAAACCCCAGTCTCCAGCTGAATTTCAGACTTTCCTTGGAGGCTCTACGCTTCCCCTGTGTGAGCCCTACGTGGGGCTGCGTCACCCTCTCTAGGGACCGCGTCACACCCTCTAATGGTTGCACTGCCTCCATTGTGTCTCTATTTCCCTTGCTCTGCATTGTACTATTAGTCCTCCTAACCAATCACTACATCTGCCCCTCACTGCGTCTCTGAATCATTCAAATTTTATCTTCGTCTGAGAACTGCTCCGTCAGAAGAATTTCAACTCTTAGATTTTGTGTGTTTCCTCCAACTGACCCCAAGCCCTTCCTTTATAATTTTCTGGTTAATAAATCAATGATCGTGATCTAATCTCTAATCAATGGCTAATATTAGAAGTAGCTTGATCCACGTCCCTTAGAATGTTCTCATCACATGTGTAAATTAATTCACTTTAATTTTTTAATTTCCCTAAATTAGACTTAGGGTCCTTATTAAAAAATTTAATTATTTGAATAAATTTTACACCGGATCTCTCTGGGTCTTGGAGATCTCATGTGTTCTATCCCCTCCACAAAGTTTCAGAGCTAGAGCACATCCGATGCCACCCCAAAATCTCAACACTCCCTCTTAGCGAGGAGTGTGCTCTAGCAATACTTCCTCACTGAAGCATCACCCTGATCTATAGAATTGGTTTTCGCACTGATGCTTGGCCTACTGCCCTCCATCCACTATGTTGCTGCCCATGTCACTGCCACTAACACTACTACATCTGTACTGCATTTCCCTCTCAAATTGCTGCACCATGCTGCCTATAGCACTACAACTCAATTGTTGAGAAGTAAGAAATTGAAGGACCACCACCCAATAACTGACAAACAAGTCAGTCGGGTTGCATCTCATCACTGAAGCACCCTCTACTACTGCGATGTCTCTCTAAAGCTCCACGTTGTCTATGCCACTACACTGCCTCTGCGATGCTGAAATCCCATCAGCCTCTGCGCTTCGGCTTCCACGATGTTCTTGCCTCTCCTCTGCACTGCTCCAAACTTCACTATCCCAACTCTCCCTTTGCTTCTCCATGATTTTATGCACCCACTTCTCTAGTCATCCTACTATTGTCTTAAGGTTCCCGTAGCTCGTATGTGATCCAAGAGTTTGAGCACCTCAAGGATCCTGCCTCACCATCTGTAGCTGCTCTAAAGATCTATATCACCCCACCTCTTCTCTCGAGGCACATGAGCACTCATGGCCACATCATCCTCACTACCACTGTCCCCTCTAGTTGTTGCTACCTTAGAATCTGAAGCTTCTGTATCCTTCCTCTTAGGACAAGTGCTGGCGAAGTATCTAAGTCTGCCACATCTGAAGCACCGAACCTTGGATAGGTCCTTCTTCTTCTTCCCTTGTTGTCGATGTCCTTTTGATGCTACGGACGCATCTTCCTCCTCCTCCTTCTTCACCTTGACACTTCCGCTACGGAATTCCTTCTTGGCTACCCTCCGTATCTCCTCTTGTTTAAGGATCGCCCATATGTCACCCCAATTTCGGAGTTGTGTTCTGCCCAACATGCTTTGGACAAAGGTCTCTCACTCATCGGTGATTGCATTTAAGGAATTATTCACCAAGAGCCCTTCATCTAAATTTCCCCCCCCCCCCCCCCATGGCAATCAGCTGATCTCGGATCTTCTTCAACCTGAAGAGGAAGGGATCGATCTTCTCTCCCTTGTGCATCTAGAACATCCATGTTTGGTTCTCTAGAAGCATCTTCCATTGGATAGAGTTTCCTTGATACAACATGGTCAAAACTATCCACATCTCATGTGTCATCCTCTTCTCAGCAATGTGTGGGACCATGTGATCCTTCACTCCATCCATGATCAAGCGCTTTGCCTGTGCCTGATTTTCGTTGAACTTCTTCAGAGTGTCCGCATCGGTCGGCAAAAATAGGATATTTTCCGCGTGGCCTCCGATACCGTATTCATCCAGGACTGTCAATATTCTGGCCTTCGAGATCGCAAAGTTGGACACACCGTCCAACCTATCTTGATCTCTCAGTCTGTACGGGTCCATCTCTGCTCAAACTATCGAAAAAAGTACTCTTCTCCGACCTTCTACTGCTGCTGCACTCAACAGAATACTAGATCTAGGTTTCTTAGCGATAGTATTCCTCTAGAGATATTACTCCCTCTGAAAAGTGATTTCCCTCCCAGAAATCCTTTGCCAATTTTACTGAATCATCCCTCTACGATCACTATCCTAATTGAATCTCGAACTTCTTGGAAAAATTCTGTTGAGGAACTATTTCTCCTCACTTTGTCACCTTTACTAGGCACTGTTCTACACTGACAGAACCGATGCCTCACCAACAAATTTTGAAGATCAGAAGTTGCACTTCCAACCCTGGAAAACTGCACAACGACACTCCCTCTTGGACTGCGTCATCCCCCTGTTGTTGCATGAGAAAAATGGCTCAACGTCCCTCTCCTGGTGCTATGCCTGCCTCTGCGTGAGCATATTGGATTTGCGTCACCTTTCTGGAGCTGTGTCAGCCTTTGCGTGAGCAGACTGACTCCGCATCACCCTTCCAAGGTCTATGTTGTCCCTCTGGTGCTACGCTACCTTCTTCCGGGTCTCTGCTGCTTTAGTTTCCCTTCCTGTAGAAAATATCTCCAGCCCCTTTGCTGATGGTTTAACTTGATCTGCAATGCTATGATACCAGGTGAAAATTTCTGATCATAGAAATCCTACTGCTAATTAAATATTGATTTACTTCTCCTAATTGTTTTTACTATACACAAGTTATTTAACTGAAAATATTCAAAAAAACATCTAAGTAAACAAAACTAGCAGCCTACACAAATACAGATCATTTACTAAACATCACACACATATTACAAAGGACACACACATTTTTCAGAAAAATGTCCTCGGAAAAACCCAATGTGGGAAAACTGGTGCAGCATATCTGAGGATTTAATATTATTCAACAGCAGTATTCTGAGTACATATAGGGTGCCATAAACTGTCTCACCCAGCAGAGAATACCTTGGCTAGAGATAAAATGTGAGTTTACCTAACTCCCGCAAGTCCCGCGAATGAGCCACTAGTGAAACCCCAGCTAGCTTTGTGAATTCTCTATGTTTCCACTACATAAGGTTATGTGGCCCTGAATGAGGGACTGGGTAACCCTTGCTCTGCGCTGATCAGCTTCTCCCAGAATCTGGTTTCAACCCTACCGACTCAGAAACCCTAGTATCCAGTTGAATTTTGGACTTTCCTTGGAGGCTCTGTGTTGCCCCTGCATGAGCCCTGCATGGGCCTGTGTCACCCTCTCTAGGGACTGCATCACACCCTCTGATAGTTGTGTTTCCTCCACTGAGCCTCTGTTTCCCTTGCTCTATGTTTCACTCTTGGTCCTCCTGACCAATCACTGTATCCACCCCTCACTGCTTCTCTAAATCACTCAAATATGATCTTCGTCTCAACACTGCTCCGTTAGAAGAAGTCGATCTCTTAGATTTTGTGTGTGTCCTCCAACTGACCCCAAGCCCTTCCTTTATACTTTTCTCATTGATAAATCAATGGTCATGATCTAATATCTAATCAACGGATAATATTAGAAGTAGCTTGATCCACGTACTTAGAATGTTCTCATCACATGCGTAAATTAATTCACTTTAATTTTAATTTCCCTAAGTTAGACTTAGGGTCCCTATTAAAAAAATTAATTATTTGAATAACTTTTACACTAGATGGAATTTCTCCAAACACTTTCTGGGTCTTGGAGATCTCATGTGTTCTAGCTCCTCCACAGAGTTTCAGAGCTAGAGCACATCCGATGCTACCCCAAAATCTCAACAGTTATTAGAAGGGGCCTTGCATGGAAAGTTGGCACAGGTGATCAAGTTTGTATTGGTCATGACCCCTAGCATGGTAGTGGTCGTGCTTATCTTCTTCCACCAATCTTAATTAAGCATCTTAGAAATGGGGGAATCGCCAAGCTGGCACACATTCTATATCCTACATCGACATCTATTTGGTGACAAATATGGATATTTTCCACTAATTTGCGCATTCCTGAGGACCTTCAGGATTCGTGGTGAAATTATGCAAGATATTTCCAAACATGTCATGTCTAGTTATTAGACAAGTATGGTGAACTTGTCTAGAATGTCTCTCCGCTTAGCATCTACACTCCTAAGGTGGTACATGTTTACATAAATGCTGAAAAAATTTCAATTGATCCTAAATGGTGTTGGAAAATCGCTTGGAAATCATGTTTTCCCCTAAAATAAAAAATCCTCATGTGGTGCATCATTGAAAATAAAGCCCCAACACGAGATGTATTACAAAAGAGGTTTTCCCACATTCCCGGTTGGTGTTCCCTCTGTCAGGATAATGAAGAATATGTTACATATCTTTTTCTTTCATTTCCTTTCTGTCAACAAATATGGTCAACTTTTTGGATTGTCGAAGATCAAATCGGTCAATGGTATGATTAATGGAAATGCACCCCTCCATAAGGGGCACCCCGCCACAATGGCCCACTGAGAACCGCTCAAGATCCACTCTCCGGAAGTGGATAAGGAAGCGCCTCACCCTGAGGCAGCAACTCGGTCACAAAGTAGATATTTGTCTCAGGACGAATAGTAAGGTCGCACCCTCGCAGCACCATGACCTTGCGCCAACTGTTCCAGCATCAGATCAGGTAACGTAGAAGATGATCCTGTGATCATAATAGGTCATTCTCCATAAATTTGAGAAGGCTCTAGTGCGCCAACTTTTGGCGCGCATGAGCATCAGCTTCCAAAGCAGTCTGGAGGCCAGGCCAATCCCTCTCCCTCCACGGCATCCTGTCATCAAACAGGCACACATCAGTGACATTAAAAGCACCAAAAATTGACAAAATTCCCCCAAAAAAATTCAAAAAGTGCTTCGGCCTTCCGCGCGCCTGTTCCTCAGACATGCACGAGGAGCACGCGTATATTTTTTCCACAGAGACGGAAAATTCACACTCAAAGCCAGTGCAGGCGTGATAATTTCGCAAAAAACACTTAGTTCTACGCGAAAAATGCACGCCTCTGCCTTGATCGCCCACGCGGTCAAGGCAGAAACTAACCTATAATCCGTACAAGCCCATCCTGTACGGGCCCTGACATCGACATACTGAAAAAATTAGAATGAAGGACGTTATGGGTCCTACCTGGCTCAAGAACCACGAGTCCCGAGTACTCAGGCTGATCGCAACGGCAAGAACAGCTCTGCAAGATCCTCTGACCTCTTAAAACCACACACTCAAATGTCACAAATGAACTAAATTGAGCCATATTCGCCTTTATGTCTCCCTTTTCGGAATATTTTGAGGACCATAACGAGAGCTCAGAAGGCCCAATTGCAAGACCGAAAGCAATACTGGGATCAACACTTCATAATGTCCAAAGGAGGTGCCACACATTCACACTTCTGAAAAAATAATTTTTCAATGCTGGCAGGCATGCCCTCTCTCATCTTCTTTTCATTTAGCGCATGTCTTTCAATACTATTTGAATGAAGAATATGCTTTCACTTGGGGTATTTTGTTGCAGGTATTGTGCAAACCATCCATCGCTCCATCCACTAAAAGCACCAAAGCAGGTATCATTCTAACCTCAGCATGATAGAGTCCCAAAAAAACTCTACATATCCTAACGTCATTTCTCCATAAGAAATTAACCATAGGCTTCAAGCACCTGACGATGTTTATCATTTCCCCACCTTGCACATGATAAACATCCTTGTTGGTCGATAGAGCCTCCCCTCCATGGCACCCATCACTCAAAGTAGACCATATATCAGAAAAATCATGACGCCATGGTCATACCACTTCAGTCCAGGAAGCACTTCATGCCCATTCACCCACCATGCATCAAGTCAAGTTTTACCATATCAAAATCAAACCCCTTTCCCGAACTACCAAGTTTTGTAACCAGATCAAAAGTGCACCACCGCGCCTCGCATTTGGCCTACCATACCTCCATCAGCATAGCCCATCTGCAATACTTTCCATCTGCTTCATCACCCCCACACGAGAGACCAACCAATGGGGTTCCCACCCTCAGCAAAAACACCCTCCTCACATCATCAGTGATCGAGCACTTTCATGTTTTGGAGCACCCGTCTCTGTGTTTTGTACAATCCAAATCCCATTATTTCATTCTTTTGGTAAGTGTACAAAGATTGCAAACGGTGAACAATTTCCCCCACTCATCCATCAATTTTTTCTCCTATGGTAGCAGTCCCTGGTCACCCTTGGTCAGAGTATCACACCATTTACACATAAGCCACCATGACATTCATAACCCACATATACCCACCCTGGATGTCCTACCGATTCCAGGGATTTCCCCATCAGAAATCGTTATGACTGCCGCCAAGCTGCTTTTTATACTCCGACCTTGGGCCACTAAATCCCCATTATTAGTTTTCAGTCACCCCTTGCCATCATGCCTATGTTAAACCTATCATATCCAAGATCCTGATCCCTAGCATTAGTGACTCTCTCATTCAGTTGAGGCTTCCTTTTTGTAGACTTCAACACCTATTTTCCAAAAAGGAAGCAGTACCTTGGATCACCCCTCACCACAAAAGGGACTTCCTCGAGTGGCACTGTGGGAAGCATCATTGCCCACAGATGTCATCGATCCTCCTGAAATTCGACTACGACACAAGCTTTCATGTCAAGATGGTATCGTACCTTACAACCATTGCACTTTGATCAAATTCATCGAAGACCCATGCGTTCAATGAGCATTTATATGCCATACCAAGCTTACGCATGTGGGTACCACATTCTACCTATTGTCAAACAAAAAACGCCCCTGAGGGTCTCAACAATTGTCATCATCAACCAGCAGATCACTACTATACTAGTGACACAGATAGAATCTATATCTGTCAAATAGATTTGTTTAGCTAGCGAAAGCGTAGAAAATTTGTATTTATTGTTTCATACAATTTCTTGCAGGGTTCCCACAGGACATGGTCACTCTTCGACCTGGTGTAAGGCGTTTCCAACTCCTTGCTACACGCAAGTCTCTCTCTCTCTCTCTCCACACAATACATAGAAAAGAAACTATAATGTATTTCGGACCTCACACATTAGGGGGCAACTATTATCACTGGAAAATCAGACAAGCAAATATGACATTATTAAATGTCAGGCATAAGGATTTACAGGCAGTTGAGGCACATTAGAGAATCTGAATTTTTTTTTAAAATCTCTAAGGTCCAGAGGAAAATCAAATTGCACGCATTTTCCTTCGATATGCACGCTATTGCGCTGCTTTTCCTCAAAAAGCCGCCCAGTCCTGGGAGTGGCAGAAGTCACTTTCTGGGACCACTTGGAACACTCCAAGAAATTGATCCCACACTTGAGGCTGCCCAAGGACAACTGCCTAAGCCTCATTGGTACCTAAAGGGAGCACACAATGGAATCATGTGGCACGCAATGGAATCAACCCCCTTTCTAGGATCACCATCCATCAATGTACCAAGAGAGGGAAGGAGAGTTTGAATTCATCTATAAAATGCCACCAAGAGATGAACAAAGGGAGAGCACATTGTTATGCTGGCCAAAATTTCTTCCAAAAAATCCAGCAGTGTGTGATCCAGAGAAAGAGTAGAGAGGGGCTTCAGTTGTTGGCCACCCAAAAACTCCAATCCTTTGGAGTAGAGAGAGGGACCTTGCACCAAGGCGACTAGGAGGTAAAAACGTCCTTGCATCGAGTCTTAGAACTCCCTATTTCTAAGGGCCCCTTGGAAAGTGTGTAAACGTTCTATCTTTTGTTCCCACTAGCACACAATAAGAGGGGACATAGATGCCACCGTTGGTATTATTGTGTTGTTTGACTCTATATGAGATTTCGTGTTGTTTTTTTAGTTTAGATTTTGTTTTCTGTCTACATATGCATATTATTTCATTATCTATTTTGTTTTGTTTTATGGCATGTTCACTAACCTGCTAACTCTTTTATTTATCTGCATGTGACCATAAACATAAGAGGCAACGACCACTCCTCTTAAGTAAGTGTGGATTGGTACACTTGTGCACCAAACCCATCAACACACTGTTGAAGAAGCTTGGTAATGTCGGTTTCCCTTCCCCCTATCTCATGTTTTCAAAGCACTCCCTTTGATAATTTGGTGGGTGATTTAGATCGCTAGGAATCATATAATTTTCAAATATGAGGTATCTTCTCCCATATTCATTGTTGCAGAAGTAATGGCAATCCTTAGTCATTATCCACAGGATAAATATATCCGTAGAGTTTGAGTTGTTGAAGTTGAACATCTTGATCATTCAATACCATGGGCCTACTTTGGTGGGGCTTTGGTTGATTCAAGAAAAAAGAGTGAGGGTCGCTTCATTTTACATATTTCTTGTTTTCATTCTTATCATGTCTATATGGGTATTAGGTCGGGATATAACAATTAGGTTAAACTACAATATTGCAAAAATATTCTTATTTTTGTTACTGAGTGGGGGGTCTCTCAAATTCAAGTTTTTAGTCATTCTATGCTTGTGGTTAATTGGACTATTTGTATTTAATCTTGCCAAAATAGTAATCTTGCTCCACTTTTGGAAGATGCAAGTCTTCAAATAAAAAACTCATTTACTTATTTTTCGTGTAGTCATCTTTACAAGGAGTGCAATCAGGATGTTGATAGACTTTACAAAATAGCTCTAGATTTGGATCAGGGGCTATGGTAGATTAGAGATGTTCATGAGGGTACGAGTCACTCATATTTACACAATCCATTTCAGGATCTTCGTGTTCAGTCATTTAGGGGTCCTCTTTAGAATGCATAACACATGATCATATCCCTTCATAATATCTCTTTTCGTCCTATTGATTATCATCTGATATGTACATTGTATATATATGTTCATAGACTCTATTCTTCTCAACAGTTTTTTTGGATTTATGCATAATGCTTCTTCATCATTAAAAGAATCATTATTTTTTTGTTATGCTCTAAAGACTAGTTAATTTTTTTGATATTATCTTCATATACTCTATGTGTGTATATTTTTTAAATAATATCTTGGAAATATAATAATAATCGAAAAATAAAATAAAAAATGTTATACCTTTTTTTTTTCAAATATCTTGAAAATATATTAATAATTGAAATTTTCATATGGGACGTAGTGGTTGCATCATTAAAAAAAAAAGCTATGAAATCACTAGTAGTTGTTGTCTCTTAAGGATTGAATTACGAGAAAGAATAAATAACACTTTACTATCATTCATCAATTGTATAAACCAAAATATCTAAAGTTTAACTTCCATCAAGATTTTCTTATGAGGCACAAAGCCTTGTTTCATTAGATCAACTAATTTTTTGGAGGCTACAATATTTTTGAGATAAATCTCAATCATTGATCTATGAATATTATTAAGAATATCTTAGAATACTCAAGAAATTCCTTTCATCCACCTAATAATAATTATTGATAGTTAAATTATAATTCTAGAAGCCATGTTCCCAAATAAACAACCTATCACTGCAAATATTAAAAAATACAAAAAACATTCATATTACAATTAGTTAAAAATTCTTATAGATACAAACATGGTCAACAAAATAAAAATTAGGGGCACTCTAACTAATAGACGAAATGATTTTTTTGGAATGGTGATACAATTTTGTACAAATATTGTGATTTCTTATTATTCAAAATGCACTTTTGAATGCAAAAATAGATTCAGCTCCATAAATAACCCTGAGACACTTGAACTTTGAAAATTAAACAATTTAAACTTGTGGTTTTAAAAAAACTCTACTATATTTATGTTGTAATGTCTTGTCCGACTAGGTTAAAATAAAATAGAAAAAAAAATTAAAAATAAAAATAACTTCAAATTAATATAATAATAAAAATTATACTTTTTTTTTGTAAGTTTGGTGGGACTACATCTTCATCATGTCCAATATATCACTCCCATCTGGATGGGAATTAAGGAGTTTCTTAATAGAGCACTCGATCACCATCTATCCAAGACCGAGTGGACTATAATAAAAATTATTCGTTATTCTTATCATTATTTTACTATTTTTTATTCTTATCATTATTTTACTATTTTTTGTTGGGTATTTAAGGTAAAGTTGATTTGGTCAAATGTGGTTTTTGAGCTCTAGGTTTATAAGAACCCGTGGTATCGACCCATTGTATTCATGCATAATAGTGCCTATTTAAAGGGGAAAATTAAACCAATCTAGATCCATCTTAAATCCAGATTCAAAATTAATAGTTCTTCTTCATTAAAAAGACCAGTATTTTGTTGATATACTCTATGTGTATTTACATAATGTAGTTTTTTTCTCATAATAAATATTACGATTCTTTTCAAAAAAATAAAAACATTATGTACATTTTCTTAAACAATATCTTGAAAATATATTTATAATCAAAATTTGCATCTAAGAACAAAGTGGTTACATCATTAAAAAAAAACTCTAGAATCACGAGATAGTTGTTGTCTTCTAGGATTGAATTATGAGAAATAATAAATAACACTTTATTATCATTCTTCAATTCTCTAAACCAAAGTATCTAAAGGTTAACTTCTATCAAGATTTGTTTATGAGGAAGCACAAAGCCTTTTTACATTGAATCAACGGTTTCTGTGGAGGCTATAATACTTTTAAAATAAATCTCAATCTTTGATCTAAGAATATTATTAAGAATATATATTCTAGAATATTTATGAAATTCTTACCATCCAGTCCTAGTAATTATTTATAATTAAATTATAATTCTAGAAATCCTATTCTAAAATAAACAATTTATCAATGTAAATATTAAAAATTACAAACTACATTCATATTGCAAGAAGTTAAAAATGCTCATAGATATAGATCAAATCTCTTGATGTAACTTTCTCAGTAAACCTAGTGTAAAAATACATAGAATTAGAAAAAAATTAAGAAATTTACTAGCATGTAACATTCCTAATCACTTATTCCATATTCCTTAGTGTCTATTAGATAAAACCATCATCATTAAATAGAGTAACTTTAGAAATGGGATAGCAAGTCACATAATGTAACAACCATTATTGCAACATATTAACATAAATCTCCCTGTTGAATCCTTACATCATTATCATTGTTCATTTAATTGAATTAAGTTATTTAATTACATATTTGATTATGTAAGTGTAAACCTCATGCAAGGAAGCAACATAGTTAGAATGGCATAATAGGAAAACACATATAACCTAGAAACCCCAAAGGGAAAAAGCAGTAAGGGAGTCCATCCCTTGACCATTGTTACAAATTTTACAAAGTAATATCATCTTAAATTCAAACATAACTAGATAGAGGCCATTACATTAATCATGATATCATTCACCTCACAATTCCACGAGAGTCTTTGTGGCCTAGTTATTCCCTACAATGGATTATTCTATTTCTGACAATCCCTTAATCTACATAGAACATTAGTTTATTTCCTTCCATAATGTTAAATATAATCCATAGCATAGGTCACATTCCTTTCCTGCAACTACTACCAACTCTAACATCATGATTATAACAAATATCCATATATCAAATCCAATTATATTTACCGCTTATGCTTTAAAAATCTTATCACGTTCCACTTCATTGCACATGCATAATAACGTTGAAATATGTCTTTGATTTTTTCCTTTACACTCATCCTCAAGTGCACAACTAGTTTCTAACACATACATAAATAAAATGTATAAAGAAGGCATGTATTTTATTGACACTACACTTGCATTAATTAAAAGCACATAATTACAAAACAAATCCATGCATGCATATGGTTATGAAACATGTCTAACTATCCAAATCCACATGCATAAAGTGATTTACACATAAAGATCACTAAGACATGCTCATTGTTCCTACTTCACATGTATCATAAGAAAGGGAAATAGTTACATTTTACTTTTTCCCACAAGAAAACGTTAATATTTACAAGAATCACCATGCTTATCACTATCTCTATCCACAAGAAAAGGGAAATCCTTCCAAAGATAAACACCTCACTAACTATTATTTCCTCACACAAAACACATTCTTTTCCAAAAGAACGATCACCATAATTATCCATATTTTTAAAAGAAACTAGAACATTAGCTATGATCTTTGTGCATGTAAACAAATATTCTTTTTCCAAAAGAAAACTAACACCATAATTTTTTTTTTTTTTCATGCAAATACATATTTCTATAACACCGTAGCTATTATTTTTGTGCATGCAATAAATATTTATTTCTCAAGAAATCTATCACAATTAGCTATTATTTTTGTGCATACAATACATATTTCTTTCTCATGAAAACTATCACAATTTTTATTTTTTTTTGTGCATGCAATATGTATTTATTTCTCAAAAAATATAACACAATTAGCTAATATTTTTGTGCATACAATACATATTTCTCTTTTAAGAAAATTTCAAGAAAACTAATGCAGTAACTATTGTTTTTGTGAATAAGAATATGTGTTATTTTTCGAGCAACATAGTCATTTTCTATGTGCAAAATAAACACATTCATTTTCAAGAACTAGCAAGATAAAAAAATATCCTTTTCCAATAATTAACATAGTTACTTATATTTTCAATGACTAGCTCCTTTTCATTGTCGCTTGTTGAGCAAAATGAAATTTTCTAACGTTGTCCAAACAAATAGGGAAGTTGTCTAAAATCAACATCTCGAGACTTGATGAAGGAGCATGAGGCTCGAGGAGAAAAATACTTCATTTTATTCCAAAAATACAAAAAAAAATTACAAGCAAAGGAGTGCGATCCTTTAGCCTGCGATTTACTGTTTTGATAGATAAGATTTGACTAGTATTCAGGGATTTGGATAGCTTGTATTTGATTCGTTTAATTTAATTTTTAGTTGAGAATTTTTAGGAAAATATCATGTAATAGGATTTTTATCTAAGATTGGGAAAATCTGATTCAAAGGATTGTGTGAACATTATATATTTTGTAAGTTGCAATGTAATCAGCAGTAGAGGATTGAATAAGAGAATATTTAAAATCCTATGTATTTGTGTAAATAGAGGCATCATTTTCAAATGTCCGTGGTTCATTTGTTTCTCGAATTATTATTGAATTAGTTAAATCCAGTTTGAATTTTGGGGTTTGATCGATTTTTCTATGCATTAATTTATTTTGAATATATTATAAACTAGATTGGTAGGATTTATTTAAATAAAAAATGTGAGTGAGTTGTGTGGCTACTGAAACCCATAAGCCTTCACATAAATCATTATTACCTTGGCAACAATTAAATTCTGATTCACAAGTTTGCCTTTCGTTTTAGTAAGGGAATTCAAGAATATGGCGGAATTAAAAATGGTGATTACTGTAATGCATAGAGAGAAACAGAGAATAACAGAAATCACAAGGGAAGCTAAGTGGAATCAAATGGCTATTGCAACATTGACCCAAATCCAATGAAGATCGCAATCTAACTTGCACATAATTTAAGAGATTAGATGGACCCGATGCTTTATAATTCGATTTAATTAATTAAGTTGGTCGTCTGACAGCCTTTTAAATCTGATGGCCATTGCATGAGAGCTTGGAGATCTACGACTATCGCAACTAAAGTTGCATGGCGTTTAATAAGAGAATTAGATGCGATAGAATTATAGCCAAGGTTTTAATGAGGTTTGGAATCCGTCACTAAATCAACGTTATGGGTGATTTTTACTATTGCTGCATTTTATATAAGTTATTCAATTATGCTTCCGCCACTTATGAAAATATTTTAAAGTGGGTTTAATGCAATTAAAATTTGTGTAAAAAATTTTAATGCAATAAAGAGTTGTGTTATAAATTTGAAAGTTGATGACTGATATAAAAAAAAGAAAACTGTGAGGAGGTTACACCAGAACTTGAAGAAATAGTTTCAAGATTTGAAAGTTTATCACTTACACCTGCATCCAGACCACCATTAGTGGTATCATAGCAGCATTTAGAAACTGAGCGTCATCTCAAATTTTAGGAAAAGAAATCCAACATGGCTTACAGAGTTGGAAGAGGAAGTGGTGCTGGTCGAAGAAGAGGAAGACCAGTTGTAAATGTTGAAGTAATGGAAGTTATGCAATAGATGAAAGCCAGATTAGAAGCAATGGAAATGGGAAATCAAAGAGATGTGTTAGGAATCTGTAATTTTAGTAGATTGGTGAGACTAAAACTGCAGAAACAACATCGTTTCAACCAACTTTGGGATTCTAGGATCTAGCCTTCCTGAATCCGGAGAGGGATCTCTCCAATAAGTGCAAAGATGTATTTGTCTTTGAAGTTTGGGGTTATGATATTAGGCTAGTTATGAAGGCCAAGGGTTTGCTTGTTTTTTGGATGGTTGAACATGATTACTGTTCAAGGTGGAAAGTTTTGAATGAAAAAAGTTTCAAAGGTGAGAAGTTGCAAGCAATCAGAGTAGGCTTTGGTCAAAAAGATAGATAATTGCAGGTTTTAGTCCATTGGGCTATGGAGTCATAATAGGGTTTAATTGGAACAGCAAGAGGCAAGAGTGGTCCATGGGGCAAGTCATATATGTCTAAGGATCTCTTTGAAGATTGATTTATGGAATGAAATGATACAATAAGAAGGAGAAATTAACAGATGCAGAAACAAGAGCAGCCCAGGATCTGATAAGTACTTTTAAACTAGTCAGCCTTTGACATGGACTCAAGAAAAACATAAAAGTAAACTAGGATCTGGTAAGTACTTTGAAACTAGCCAGCCTTTGATACACTTTCAATAGAAAACATCTTAAAACAAAGGGAAACTTGAAGGAAACTTTTGGAGTAGAAACTAGCGGGCCGGGCTCACCACAAATCCACTCCTAGCTCTACTTTACTGGGTTACTTTCAAGACAAACACAAAGATAACACAGAATGGCCTAAGATCTGGTAAGTACTTTGAAACTAGCCAGCTTTTAACACATTCCAAGGGAAACAGTCAGACAGTCTGTGGGATCAAACTGGGACCAGGGCTCACCATATCTTACTCAATTCATCTTCACTAAACATATACTGAAAATAACATCTAAGAATAACATTAAGCTAAGATAATAAGACGAGGACACGCCAACATTCCTATGCTTAAACTGATTTAAATCATTCCTAAATAACAAAGATGGAGGAAAACATTCAGATAAATATTTTCATTCAGAGAAGGTTACCGATATACAGTAGGTCCTAACTCTATGCATGCTGTTCTTTATAAGAGAATATGAAACACAGATGGAAACATAAACAAAATAACATGTTATAATAAGAAAAACATCACCGTTAACATAGACCAGGATCCCATAAATCAACTTGTATTGATGCTCCAAACCAGTTACAACTTTAAGTCCAGTGATTTAGGTTAGCAACCATCTACACATCTCAACCTAACCTATCTATCACCAGCAGAGCTCCAAGAGCCAGTGAATACTATGTACAATCAGAAGTTTAAGCTCAAATGTATATCAAAGTTCTACAACCAACCTCTCACTCATCTTCTGCTGTAGTATATATAGAAGGATGAGGAGGTGAGATCTGATAAAAGATCTCAATTACAATTAATACAGTCTGAATGATTTCTGGCCTTTGAGGGGCTCAATGAAGAATCTTTCATACGTATCCTCTGTATTAAATGTTTTTACATAAATATTAAGCTCGGTGGAAGCTTTTGTTGACCTTTGAGGCTCTGTGTGGCATTGAAGTAACTCTGCAGATGTTCTTTGCATTAATTTCCTTGGCAGGGTTTCCTCTTTGGCTACGTTGAGGCAAAATATCTGATCTGAACCAATAAATTCAGCCTCTGATTGAGTACTTTTGTGGCACAGGTGGCTTTGTGGTAGCTGAGAGGAATTTATTTGCCTCAGATTGTGGCGGTGGAAGCATTCCTGCTTGATAAAACACTTTAGGTTTTATGTAAACTGTGTTTTATTTGGGGATTAGGCTTTTGATAAGAATATTAGACGTAATCCCCACAAATCTGTCCTTTAATCCTCTATTCTGGTTAATTCTGGTCTTCGTCTCTGATACTCTTTGCCTGTGCCAAATCCATGGCTTTCTTGCTGGTGCGCAGGGCTGCGCAGGGTTTATAAGGCATCCATGCCTGAGGAAACACTGATGAAATGTGCATTTCCACCCTGTGGATGATTTCCTTTGACGAATCGAAGACGGGAGGGTCGACACCCTCCGCCTCTGAATCTTATTTGAAAATCACGAGAAAATGATTTAAAACCCTGCAAAATAAAAAAACTATTATAAAATCCTGCTTTTATAGGTTAACTGCATCGGAAGGCGTGTGAAGACAGCGGGGCCGTTGGATGGCATCATCCAACGGTCAGGATTGATCGGGAGAGATTGTAGAACGGGCGAAAGAAATATTAAATCCGAGCCGTCGATCGTGTAGAGATCGATGGTCGAGATTGAACGAGCAGGCAGAAGAGGAGGATGAATCTGAGCCATCGATCGCGCAGAGATCGACAGTCGGGAGCGGAGGTGAAAATTCAAACGGAGAGAATCTGGAGGATGAATTTTAGACCGTCGATCTGCAGATCAGATCGATGGCGGAGATTGATTTTCTGCCACGCCATAGCCTGGTTATAGCGTGGGCACCTTCGTTAATTGTCAAGCATCTTCGGCGAGCGATCACCGTTGGATGACCCACCCCAGATCGGACGGTGGACAGTGATATCGCTGGGCATCTCGGTCCGAACGTTAATGCGCGATGGATGGTAGATGGACAACAGTTTTGCAAATAGTACACGGGACGCATGGCGACAAGTGTATGGAATCGCTGGCCATCGGGGGAAAACAACCTTTTGCATGAAGGCGGTGCGATGGATACCGCCGGTTTTGGGCAGCTGGCTTTCGGGCGGTGGGGACCACGGAAAGACGCACTCTGCACCGTCCACCCGTGCATCGATCGACAAAGCAAGGAATGGTTCAAACAATGAAACTCGTGGAATAAATGAAAAATAAAAAACCCAAGCTTTTCGAAAATATATCAGGTTTTAATGTTTTTTGGGGGCGGGATAAATATAAATACGACAGTTTCCTACCGACTCAAATATTGTTCGGCGCTAGGGCGCATGGATGGAGGGGTTAGGAGACTGCTTCAAGGGGCTTAAGTCTAATACACAGAAAATATGCATTTTAATGGTTTTTTTTTTAAGGATTTTGAAAGGAATGAAGGTTTCGATAAGGCTAAGAAGGGGTCTTAGAACCTTATAAAGGGGATTTTGGATGAGGGGGAAAGGGGAGAAACATGAAAATGAGGGATTTTCATGGGAAATGGAAGGGTTAAAAAGAGGTTAGTTTGGAAAAGGGAAAAGGGGCAGTGTCTTGGTACAGATTTGGCCTTGGAAATCAGCAGGATTTCTGGGTCTTTTTGGGAAGTAACAATAGTGAAGGTTTGGGCAAAGGCATGAGGCCTTCAAAAAGTCTTCAAGAGCCAACAATTTTTAGTGAGAAAAATTGTTCCTTGAAGGCTCAAAAATAGATTTAGCCACCTTTTTGGATAATAAAATTTTACAGGTGGCTAACAGTGGCTCCACTTGGGGATGGTGCCTTCTTGAAGGCATCAAGAACTTTCAGACCTGCATTCTCTGGGAGGCTAACCATGTGCCTAATCCTTTAATGTTCTCTGGGAGGCTGATCAGTTGCCTAATCCCTTGGGTTTCTCTTCCTGTGCTGGGATGATTTTCTCTGAAAATGTTTTAGCAGTCAAAAAAGCAATGGATCCTCATCAATACAACTTTCTACCTACCCAATCATATAGATGTAACATTTTTTCTTCAATAGAGTTCACTTGGATTGGAAAACTCTTTTCACAACATTTTATTCTCTTGAAAGCAGGAAACTAATCTAACTCTACTCCTTATTTCTCCCTGAACTCAGATTAAACAGTTGAGTTCAAATGTTTCTCTACCTAATCTACCATCTTCTGGGATTAAACTGTCCAACAGATTTTCATTCTCTAAATTTCTAAAACAGAAATTAAAAATCACTTAAGTTAGGATTGAACAGTCTAACTTGATGCTGGTCTATGGCATGAAAGACAAGCTGCTCATAGACATTTATTTCACAAAAATTAAATAAAAAATGGAAGGCTTAAGATTTGAAAATTTGGAAACATTTCCTTCCTCTTTTCACAACTCTGTTTTGACTCTTACTGAGTTGTCTTTCCTTTTCTTTTGGTTCAGATTTTGAGCTAATTAGAACCATATTTTTACATCTCTTTGACTTAGAAAAATAGAACAGGTTTGAGTCATTTCTCTTTGCAACCTTAGGTTCAGATTTTTATCATGTTTGAACCTTTAATTTCCATCCTAAACTATCTACTGATAAGCCAAGATTAGACAGTTTGGCATATCAAATTCACTATCCTATCAAAAGAAAATTTAAAGCTAATTAGTCAAGATTAAACAGTTTGACTAACTAGAAGTGTGTTTTCAGGAGTGGCATTTGAGCTTGCACACTTTCAGATTTATCTCTCTTTTTTGGTATGGGGCTATACCTTGCTTATTTTCAAAATCTGCCCTCTTTTCTTTCTTTTCATTGTTTTTGTATTTTTGTTTTTTACAATCTCGAATGCAATGGTGGATGAAATATTTATAATGGAAAATATAAAAAGGCTTCAATACATGACATGGATCAAGAGAAGTAATGCTTAAGCATCTTGCCATTGACAGGACCCCCAAACAATTATGTTCCATTCAACTCCTGCAAGAAAAATGCATTGTTACCAGCAGCTGAATGAATAGAGTAAGGGCCAAGCCATAGGTTGTAAAATTTTCCATGCTTTCCCTTCTCTTCCCTTCTTGAGTCCCACTTTAAAACTTTTTCACCAACCTTGAAATTGCTAGCCTTTTTTCTTTTGTCAAAAATATTTTTAATGCTGTCTTGTTTCTGCAATGCTTTTTTATATACTTCCTCTCTAGTTTGCTAAAGATGAATGGTCTGATTTATTCTTATGATCATGTCATTATCTTCAGTCTGCAACTCTTGAATCAAATTTATCACTGGTACACCAAGGCTGTTTGGAAAAATTGCATCAGTACCATACACAAGCTGAAAAGGTGACATACCAATGGATTTCTTCAAAGTCAATCTGTTAGCCCAAAGTGCATGAATCAACTTTGTGTGCCAAGACTTCTTGTTGTCCTCCAACAGTTTCTTGATTATTTTCACTAAAAATTTTTTTTAGGATTATGCAAGTCCATTACCTTGAGGGTAATAGGCCGTGGAATGCCCCAATGTTGTCTGATATCTGTGACAAAACTCAACCATCTTCTTTGATCCAAATGTTGCTGCATTATCAGTGATCATCTTGGTAGGACAACCAAATCTGGAGAGAATATTAGTCTCCATAAATCTTATGATAACTGAATCATTGGCCTACCTACAAGGAATGGCTTCTATCCACTTAGTGAAATAGTCTGTGGTAGTGAGAATCCATCTGTGCTGGGCAGAAGATGGGGGATGGATTTCTCCTATAAATTCAAGTCCCCACTGTTGAAAAGGGGCTTCAACAGTTATTGGATGCAAAGGCAGGGGTAGCAGTTTTCTTTTGCCTTCAAAAAGTTGACACTTATGATAGGCTATGATCATCTGGTGCACGTCATGGAAAAGAGTAGGCCAATAGAAACCAGGCCTCAAAATTTTGTTGGCTGTTGTCTTCCAGTACAAATGACCTCCACACTCTCCTTCATGGAACTGGTACTTAACCTTCTCTGCATCAAACTCAGGCAAACATTTAAGCAATAGACCACTTGCATTTTTCCAATACAGAGATTTATCTATAATGCAATAGTTTACAGCTTTCAATTTTAGGAACCTTGCCTTTGATTTTGTCAAACCAGGAGGTGTATTCAAATTAAGCAGAACATAAAGAATATCAACATACCAATAGGAATTCATAAAATGGTCTTCAACAATGGGTGTTGAGATTTCCTCTTGGTCATCTAAAGCATTAATCATATGAATATTTACATCTCAATAATTTGATTCAAATTTCTTGTTCAAGCCAACTCTTCATTCAAATTTTTGGCCGTCAATCCCGTCCAAGTCTGTTGAAATCCCATTTGCAACCTAAAATCCCTATATTCCGCCTATTGCTACCCTTTTCGAAAAACGCATTTTTTAAAGGCCGATACCCGCCATTAAAATTTTCTTATCTAGACTCAGCCCTTGGGGTCTCAGCCCCCTTTGTTTTGATTCCCATGTAACCCGGGCGTAAAACCGTGTGCCGAACTGAACGGAGCTCATTACTTTATGTTTTCGGGCCAAACTGTAGCCGTCCGATTTCAATTAAATCAACGGCCTGCAATAAAATTACCTGTGGTGGCCCCCGCGCCTGAAAATCGGTGGTTTATTCCGCACCACCATTGTTGGGCGAGCGGTATTTCCCTTGGAGCCAGTGATTCCATAGATCGCATGACAAGTGTCCTATTGTACGATCTCCAAACCGCCCATTTCGCGCATTAAAGGTCAGACCAAAGACGGGCAGCGGAATTCACCATCGCCGTTGGATCTGCCAATCTCCATCTAACGGCGATCATCCTCCGGATCTGCATGAACAATAACAAAGGGAAATCGTACTCCGGGCCCGCTACCTGTCACTCCAAATGTTGTTCCAACCATTGATCTTGTGTAAAGGATGAATGGTCAAGATCATCCGCACGACTAGTCGTTGACTAGGTCCACTTCCCCGCCATGCCAACGACCCATATCTCCACATCATACCCTCCATGAAATCTGTCGTACATCCACTTGTCTAAATCCGATTCATTCATTGTATTCTGACGTTCTTACGTTATAAACCTTCGCCAGTTCATTCTTCACTATTCCATCACGTTTTCTCCACCGCCCTGTAATCCTTCCACCAACTCCACACGCCATTTGGCCATGTCCTCACCGTTATCATCAACCCCTCCACGTTCCTCACACCTGTGTCTAGTTTTTCTAATGTATTTGCGGGTTTTGCAGGTTTATATTGGAAAGGAGCTGTCGTAATATATCACCTCTGTTACAAAGGCCAAGATCTTCTCTAAGGACAGTTCTTAAAAGCTGAAATTTAAGAAGGAAGCTAGCGGTAGTTGCTATGATATGACCAAATTAATGGGAGCAGAAATAAAATCCATCGAACCCTGCAAATGCATCCAGGAGAAAGATCACGCAGCAAGGAAATATTAATTGGGCAGCATATAAATACTAGAGAATGGTTGAGAAACTGAGCCTCGGGCATTTAAAATCTTAGATGTGGATTCAGAAGATGAGAGGCAGAAAGTACAATTATCCTCCAGGTTTATTCCTCAGTAGATCTCTCTCTCGAGTAAAGTACAGAGTATTGCATATTTTATCTCGTGCATCTCATCTCTAGAGGGATCTACACCTACAACATTTACTCCATGGAGCAGCAGCAGAGTACACTCAACATTCCAAGGTTGTCAAGTAATATGAGCGCGAAGGTTTTTCCGCCATTTTGTTCAAACCAAATCATTAAATGTGCATCACCTACCTTTTCTTCTACAATTTTCTATTTCCTCTATAAGTACTAAGAAGAAAGATATTGTAAGGGTTCCAGGTTTCTATCAGAAAACTGTGCAGTGAGAATTTCTTGTATACATCATGTAACATTTCTGTATGAAGGCTGAGAGCCCATAGGGTCTCAATGAGGAGGAGTTATAACTGTATTGAGGATTCTGGTCTTTGGTATTCCACAGTATGTAATTCTCTCTTATGTGTTAATATAAAATCTCATCTCATTACATCTATCTTCTTGTATCATTGTTCTGGAATGCGAGTGGCTCACTGATTCTAAGTAAGGATTCATCCTAGTCGATGCCCTTACTTGGATTAGTCAAGCACTTTAAATAGGCCCAGGCATGATATACTGTTCCATGTTCATTTCATCCATATTTTCTGCTATATTAGTTACTTGAAGAGGGTGCTTTTAAAATTCCATTGTCATGTATGGATTCTTAATATTAATAAGCCCATATGTGGTTATGTTGTGTATCTAGGTATCAACTTCATGCTAACTAGTATCTCCTTCATGTTTTCTTCACTGCATCTACCTTCTAGTAATTGATTTCTGTGGCATATTATTTGAATTGGCCCTATTTACAGTAAGATGTCTCTTAACTGTCTGATGCTTTTGTATTGAAGTTTTTTCATGCTGTTCCTGCATTATTCTTATCTCTGTATCAGCTTCTTAAAGAGTTTGGTTCCATTTCAATTAATTTCTTTGTTTTACAACAGATAGTAGGAGAGCTTTTGGATTGACAACCCAACTTATATTATGAGCTCCTTGCTATGATAAGATGTCCTAGGCACTGGTCTATGGAAACTCTAGGTTGTCTCTAGGGGTGACAAAATTGTCCACAACAGCCCATTAACCTAGCTAGACCCTGGCCTTTGATGAGCTTAGTGGGTTTAATCTCTAAATCATATTCAAGAATAACAGCAATCCACTTACCTCTCTTACCATCTGGATCCTGTGTTAGAATGTCTTTTACCACCGAATTTGGGACAAAGGCAATGATGTGTGAGTGAAGGATGTATACTCTGAAGTCTTTCAAAGCCTTTACCAAAGCAAAAGCCTGTTTTTCCATAATGTTATACCTCAAAGGGGCATCCCTCAATGCCTTGCTAAAGAATGCAATGGGCTGCTCTTGTCCTTATGGATTTTTCCGTAAAAGGACAGCAGCTATGGTATGTTCTGATGCAAATGAGAAGATATAAAAATCTTTTGAAAAATCAAGGCTTATGAGAACCGGTGTTTCATTAAATGCTTGTTTACCAGTTCAAAGGATGTCTTTGCTTCCAAGGTCCATTTTACTCCTTGCTCCCTTTTTAACATGTTGGTGATATTCCTAAGGAGCTCAGCCAAGTTGGGGATGAACCTTCTCAAAAATTTAATCTTCCCAATGAAGGATTGCAACTCTTTGATGTTTCGAGGATGAGAGATTTGCAATATGGCCTCAATCCTCTTGGGATCAATCTTAATACCCTCTCTTCTGAAATGATGTGCCCAAGAAGTTTACCTTCTTGGAGCCCAAATAGTGTTTTCTTAGGGTTTAAAGATATTCCAAACTTTTTGCATTTCTCGAAAATTTTTCTTAAGTGTTCTAAGTGCTCTTCATCTTTTTTTGAAAACACAATGACATCATCAAGGTATATAATGATGAAGTAGCCCAGCTCTTCCGAGAATGCTATGTCCATGGCTCTCTGAAAGTTTCTCCAACATTCATTGGACCAAATGGCATTTTCACATACATGAAAGTGCCCCATGGTGTAGTAAAGGTTGTCTTTAATTGATCATCAGGGTGAACTAAGATCTGATTGTACCCTGAATAGCCATCCAAAGAAAGAAATTTTTCTGGGACTTACCACCCTTTGTAAAATATGATCTATCTTGGGTAAAGGGTAGTTGTATTTTAATGAAGCTTTGTTTAAGTCTCTAAAGTCTATACAAAGCCTGATTTCTCCAGTTTTCTTCCTAACAGACACCAGATTAGATACCCACTCAGAATATCTAATAGGGACAATAATTCCAGCATCGTACATTTTCATGATCTCCTTTTGAACCAAAGGCAACTGAACAGGGTTTATTCTATGTAGCTTTTGTTTGAATGGTTTTTGGTTCTCCTTGAGGGGAATTTTGTGTTGTATTATTTTAGTGTCATAGGATTTAAGATCTTTGTAACTCCATGCAAAAACATCAGAAAAATCTTTAAACATCTCTATATATTTGAGTTTAATGTGAGATAGTAAAGATTTAGACATTTTAATCATTTTTGGTTTTTCCTCACTGCCTATATTGCACTCCTCCACTTCAGTCTCTACAGGTTCCAATTTTGGTTTTTGGGCCACATCGTCAAAATCAAACAACTCTTCTAAAGGGGCCAGACCTCTAGGCAAACTTTCATCTTTAGCATGGAGAGTTTCCAACTCCTCTGTTTCGTTCGTAAGTTTGCTAGACAATAGGTTAATATTGACAGGCTCAGGAGACGGTTCTTCTTCACCAAGAAAGTTTTCTTCACTGCAGTCTGTTTCATAGTCTGAGTCCAAACTGTTTAGTTCGAATTCATTTCTGAATTGCATGAAGTATTCTATTTTTTTGTCATTGTCAAACACCTGCCAATACTTCTTATTATCAGGCACTGCTGGTCTAAACTTTATCTTAGTTATAAAGTATTTGGTTTCAAATGGCGCTAAGCATGTCCTAGCTGCAAAGGCTAAATTGTGAGCTGCAATGTTTCTTTTCCTTGGGACAAAAATTACTTTGGACTCCTCGAATGTTTTCAGAAGATCCATGACATCATTTCGATAGGCTCTAAGTCTGGGATGATTTGCGTTATACTCCCCATTGACTTTCCTAATGATCAATTCAGAATCCCCATATACATTTATTCTTTTGGCTCCCAACTTCTTCAAAAGATGTAAGCCTAAGAGAAGGGATTCATATGCTGCTATGTTATTGGAACACTGAAAGTTTAATTTGCATGAAATGCATTCTGTGTGGTTGTTTTCAGTGTTAGTAATCCAGACACATGCACCAGCGTTTGTTTTGGTGCATGACCCATCAAAGTACATACTCCAGAGAGGACTTTCCATGGTTTTATCTTGTTTAGAGTCCTCTTCAACTATCATGCTTAAGGGTTGTTGTGGAATCTCAGCACTGAGTTGAATTTGTTTTGGTTCTCCCAGATTTTCATTTATTTGAGGGATACCTTCTTGATTCTCAATGTTTAGAAGCAAGGGACACATGACTTGCAGTTCAAGACCCATATCTGGTCTGCTGTTGTTTAAAGGTTCAACAAACTGTTCTGACAGTTCATTGGTATTCACCTTCTCCTCTCTATCAGCCATTAATTCTGTTAAAGTGACTTGCTCACTAAGTGTTTCTTCATTAGACATGATAAAAGAATCGAGGCCTATATTGACAGAATATATAGGAGAGTTTTGTGGTCTGTCTTGACTTGTGACTGTGTATTGCATGTGGGACTCCCTGTAAAGTCTTCTAGTTTGATTGAAAATAGGGATAGTCGCATAGGTCATGTCCATTTTCATTGTCCCTTGTAACTTAGCCCCCCAAGACCTTGAGAGTAACATCCCATACTTTGGGGGCACATCAGCCACAACAATATCCATGAATAAGCATTTGGCTGGAATTTGGGCTAAGTTTACACAGAGGTCCTTGATCAATCCTAAACATTTTACTCTGCTAGAATCAAAGGAGTAAAGGTCTTTATAAGGTCTGGTGATTTCTAGACCCAGGCTCTCCATTACAACTTTAGGCATTAGATTATGAGAAGCCCCTGAGTCATGCATAACATTATGCAAAATCTTGTCATGAACGTTAAAACTTACATAAAAGGGAGGAAAAAGTCCCTCTTGATATTTTCCTTCAATATTTGGACCAAAAATAAGCTCTGGTTGGTCATTGTTGAGATTGACTGTGTCATTGTTATCTTCTAAATTCAAAGCCTTCAAAATTTGGGTCCTATATACATGTTGGGCAGCTAACTCAGTAAGGGGAACATAAATTTTGATCTTTGAGATCTCCTGCTCCAGGCCGAAAGGAATTTGACTCTCTTTAAAGCACTAGTCTCACCTTTATTAGTCATTTTATTAGCAATGTCAGGTTGTTGTTTTGTTTTATTTACATTTGATAAAATTGTTTTCACAGGAGTACTAGCTGTAGTGTTAGTACTACTAATGTCTGCACTCTGTTCTTCATTGTCTTGAGTGTTTTTTCCTTTACCTTTATCATAATTTTCAGCCACTATTTTATCCTTTTGTTTGACAACTTTAGGCTTGGTTTCAGTGTTGTTTTGTGAGGATTTGTCAGAGGTTTTGGGGTTTGTTGACTAGATTTACTTCTCAGGCCATATTCTCTTGGAGGTTCTGTGATGGCGTTTTCCATGTTTTGATAATAATTTTCATTATCATCTCTTTTGTCATCATAAGGTGTGTACAGACCTTGTTTTTTATCATAATGAACTTCAAAGTCATCATCATCTACCCCAAACAGGTTTATATCATCTTCCTCTATTATTTGATCTGTTTCCTCAACCTCACTCACATAGTTTTGATGAAAGGGAGGGGTGATCTGTTGATCATCTTCCCTAGGTCTGTTTGGAGGTTGGTTCCTTCTAGAATTCTGGTTCTGGTTCTGGTTTCTGTTTTGAGGAGCATTTTGATTTTGACTTGCTTGTGCTCTCTTAATTATGCTCATCTCTTTCATCATTTCCTCCATCATTATTTCCATCTTTGAATTGGAAGTGGAAGGCGTGGATTCCTCTCTAAACGATACTCTCTTCTCAGCTTTCATCCTTGCTCTTTTCTCCATCACGTTGACTTCTACAGAAAGAGCACCTCTTTGCATATATTCAAGAGTTTCAAAATCTCTTTCTCTCAACTGATAGTTCATGTCAGAATCAAACCCTTCAGGAAACTTGTTTAAAGCTGAGTCTTGTGGGGGTTTTAGTTCTGGGGAAAGTGCATTATACACACTATTGAATCTAGTGCAATAAGCTTGCACACTTTCCCCAGGGTTTCTATGGAGGTTCTTGTAATCGGAAAGGACTTTGAGAGGATTATTCTTTACCTCCCATTTTTTTAATAATGTTTGATGGAAACCTTGAAGATCATTAATACTATGGGGGGCTAAACCTTTAAACCATTTTCTTACTTCTCCCCCCAATCTTTGAGAAAATAATCTGCGTTTGACAGAATCATCATCGATTTCATTTCTGTCAAAGTAGTCATCCATCTTATCCACATGTTGTGATGCTGTTGTAGTATTACTAGCATCATATAATTGAATTTTGGACTGATAGTCCTGTGGAAGATTGAATAATGGTGCAGGAAGGACTAAGGGAGCATACCATGTTGCCATGATATGTGGCGGAGGTGGATTTACAAGGGGTGGATTAACAAAAGGGAAAGTGGGTTGGAGTGAAGTGGCTTGGACAGTGGATACTGGATGAAGGGATGTGGATGGAGCAGTAGTAGATTGCTGAGCTGATCTTGGATGAGAGACACCTAAGTTGTGAAGGAAATGCAAATCAGGAGGTGTTGTTTCTCTACTACCACGATGTTCACTAGTTTCAGGAGAAGAAAGTGAAGATTCAGAATCTAGCTGGATTATATCATCAAATGACCTAGTTCTAAATGGATTTACTAAGTCAGCTGATGATTTTTGTAGAGCTGAAATATGTTCAGGAACTAATTTAGCTCTCAAGGGTGATCTGAAAGCAGTTGATAATTTAATCCTAGGAGACTTCCAAAGGATACTTTCTGGGTTATCAACTAACTCAAGTGGATTAGGGTCAGGATAAGCTCTAGTATGAATCTTTCTAGGAGCCACTGTGCTATTTTTTTCATACCCAAACACACAAGAAAATTTCAACCAGGTATGACAATCTTTGAGAGGTTAACTAATCTGTTTACAGAAATTTCAATCCTACAGTCCTCTAACTAAGTTTGAAAGGTTTTACAATGATAAGGGTTCTTCCCAGTGGAGTCTTAAAGTCTGTTAAGGATTGTGGAGTCGCAAAGTGGAAGTTTTTAACTCTTTTCAGAGGTAAAAGGTTTTATGGTCCACCACCATGCTTGTGGAATATCCCTTTTCAAGGATATCCCGGAACACAACAAACTCTAACCAAAGATTGACTGGGAGGGGATTTACTAGATATTTCACCTCTGAAAGAGGATGAGATCCGGAAGCTACCTGGCCCTTTCCAGACTCTGTCTAAGAGTATGGGGTAAAACACCACAAAATGTAAGTGAAATGTAAGAATAAGTGTTTTACTACCAATCTGAAATATTTTTGGTTTTTTCTGAGTTCTTTTTCAGTTGTGTGGTTTCTAAGAATATGCCAACTCTGTTTCAAAACTTAGCTATGGTTATGAGACAAAGACAGTCTACTCTTATGGCTAAGCCAGCTAATTTTTCAAGGTTAGATAAAGTCTTAAGAGAATCCTAGGGTTTACCTAATTTGTCACTGATTCAAACAAGTTTCATCATAATTACCATTTCTTGGTAGTGCTTGAAAAGGATTCTTTTAACTCTCAAATTTTTCTTGAATTGAGGGTTCTCTGAGGTCTTAAAAGGTATCAATAACACTCAGTTCCCCAGTGGAGTCGCCAGAAATGTTAGGAATCTGTAATTTTAGCAGATTGGTGAGACTAAAACTGCAGAAACAACATCGTTTCAACCAACTTTGGGATTCTAGGATCTAGCCCTCCTGAATCTGGAGAGGGATCTCTCCAATAAGTGCAAAGATGGATTTTTCTTTGAAGTTTGGGGTTATGATATTAGGCTAGTTATGAAGGCCAAGGGTTTGTTTGTTTTTTGGATGGCTGAGCATGATTACTGTTCAAGGTGGAAAGTTATGAATGCAAAAAGTTTCAAAGGTGAGAAGTTGCAAGCAATCAGAGTAGGCTTTGGTCAAAAGATAGATAATTGCAAGTTTTAGTCCATTGGGCTATGGAGTCATAATAGGGTTTAATTGGAATAGCAAGAGGCAAGATTGGTCCATGGGGCATGTCATCTATGTCTAAGGATCTCTTTGAAGTTTGATTTATGGAATGAAATGATACAATAAGAAGGAGAAATTAACAGATGCAAAAACAAGAGCAGCCCAGGATCTGGTAAGTACTTTTAAACTAGCCAGCCTTTGACATGGACTCAAGAAAAACATAAAATTAAACTAGGATCTGGTAAGTACTTTGAAACTAGCCAGCCTTTGATACACTTTCAATAGAAAACATCTTAAAACAAAGGGAAATTTGAAGGCAACTTTTGGAGTAGAAACTAGCGGGCCAGGCTCACCACAAATCCTCTCCTAGCTCTGCTTTACTTGGTTACTTTCAAGACAATCACAAAGATAACACAGAATGGCCTAAGATCTGGTAAGTACTTTGAAACTAGCCAGCTTTTAACACATTCCAAGGGAAACGTTCAGACAGTCTTTGGGGATAAAACTAGGACCAGGGCACACCATATTTTCCATAGTTCATCTCTACTTAACTAATACAGAACATAACATTCAAGAATAAAGTTCAGCTAAGACAATAAGATGAGGGAACGCCAGCATTCCTATACTTGAATTGAATTAAATTGTTCCTGAATAAAACAGATTGAGGAAAACATTCAGATAAAGATCTTCAGTTAGAGAAGGTTACTGATATACAGTAGGTCCTAACCCTATGCATGTTGTTCTTTATAAGAGAAAACAAACACAGTGGAAACAGAAATAAAATAACAATTTACAATGAGAAAAACATCACCGTCAACATAGACCAGGATCCCATAAATCAGCTTGTATTGATGCTCCAAACCAATTACAGCTTTAAGTCCAGTGCTTTAGGTTAGCAACCATCTACACATCTCAGCCTAACCTATCTATCACCAGCAGAGGTCCAAGAGCCAGTGAATACTATGTACAATCAGAAGTTTAAGCTCAAATGTATATCAAAGTTCTACAACCAATCCCTCACTCATCTTCTGCAGAAGTATATATAGAAGAATGAGGAGGTAAGATCTGATAAAAGATCTCAATTACAATTAATACAGTCTTAATGATTTCTGGCCTTTGAGGGGCTCAATGAAGAATATTTCATACGTATCCTCTGTATTAAATGTTTTTACATAAAGATTAAGCTCGGTGGGAGATTTTGTTGACCTTTGAGGCTCTGTGTGGCATTGAAGTAACTCTGCAAATGTTCTTTGCATTAATTTCCTTGGCAGGGTTTCCTCTTTGGCTGCGTTGAGGCAAAATATCTGATCCAGATCAATAAATTCAGCCTCTGATTGAGTACTTTTGTGGCACAGGTGGCTTTGTGGTAGCTGAGAGGAATCGATTTGCCTCAGATTGTGGCAGTGGAAGCATTTCTGTTTGATAAAACACTTTAGGTTTTCTGTAAACTGTGTTTTATTTGGGGATTAGGCTTTTGATAAGCATCTTAGATGTAATCCCCACAAATATGTCCTTTAATCCTCTGTTCTGGTTAATTCTGGTCTTCGTCTCTGATACTCTTTTCCTGTGCCAAATCCATGGCTTTCTTGCTGGTGTGCAGGGCTGCGCAGGGTTTATAAGGCATCCATGCCTGAACAAACACTGATGAAATGTGCATTTCCACCCTGTGGATGATTTCCTTTGACGAATCGAAGACGGGAGGGTCGTCACCCTCCGCCTCTAAATCTTCTTTGAAAATCACGAGAAAATGATTTAAAACCCTGCAAAATACAAAAACTATTATAAAATCCTGCTTTTATAGGTTAACTGCATCGGAAGGTGTGTGAAGACAACGGGGCCGTTGGATGGCATCATCCAATGGTCAGGATTTATTGGGAGAGATCGTAGAACGGGCGAAAGAAAGATTAACTCCGAGTCGTCGATCGTGCAGAGATCGACGGTCGAGATTGAACGAGGAGGCAGAGGAGGAGGATGAATCTGAGCCATCGATTGCGCAGAGATCGACGGTTGGGAGCGGAGGTGGAAAGTCAAACGGAGAGAATCTGGACGATGAATTTTGGACGGTCGATCTGCATATTAGATCGACGACGGAGATTGATTTTCCGCCGTGCCATAGCCCGGTTATCGCATGGGCACCTTCGTTAATTGTCAGGCATCTTCAGCAAGCGATCACCGTTGGATGGCCCGCCCCCGATCGAACGGTGGACAGTGATATCACTGGACATCCCGGTCCGAACGTTAATGCGTGATGGACGATGGATGTATGGTGGTTTTGCAAATAGTACACGGGACGCGTGGCGGCAAGTGTATGGAATTGCTGGCCATCGGGGGAAAACAACCTTTTGCCCAAATGCGGTGCGATGGATACCGTCAATTTTGGGCAACCGGGTTTCGGGCAGTGGGGACCACGAAAAGACGCACTCCGCACTGTCCGATCTGCAGATCAAATCGATGGTGCAGAATGGTTCAAAAAATGAAACTGGCGGAATAAATGAAAAATAAAAAACCCAAGCTTTTCGAAAATATATCAGGTTTTAATGTTTTTTGGGGGTGGGATAAATATAAATACGATTAGGCACCCGGCTGACTCAGCGCTTGGTTCTGGCGCTAGGGCACATGGATGGAAAGGGGTTAGAGACTTAGCCCGAGGGGCTTAAGTCCAATACATAGAAAATATGCATTTTAATGGTTTTTTTTTTAAGGATTTTGAAAGGAAATGAAGGTTTCGATAAGGCTAAGAAGGGGTCTTAGAACCTTATAAAGGGGATTTTGATGAGGGGGAAAGGGGAGAAACATGAAAATGAGGGATTTTCATGGGAAATGAAAGGGTTAAAAAAGAGGTTAGTTTGGAAAAGGGGAAAAGGGGAAAAAGGGTCTTGCAGCAGTATTTGGCTTTAGAAAACAGCAGGATTTCAGGGTCTTTTGGGAAGTAAACAGCACTGCAGATCTGGAAAGAGGCAGGAGGCCTTCAAAAAGTCTTCAAGAGCCAACCGTTTTTAGTGAGAAAAATTGTTTCTTGAAGGCTCAAAAATAGATTTAGCCACCTTTTGAGATAATCAAATTTTGCAGGTGGCTAACAAGATGCAGATGTGATGTCAGTGAACCTGAAGTTGAATCTGTAGAAGAGGGAGAACCTGCCGAAGTTACTCCTGAAATGAGATTTTTTAAATCAGTGTTGGGATCCACATCTAAACCCAGACTTGAGGTTTCAATTTTTACAGGAAGCTTAAATCCAGAGGAGTTAATAGATTGGGTTAATGACATGGATAAGTTCTTTGATTATGAAGAAATGGATGAAGGAAAAAGAGTGAAGTTTGCTATCACAAAATTGAAAGGACATGCAACGCTTTGGTGGGATGGAGTGAAGGTAGAAAGAAGGAGACTTGGTAAGCAGCCAATAAAGAATTGGAACAAGATGGTGGCAAAGTTGAGAGGTAAGTTTTTACCAAGTGATTATCAACTTTCATTATTTATACAAATGCAGAATCTTAGACAGAGATCAATGACAGTTAAAGAATACACAGAGGAATTTTACAAAGTGAGCATAAGAGTAGGACAAATTCAAGATACAACAAAGAAGATTGCAAGATATATTAATGGTCTCAGAATGGAAATCCAAGATGAGATAAGTCTGTGGTCTCCAAAAACAGTGGAAGAATCTTATCAGATGGCCTTGAAGGCTGAAGAAAAACTCATAAGGAAGAAATCTACCAGAATTAGAGGTACTTTTCCAAGGAAAATGAATTCAAGGTGGTAGAGGAAGATCTACATCACCTAGAGAAGGAGCTAGCAGCATCTCAAGTCAGCATACATCTACAGAAGGTGATGCAAGTGGCAGAAGGATTTTTTCCTGAGGAAGAGGAGGTAGAAGCAGAGGAAGAGAAATCAGATGTTATAGATGTAATAAGCTTGGACATAGAGCTTATGAATGTCCAGAGAATGTGGGGACAAATCAGAGAAATGTAATTGTTGCTTAGAATGAAGAGGAAGCAGCAAAAATGCCAGAATCAACAAAAGTGCCAGAAGCAGAAAATACACCAGAGAAAGGAGAATCTTTGGTAGTTAACAAAGTTTTGTTAAAACCAACAAAAGAAGTTGTTGAACCACCACAGAGAAATTTTTTTTTATAAGTGTATGCAAAGTTCAAGGAAGATGTTGTCAAATGGTAATTGATAGTGGCAGCACGGATAATTTGGTTTTTACGGAAGTGGTGGAAAAATTGAAATTGAAGACAAAGAAACATCCAACACCCTACAAGGTGTCATGGCTTCAGAAAGGACATCAATTGTTAGTGAATGAACAGTGTGAAGTGGAATTCCAGTTGGGAAGTTACAAAGATAAAATTATGTGTGATGTAATGCCTATGGACATATGTTACATATTGTTGGGTAGACCTTGGCAGTATGATAGAGGAGCTATGCATGATGGGACGAAGAACACATACAAGTTTTGTAAATATGGTATCAATCATACATTATTGTCGATAGAAGAAGAAGATGCATCAAAAAGAATATCTGATCCGAAAGCTGTGTTACTGAGTGAAAAATAATATCTACAACAGATTGAAGATGATGAGGTAAACTTTGCATTAATTTGCAAACCCAAGGTAGTAATTACTTCCACTAAAATTTCTGATTTACCAATTGAAATTCAAGAGATGTTGGAAAATTACTGTGATATCATTGTAGATGATTTTTGGGATGGATTACTATCTATTAGAAAAATCAGCCATCATATAGATTTGATTCCTGGAGCAAATTTTCCAAATAAAGTAGCATACAGGATGACTCCCACAGAAAATGAAAAAATCAGGAAGTAGGTGCAGGAGCTATTAGATAAAGAATTGATCAGAGAAATTTTGAGTCCTTGTGCAATACCAACAGTGTTGAGTCCAAAAAAAGATGGAGGTTGGAGAATGTGCATGGATTCTAGAGCAATCAACAAAATAACAATCAGGTATAGATTTCCTTTACCCGGAATTGAAGATTTGATGGATTGTTTAAGTGGTGCAAGATATTTTACAAAACTGGATTTAAAGAGTGGATATCATCAAATTAGGATAAGGGAAGGAGATGAATGGAAAACAACTTTTAAAACAAATGAAGGATTGCATGAGTGGATGGTAATGTCGTTTGGATTATCAAATGCTCTTAGTACATTTATGAGGCTTATGAATGAAGTGTTGAAGGAATTTATTGGTAAATTTGTAACAGTATATATGGATGATATATTAATTTAGAGCAAATCTAAAGAAGAACACATGAGACATCTGAATTATGTCTTATGGAAGTTGCATCAGGAAAATTTGCTGGTAAATTTAAAAAAATGTTCATTCATGAGGGAAGAATTGGTATACTTAGGTTTTGTTGTTTCTGCTAATGAATTGAAAATGGATCCAGAGAAGATAAAGGAAATCATAGAATGGCCTTCACCTAAAAGTGTTTTTGAGGTAAGAAGCTTCCATGGTCTTGCTAGTTTTTATAGAAAATTCATAAGGAATTTTAGTAAGATCAATGCTCCTATTATTGAAACCATAAATAAGGAAAAACAACCATTTAGATGGACTGATGAAGCAGAAAAAATTTCTAGTTGTTGAAAAGGAAGATAACAGAAAAACCCATCTTAGTTTTGCCTGATTTTAATAAACCTTTTCAAGTGAAATGTGATGCCAGTGGAAAAGATATTGGAGCTGTGTTAAGTCAAGAATACATACCTGTATCTTATTTCAGTGAAAAACTGAATGAGACAAGAAGGAAATATTCTTCTTATGACAAAGAATTTTATGCAATTGTGCAGTCATTAAAAAAGTGGAGACATTACTTAATGTCTAAAGAGTTTGTGCTTTATTCAGACAATCATGCATTGCAGTACATTATGCAACAGCCAAAATTAAATCAAAAACATGCAAAATGGGTAGAGTATCTTCAGAGTTGCAATTTTTTATTGAAACATATAACTAGCTTATCAAACAAAGTAGTAGATGCCTTAAGTAGAAAGAGCATTTTAGTTCAAGAAAGTCAAATTCAAGTGTTGGGCTTTGATTTTCTTAAAGAATTTTATAAAACAGATTTGGATTTTAAAGAGGCATTTGAAGCATGCAGTAAACCTATTTTGTTGGACAGAAGTAAGTGGCTAGATTTTTTCTTACAAGAAGGTTTGTTGTTTAAAAGAAATCAGTTGTGCATACCAAATTGTTTTATGAGAGAAAATTTAATTAAGGAGAAACATAGTGGTGGACTTGGTGGACATTTTGGTGCAGACAAGACTTATGAACATGTGAAATTGTAAATTTTGTCAGTATGCAAAAGGAAGGAGTCAAAACACAGGTTTGTATGTTCCATTACCTATTCCAGATAGACTTTGGGATATGGTAAGTGTGGATTTTTTTTGGGTTTACCTAAAACACAGAGAGGGAATGATGCAATATATGTTGTAGTTGACCGATTTTCTAAAATGGCACATTTTATTCCATGCTATAAAACCACTGATGCTACTCATGTTTCTAATTTCTTTTTTAAATAGATTGTAAGGTTGCATGGGTTACCTAAAATCATTGTCTATGATAGGGACACCAGATTTGTTGGTCATTTTTGGAGGACATTATGGAAAAAGCTTGGTACTAAACTAAGTTTCAGCTCAACTTATCACCCTCAGACTGACGAACAGACTGAGATGGTGAATAGAAGCTTGGGTAATATTTTGAGAAGTCTTGCACGTGAACATCCTAAATAGTGGGATCAGATTTTGGCACAGGATGAATATGCTTATAATGACTCTCCTAACAGGAGTACAGGGCAGAGTCCATTCCATATAGTTTATGGAATGCACCCAAGAGGAGTGTATCAATTAAGAAATTTGGGAAAAGCAGAGATGAGAAATGCTGATGGAGAAGAATTTGCTTCAGAAATTCGAGCAATACATGAATAGGTAAAACAACAGTTACAGGACAACAACATCAAATACAAAAGCAGAGAAGATATGAAGAAAAGAGAAGTTAATTTTGAGGTTGGAGATTTTGTTCTAGCACACCTGAGAAAAGAAAGATTTCCAAAAAGGGCATATAACAAATTGAAATTTAAGAAAATTGGGCCATGCAAAGTATTGAGAAAATTTTCTGCAAATGCATATGAAATTGAATTACCCCCTTACATTGGAATATCTCCAATTTTCAATGTTGCTGATTTGTACAGGTATGAGGACAAAGACACAAGGGATACAACTGAAAGCAATGAAGAAATTGACTGGTCGAAACAGTTACCCACAATAAAAAAATTGTAGCCAAAGAATATTTTAGACAAAAGATTGTTTAAGACGACAAGAGGATGGGAATACTTTGAGTATTTGATCAAGTGGAAAGATCAACCAGTCGCAGAATCTACTTGGATGACAGATACCATGCTACATAAATTGGGTAGTTCTGTAGAGAAGCATGGACAAAAGCCCATGAAGAATTTTTTCCTCAGGAGTCTGATGCAGGAGCATGAGGCTTGAGGAGAAAAAGACTTCATTTTATTCCAAAAATACAAAAAAAAATTACAAGCAAAGGAGTGGGATCCTTTAGCTTGCGATTTACTGTTTTGATAGATAAGATTTGACTAGAATTCAGGGATTTGGATAGCTTGTATTTGATTCATTGAATTTAAGTTTTAGTTGAGAATTTTTAGGCAAATATCATGTAATAGGATTTTTATCCAGGATTGGGCAAATCTGATTCAAAGGAATCAGATTGAAAGGATTGTGTGAACATTATATATTTTTTAAGTTGCAATGTAATCAGTCGTAGAGGATTGAATAAGAGAATATTTAAAATCCTCTTTATTTGTGTAAATAGAGGCATCATTGTCAAGTGTTGGTGGTTCATTTGTTTCTCGAATTATTATTGAATTAGTTGAATCTAGTTTGAGTTTTGGGGTTTTATTGATTTTTCTATGCATTAATTTATTTTGAGTATATTATAAACTAGATTGGTAAGATTTCTTTATATAAAAAATGTGAGCGAGTTGTGTGGCTACTGAAACCCATAAGCCTTCACAGAAATCGTTATTACCTTGGCAACAATAAAATTCCAATTTACCAGTTTTCCTTCTGTTTTAGTAAGGGAATTCAAGAATATGGCAGAATGTTAAATATGGCGGAATTAAAAATGGTGATTACTGTAAGCTAAGTGGAATCGAATGGCTATCGTAGCATCGACCCAGATCCAATGAAGATCGCAATCTAACCTGCACAGAATTTAAGAGATCAGATGGACCCGATGCTTTATAAATTCAGTTTAATTAATTAAGTTGGCTGTCTCACAACGTTTTAAATCTGATGGCCATCACATGAGAGCTTGGAGATCTAAGACTATTGCAAATAAAGTTGCATGGAGTTTAATAAGAGAATTGGATGCGATAGAATTATAGCCAAGGTTTTAATGAGGTTTGGAATCCGTCACTAAATCAACATTATGGGTGATTTTTACTCTTGCTGCATTTTATATAAGTTATTCAATTATGCTTCCGCCATTTATGAAAAGATTATACAGTGGGTTTAATGGAATTAAAATTTGTGTAACAAATTTTAATGCATTAAAGAGTTGTGTTATAAATTTGAAAGTTGATGACTGATATAAAAAAAAGAAAACCCTGAGGAGGTTCCACCAGAACTTGAAGAAATAGTTTCAAGATTTGAAAGTTTATCACTTACACCTGCATCTAGACCACCAAGACTCCGAAGAGCTACTCGGGCGTGTGTGGCATATAACCACGTTGCTAGAACTGGGAAACATTTGTATATGTTGAGCTCCTGACTACCACAAGCGGTATTTCCACCAAAAAATAACTCGTCAGATAAAAATAACAGACATGTTTCTATTTTCAACTGAAGTGGAATGACTAGGACGATGTTAATGTTGTGTGTCCCCCAATTAGCAGCTGAGAAGTAGTGCTATATGTTCTCGCTTTATAGGGTTGCACTCTATATAGGCATGGTAAGAACAAAGTGCAGGGTTAAACAAGGAACCTTATTAACCATAGAGGAGCAAGAAAACTTATTGAATTACTTACAAAGTGATTACAAATGGTTATTTACACGTATTTATTATACATGTTAAATTAATAATATTTTTGCAATATGTTTTTATGGATAGGGATATACACTTGCGATGCAAATTTCTTTTAGAGTGAAAAGAGAAATACCAACCAAGTTTTTTATACTATCTTCATACACACTATGTGCGTCTACAAAATATAATTTATAGTCTCATAATAAAAAATACTATTTTTTTTTCAAAAAATAAAAACATTATACACTTTTTTTTAAACAATATCTTGGAAATATATTAATAATCGAAATTTGCATCTAGGAACATAGTGGTTACATCATAAAAAAAAAACCATGAAATCACCATATAGTTGTCTCTTGAGGATTGAATTATGAGAAATAAAAAATAACACTTCACTATCATTCATCAATTCTCTAAACCAAAGTATCCGAAGGTTAAGTTCCATCAAGATTTGTTTATGAGGAGGCACAAGGCCTTCCATCAAGATTGGTTTATGAGGAGGCACAAAGCCTTGTTGTATTGGATAAACCACTTTTTTGAACGGTGCAATATTTTTGAGATAAATCTTAACAGTTGCTCTATAAATATTATTATGAATTTTTTAGAATTTTTATGAAATACCATCCATCTAATAATTATTGATGATTAAATTATAATTCCAAAAGCCTTAATCCAAAATAAACAACTTATCAATGTAAATATTGAAAATTACAAACAATATTCATATTACAAAAAGTTAAAAATGCTTATAGATATATACATGGTAAACTAATAGACAAAATCACTTTTTTTGGATTGGCAATACAATTTTGTACAAAGATTGTGATTTCTTATTATTCAAAATGCATTTTTGAATGCAAAAATAAATTCAACTTCCTAAAACCTCTTTACAAATTAAAAAATTTAAACTTATGGTTTTTAAAAATCTCTACTAAATTTTGAATCAATTTAACCCAAAAAAAAAATCTTAAAAAAAAAACTATTTTGTTTATTAATTTAACTACATTTGGATATAAATTCAATATATCATTTTTCCCTAATATATTTTAATATAACCTTCGTATAAAATATAACAATAAATTATTAAAATTACAACAACAATCGCTTGTAGTTTAGTGAGAGTCGTGATGTAATAAAAAATTGTGTTTGCAAATCAAACTTTCAATACAATTATCCTTAACATAAAATTTTCATAAAGAGTTCAAATTCATATTTTATATAAATAAATAATTAATTATAATTAACATTTAAAAAATCTAAGCGAAAATCAATTAAATAAATATAAATATTATAAAACAATTTTATAGATATCCTAAAACAATTGATTACGAAATAAAATAATCATTTTAATTTTAAATTATTAACCTATATATAATTATTAAAATGAAATTTGCGATCCAGGTGTATACATCCCGTCAAATTTACGTTTCCTAATTTTAATTAACGGTACTGTTTATTGTGAAAAAATTCTTTCGGTAAAAATCACATCAAAATGAATTTGGTCGACGCGTTTCGAACCAGCCAGTGTGGTTCATCATCAGTATGTTTATGTTTAACTTTAAACATTCCAATCAAATACTTTCCGTCAAATTCAAGCCTGCTTGCGTGGCCTACTTGCGTGACTATTGCTGCCGTCAAATTCAGGAGGCCTACTTGCGTAACTATTGGTGCCGTCAAATTCAGGCGGCCTGCTTACATAACTATTCGTGCCATTGCTGCCGTCAAATTCAGGCCTGCTTGCATAATTATTGGTGCCGCAAAATTCAACTGGCAAAATGATCATTCAGTGGTCCACAGAGGTGGCCCACTGCCAACACAACCAATAGCAGCCCGGCACGTGAATCTTCGAGTGGGAGGCCATGATCTCCGTTCATGGCACAGGGAGCCCTTTAAATAGTCGGCCTCCTGGCGAACTTCGAAGTAATGTTGGTGTGGCGCTTGTCTCGGAAATTCTTAGTCGGCCTCCACGCTGTGGTGCGTTTTCACTTGTCTCGGAAATTCTTTAGAGTAGTTGAGATTTTGAATGTACCAGTTCACTTTATTTTTCGCAACAAGGGAGGCATTCATTATAACTTAGAAGGGCAGGAATAAGATAACATCTATTATATGTTCAGATTTATCATCAGATGTGAAGATATGCAGTTACAGTGTTATATCTAGGCAGTTACCAGTATTACTATCGGATGTAAAAGTACTTTACAGGTTACAATATAGATTCCAGTCTATACGATATTCATGCAAGTTGTTTATTAATAATTCATATTCTAACATATTTATTCCTCAATCGGTTTCCACTCACTATATATTCAATTTTTTCGTTTTATTATTCAGAGACCTGATTTGACACACTTCAGATCTCTACCTAGAAATTTGATTTAAAGATTGTAGGACGGCGGCCAAATTTTCTGTTAAATTTTTTCCGGAATCATTCGCCTCGAAAGATCCCGTTTGAATCATTTTAATCCTGCCTGAATCGTGAACGCCTTTTCGGCCAGCGCTTGCCTTCATAAGTCGAGTCAGTATCATGATAAGTCTAGAGTTTTCTGAAAAGAATAACTTTAAATGTGAAACAATTACAGAATTTGCTATTCTGCCAAGTATATGTACACTGTGCAGCACTTCTTACACCATCAACAGAATATCCGCAGTATGTATGTATCGCGTTTAGTCGTGGCCTCCGAGTCATACACAATTCAGGATTTTTCAAAAGAAAAACTTTAAAGGTAGGAAAAATAGCATAATACACTCCTTTGCGTTTCCCTCGATACATCAAGATTGTGTCGGGTTTTATTTAAAAGAAATGGCTCTAGACAGTGTAATAATTAGCAAATTAATCGGAGTATGCATTTAAAGTGTTTATATTCTTTGTTTTTCCCTTATTCTTTTCGACAGTATGTGGGACTTTCAGCGCAAAGTCGATGTGAAAGATATAGCATTCATCGTGAAAATCGAAGGAATCGCGTTTCTTCATTTATCGGAAAAATTGAACGCTTTAAGGCATCAGGCTGTTTTGCAATGATGCCATGCCTGAGTGACGGTTTTAACTTTTCTTGTGATCTGGCAGTAATTAGAGAACATTGTGAAAGTCGATGCAATATTCGCTGATTTTCTGTCTGTCAGAATTCAAGCGGCGAACGCTTCTGATAAGAATGATAAGAATAAGACAGAATAAAATTATTGAAGGCAGAAAAAAATTATATAAGGTAGAATAAAATTATTTATTTCTCTTTGTTACGACTACTTAAAATGGCAAAAGTGCTTAATTTGCGTTAAAGAAGTGATCTTTCTAATTGCGTACGTTGTTGGTTATATCTCTGTCTACAACGTTTCCATTTATATTTATTTTGTACTTTGCGTGAAAAATAGTGAAGGAAACAGGAAAATGAAAGGAGTGATGTATAACATCGGTTTAAAATACAACAGTAACTATCCAACTTTATTAAATGTTTCAGTGGAACGCAATTGTTGCGTAAACGCTGTTCTATTCTTGTTGATATTTTCTTAGCACATCTTGACCTTGCAACATCTCCGCCGTAAATTTTCCGTTGAACTGCAAAGAAAATGAGTCGCTTACTAAAATAAAATAGATATCTGTGCAAAAAGCGTCTTCGTAGCAGAAATTGTCTGTCGCTAGCTTCGATCTTATATGATCGATAACTGAACTGCAAAGGAAATGAGTCGCTTATTTAAAGAAAATAAATATCTGTGCAAAAAGCGTCTTCGTAGCAGAAATTGTCTGTCGCTAGCTTCAATCTTATTATATGATCGATAATAATTATCCCAGCTCGATTTTCGCTCTGTGTGCGCTGAGCGTCTTCGTAGCAGAAATTGTCTGTCTTTCGCTTCAATCTGAGATGATCGATAATAATTATACCTCGATATTCTCTCTGTGTGCGCTTTCTGCATAACATTTCATCTCGTTCCTTTTAGCCTTGTGCATTTTCGATCACAGAGCGATTATTTTCCAACATTACAGGCACATCTTTATTGAAATTTACTGTTTTTAGTTTTTGTTTTTTTCGCATCTGAACTCAACCGGTTCGGAAATCCTCATCAAACCTCTAGCCCAACTGCTTTTACATCAGCTGCTCTTTTCAATGATTGAATTCAACTTTTTAGTTTGAACGAAATAGTCGAGATGGATAGATACATATAATGAAAGCTTCCACTTGTTTCAAAGCTGATCTGCAACCGTTTCTACCATGACTGATTGAATCTAATCCCAGGTAATTCCTCGAGAAGTATCTTTGAGATTCTTAACTATTATTCTGTGCAAAATTAGATGCAGAGAAACATTCTTAAATGACATCTACGCATGCATGGAAATTCATTAAGCCCTCATCTAAAATTCCATTCTGTTCAAATGATGTGAGAAATTTGCTAATCGTATTTTCTTTCTGTAGGGGTTGAATGAGAGATTTTAGTTCTTGGCGGTGCCAGAATTCGAAGTCACAGGAAAATTGCCAGAAAGAAAGAAAGATCGGACATATGCGAGGTCCGTGCCTGACGTCTAAGCACTTTAAAAGCCTCACAGGACGGTTCGTGCTTGATGCCAATATCAAATAAATGGGAAAAACCGGAACAAAATAATGCCAATAGTACTGTATCGTTGAGTATTGAAGCAGATTCCAGCTCAGGTCTCAACATGGCTGTAAAGGAAAAAGCAGATAAAAACATGGAAAACACTAAAAGGAAGAAGGGAAAAGAAGATACCAAGGATACTGTTCCGTTTTACACGTTATTTAACTTAGCGGGCACCTTGGATATTACATTGATGAGTATCGGTACTATTGGATCGATTGCCAACGGGCTTGCACGTCCATTTACGATCATTTTGTTTGGGAGTCTTATGAATGCGTACGGAGACAGCCACAGTTCGGTACACAACGTACCCAAGGTAAAGCTTATTCCACTTCTGATTTAAAATAACAAAATAGTTTTTTTGATAGGAAAAAGAAAGACGACTGAAATAAAAAGCATATCATCGCAGTACAATTAGAATTGTTTTGTACTGTTCAGTGTTTATTCTTGTTATTAGGCTTGGAGTGTCATAATGCCCGTCGATGTCTGGTTTGGCCAAGAAAGAACACAACAAATCCGGAATTGACAGTATTTCTATGGTGTTAAAAAATTAATCTGTATTTTTATAGGGCTTAGAATTTCATGTCAAGATGCCGATTGTTGTTCACATTGTCCTTAAACTGCAACTTAAACTGTTATGTAAAGTTAACATTTACTATTTATTCGACACATAAGAGCGTGTATTTACGACATTGACGTTAGCCAAGTTAGTTTAAAGTATTGCCCATAACAACATGGGCCAAGATTGTAACTTGGAAAACAATTTGGAAAGCTCCATGTGAATCGCACAATGTCCGAATTGGAATCTTTCCAATTTCTGTACTGCCAATATCATTTAATAATTAAGCCATTGAGTTGTTCAATAAAATGCACAGATTTTAGTTTAGTTTGTTACATAGTTATAGTGAGTTTGATCTGTGCATCAACATTTATAGATGCAAAATGCGTTAGTTTTACTCTCAGACACAACATCCATCCATGAGATGGATGATAATTTAGCATCTTGCACTGATTTAGCATGTTATAAATATGTGACATTTTGTACATTCAAAGGCACTAGAAAATCTTGATCAAGTAACAGCAAAAATGGTACATCTAAACAACTGTTGGCATATAGTTTTGTTTCAGAATATTGCTTTTGTTTCATATTCTTTGCCAGTTAGCTAGAAAATTGTCTATGGATCCCACAAATTCTACGACTGCCATTTAGAATAAAACTTGTTTGTCTGTCTAACATTCACACAAATTCTAGGACTGCCATTTAGAATAAAACTTGTTTGTCTGTGTTACGATGCCTCCTTGGAGAGAGTAAGGTCAGTATGGTTTCATCGCTCCTTTTCCAACACAATATTACAAATATTAGATAATGAAAGAAAACCCAGTCAAAAAATTTAAAATCTAAGGAACTAGCAATTAGGAATAGAAGAACTTTATAGAGAATACTACTTACAAGATATTTGTTGGAATATAAGCTCCAATACTTTCTAGATATTTGTTAGAATATAAGCTACAATAGAACAATCTTTGTATAATGGAGCGAACTTACAAGTCACTTTTGCCAGTGTACTTCTTGTAAATGGAAATTGAGCTTGAAGATCTCAGGCAGAGAACAAAATCGCAATAAAAACTTAAGAGGGTGGTTGTAATATCCTTTAAGAAATATATAATGCCACTGTTTTAATAATAGTAAAAATATAACAACAAAGAAATATGCTTATTATAAAAAACTCTCGTGATAACATATACACACAATACTCCATTACACATAATTAAGTTCCAATCACCATATTTAAATAAGCCCTAAGGAAATCCACCAAATATCATTTATTAAGGAATTTAGCCCATGTAATACAAGCAGTTTGACCAACAACAAAGATGGGTCAATTACATCATAATGCAAATTAATAACTCTTGACTTAGCGCTGTGGTGGCGCTGCAACAACTTTTTGCAATGGATCTGTGCTTTCTTCCTTCCTTTGCCAGCAAATAATTATAATAAAACCGGCAGGGCAGATCTCATATCCACGCTCATAAAGTGTAAAGTAAAAATAGACGAAAACCCCTTTCAAAACAAATATGGAATGAATGCGACCAACTAGGGTGATCATAGAAACCACCGAAGTTGGATTTGCTTACTAGGGTGAGATCGAATCTCACCGAAGGAAGCTTGAGAATCTCACCTGAAAATCCTCACTTGAAAACTCCTCTGAGCTTTCAGAATATCAATGAAGAAAATATTAAATTCCATGAGTTGCTCTCAATCCTCTTCCTCCTTTTATAGTCAGCTGCTTAGAAGAAACCGTGGGCAAATACCTGAGGTCAAAACAACCCAAAAGGAAAAATCATGGGAAAATACCTGGGGTCAAAACAACCCAAAAGGAAAAACCATGGGCCAATGCCGCTTTATTTATTAATTTATTTATTAGTCTACTACTTTTATGATTTGGTCCCTCTGCCCAAAATTGATTGCCCTCAAGAAATTTCAATGTTAGATGCTGCAATATGTGTTCTCCTTCCCAAGTGGCATCCTCGACGGGCAGATCTTTCCATTGTACCAAATATTCGCAGATGATTCTGCTTCGAAGCTTTCTTTCTCGAACCTCCAACACCTCCTCAGGAACCAGTTGAAGATGGCCCTCTTCATCCAGTGGCGGTAATTATGGTGATGATTTTATGTTTGATCCTAATGCTTTCTTCAAACAGGAGACATGAAAGATGTTATGAATTCTACTCTCCGCAGGAAGCTCTAGCTCATATGCCACTTCTCCTATTTTCCGAATAACTCGATAGGGCCCGTAAAATCGCGGCTCTAATTTTTCCGCCCCTTTTTCTTCAAAGTAGACTGCTTGCACAGTTGAAGCCGGAGATAAACCACATCTCCCACTTCGAAACTCCTCTCTATCCTTCGAAGATCTACATATAACTTTTGTCGATTCTGTGTCGTTTGCAGATTGTCTTGAAGGGCTCTCAGAATATCCTGACACCCCTGGATCCAATCCTTTGCCAATGGTGCTCTACTATCTCCAAACATTATATCTACAAAAAATAGTGCCTCATATCCATATAAGGCTCGGAAAGGTGACATCCCTATGGACATGTGATAAGTGGTGTTATAGCAGTATTCTCCTAAGTACAACCACTTGGTCCATGCTCATTATTGTCCTGTGACATAATCTCGTAAGTAACCTTCCACCCATTTATTCACTGGTTATGTCTATCCATTTGTCTGCGGGTGATAACTGGTAGTAGGGGTGAGTTATATTTCGGCCAACCTGAATAACTCTTGCCAGAATGCTCCCATGAATCTACTGTCGCGATCAATCACAATGGTTTTGGGAAAACCATATAGATGAAATACCCCCTGGAAGAATATTTCTGCTATTTGAGATGCAGAACTTTTGGAGGGGATTGCAAATAAGTGAGCGTACTTGGTGAGACGATCCACCACCACACAAAAAACAATATTTGCCTTGTGAGGAGGGTAGCCCTGTAATGAAATCCATGGATATACTTTCCCATTTTTGTTCCGGAATGGTAGTGATTGTAATAAACCTATCGGGTGTGTATGTTCGACCTTATTACTTTAGAAGGCACCGCATTCCTTAACATATTTGATAATGTCCTTCTTGAGTCCCTTCCATGTGAACCTTTCCCTGATGGTCCTATAAGTCTTCAGAAATCCTGGATGTCCGGCTAAAAGGGAGTCATGGGTTGCTTGTAAAATCTTCATCTTAAGTTGAGACTCGAGTATTAGATAGATTCAATCCTTATAATAGATAATATCATTGACAACTCTATAACGGATGTCTGATGACTGTCCATCAAGGATCTCACAAGCTGATTGATTTTTTGAGTATTCCACCAAAATATGGGACTTCCAGTCATCCACAATATCTATGAGAGAGAAGGTAGCTGGTCTCCTTGACAAGGCAGCTGCAACTGCATTGTTTTTACCTTTGACATATTCAATCTCAAAATCATAGGCTTGGATCTTACTGACCCATTTTTGCTGCCTTTCATTTAATCCCTTCTGATCGAGGAAGTATCTGAGACTATTTTGATCAGTTTTGACTTTGAACCGGTTCCCCACTAGATATCGATGAAACTTGGCCAATGCATGCATAATAGCCAACATTTCTTTGTCATAAATAGAGTAAGAGCATTCATAATCATGCAGCTTTCTACTCTCGAAAGCAGTGGGATGATGGTTCCGTGTTAGGACAGCCCTGATTCCTTCCCCAAAAGCTTCACACTCCAATACAAAGGGTTGAGAGTAGTCTGGCAAGGCTATAACTGGACACGAACTCATGACTTCCTTCATCCGCTCAAAAGTCTCCTGGGTTGTTTCTGTCCATAAAAAGGGTCCTCTTTTTGTCAAGTCAGTAAGAGGGGCTGCTAGCTGTGAATACCCCTTTACAAATCTTTTGTAATAAGTATAAATACCCAAGAAGCTCCTTAACTCTGTTACATTTTTGGGAGTTGGCCAATTGAGAATGACTTCAATCTTCTCTTGGTGGACCTTAACACCCTGGCCCCCGATGATGTGACCCAGATATAGCATTTCCGTCATCCCAAACTCACATTTAGAGGTTTCGGTATAAATTTTTTGTGCCTCCAATATTCCCAAGACCTCGTCCAGGTGCTGTAGATGCTCTTTCCATGTTTCACTGAAGATCAAGATGTTGTCGAAGAAGACCAAAACAAATTTATGCTATTGCTTGTTGAATACATGGTTCATGCATGACTGGAATGTTGCAGGGGCATTGGTCAACCCAAAAGGAATCACCATGAACTCATAATTTCCATAGTGGCATCTAAAAGTTGTTTTTGTAATGTCTTGATCATGAACCCTGATCTGGTGATACCCTGAGCGAAGGTCAATTTTTGAGAAGTACTTGGCTCCCTTTAACTCATCCATCAATTCGTCGATCCTGGGGATAAGATATCAATTTTTGATGGTCGTCTTATTCAGTGCTTGATAATATATACACATCCTCAGGGACCCATCTTTTTTCTTGACCAAGACTATGGACGAAGCAAAAGGGCTCGAGCTCGACCGAATGTATCCTAATGCCAACAATTCTTGTATTTCCTTTTCTATCTCATCCTTGTACGCTTTGGAGTGCCGGTAAGGGGTAGTGATGACAGCTTGGACCCCTTCCTCTAGTTCGATGATGTGCTCAAATCCCATATCGGGTGGTTGTCTTGGGGGTATATCTCCAAAGACCTTCAGGTGCTTTTGCAATAGTGCCATAATATCAGGGGAGTACTCCTTGTGTTCTACTGGTTTCTTCTCCATGATTCGAAACTCTACTACCCATACAATATCCCCATGTCAAAGGTCTGCCTCCATCCGATTGGATGTCACAACCTTGGGAGGATATGCATGCATTCCTCTCAACTTCACCTTTTTACCATCTGGTCCTGTGAGTGCGAGTTCCAAGTCTTGGTAGTTTACTGTATGAGTTCTGATAGAATATAGCCATTGTACCCCCAATACTACATGAGAGTTTGGGCAGTCTATGACAAAGAAGTTATCTGTAACTGTGTAGTTTCCCATTGCTAGGCTCATGTTAGGAACTATCTTAGTGCATGGCATGTGGTTGTTCTCTTTCTTTCCAGGAATCAAAATTGTAAATCCTTCAAATTCTTCAGTAGATAGTCCCCTTCTGGCTATGAATTCTGCATCAATGAAGTTGTGGGAGGCCCCACCATCAATTAGCACAGTAACCTTTTGTCCTTGTATGGTGCCCCTAACCTAGAGGGTGTGATATCTTGGGACCCTTGTAAGAGAAGCAATGAATCCTTCCTGGAATTCTTCCTATATTGGCCCCATGCCTTGTGATTCCCTTTGATCGAGCTCTGGATTCTCTTCCTCATCTTTGCTTTTAGAAACTACTTCAATATAGTGGGCCTTCCCTTTAGTACACCGATGTCCCGGTGCCCAAGGTTCTTGACAAGAGAAGCATAGCCTTCTCCTTCTGAGATCTTTCCTGGTCTCATCATCTAGCTTCCCCTTACCAAATGGCTTCCGTTGTTGCTGCTTGACTTCCTTCCCTTTCTGAGGAATATAAAATTTGGGTAGGAATCTATTCTTGAGTACTACATCCTTCATATTCCTTGCACGGTTAATTGCATCTTGCAAGGTCGTAGGTTGGTAGGCCCTAACCCAACCTCGTAGGGGTTCTGACAACCCTTCTATAAATAACATGACCAACCGGGTCATGGAGAGGTCGCTGACCATTATTGCAAGCCTCTGGAATTCTGCAACATAAGATTCAAGGCTCCCTGTCTGTTAGAGTTGGGTTAGCTCCCGGAAGTACATCTCAGGATCCTTCTTATCAAATCTTTCTATTAACCTCTATGTGAATTATGTATACGAGATGATGCTGGCATGTCCCAGTGTGGTCATACCATGTTGCCAACATTCATGTGCTTCTCTGTCAAGATGAAGTGTGGCATATTTGATGGCATCCTTCTCCCACATGGGATTGAGTTGGAAATATGTATCCAGTTTCTGTACCCATGACCGTGCATAACACTTTGACGATCCATCAAAAAAAGGAAGAGTTACCTTTCCCACAGCCTTCTGCAAATCTACGTTTGACTGATGGCCCCATATGTGGTCGTCTTCCTTTGTTGTTTGCTCCTCATGTAGTAAAAGTCATTAAGGCTTAGGGTTGCTTTCACGTTGGGAGGCAACGTATCATACTCTTTCATCCATGCAGTAACCGTTTCTGCAATTGGTGAAGGGCAGTCTTGCTCCCTGGAGGAGTCATCCAAAAATGGAGGTATGGTTGGTTGGCTAAAAGGGTTGCTCCGAGTGTTGACATGTTCGTGTGATGGACCATTGCTACGAACATTGATATACTCCTGCGGTGGACCATCCCCACCTGAATGGGAAACTCCTTCCCCATTATTGCTTTGCACATTAGGTTGCCCGATCTGTACTTTAAGGAGTTCCATGATGGCATTTTGAGTGTCGGCGATCTTTTGTAAGGCATCTTCAATTTTGGTATTTTCGTGATCACCCCTTAGGTTTTCTTCCCTTTCATTTTTCCCATGACTCCTAGCCTTTTTTCCTTCCCACTTGAAAGTAATACCCTTTTGTTTCTCCTTCCTTAGCATCCCACAGCTGGCCAAGATGAAGCTCTGATACCACTGTAATATCCTTTAAGAAATATATAATGCCACTGCTGTAATAATAGTAAAAATATAACAGCAAAGTAATATGCTTATTATAAAAAACCCTCGTGATAACATATACACATAATACTCTATTACACATAATTAAGTTCCAATCACCATATTTAAACAAGCCCTAAGGAATTCCACCAAATATCATTTATTAAGGAATTTAGCCCATGTAATACAAGCAGTTTGACCAACAACGTAGATGGGTCAATTACATCATAATGTCAATTAATAACCCTTGGCTTAACATTATGGTGGTGCTACAACAGCTTGCTGCAATAGATCTGTGCTTTCTTCCTTCCTTTGCCAATCTAGAAATGAAAATAATTATAATAAAATCGATAGGGCAGATCTCATATCCACGCTCATAAAGTGTAAAGTAAAAATAGATGAAAACCTCTTTCAAAACAAATGTGGAATGAATGCGACCAGCTAGGGTGATCATGGAAACCACCAAAGTTGGATTTGCTTACTAGGGTGAGATCGAATCTCACCAAAGGAAGCTTGAGGATCTCACCTGAAAATCCTCACTTGAAAACTCCTCTGAGCTTTCAGAATATCAATGAAGAAAATATTAAATTCCATGAGTTGCTCTCGATCCTCCTCCTCCTTTTATAGTCGGTTTCTTGGAAGAAACCGTGGGCAAATACCTCGGGTCAAAACAACCCAAAAGGAAAAACCATGGGCAAATACTTGGGGTCAAAACAACCCAAAAGGAAAAACCATGGGCCAATGCTGTTTATTTATTAGTCTACTACTTTTATGATTTGGTCCAATCCGTTAAACAGGGTTGGGGATATTACAGTGGTAAGGTTAATCATTGATTTCTAAGCTTAATAGTACAACATGTCTTTTCATAAAATTTAATATATATATATATATATATATATATATATATATATATTTAATGGAAGGAATTGTAGACAATACATGTTATATATTAACATAACTATTACAAAATTTTATTCTATCTCCTTTTAGGGTCTTTAAAGATGTTGTTTTTCCTATTTTATATTGTTAGTCATAAGAAACAGTAATTCAATTTTTATTTTTATGCATTTTGCATATTAGATATGGTATATTGAATTAGGATGTGGGATATTTTTCATAGTGCACAATATAATTATTTTGTTACACCTACTTAATACAATGCAATGCAAGGTTAGTTCATCTCTAATTCTTATTGAATCACCTCAATAAAGTGGTCATAAGAATGTTTTTCCACATATTTGATTATTAAAATGAGCCAAGTGATTTATATGTTTTTTACTGGCATTTATTTTGAATTTCTAATTGGAGTTTAGAAACATTTTTATTTAATTCTACTGTTTCATTTATTCCTTTTGTTGCTTTGGTTGTTTCAGGTAGCTTTGAATTTTGTCTATTTGGGTGTTTGTACAGCAGTTGCATCCTTCTTTCGTAAGATATTACCTCCCACCTTAACTTATTCTTTTTATGAACATGATTTTATTTTCAATCTCGAGTTTTTTCTTTTTGTTATGTTCATTATCTAGTATTGTTATAACAAATCAGTTAAATGAGTGTGAAAAGAAATTTTGATTTTTCTTGTAGATCATAATACTTCATGATCTAACTTACATTTTGCTTTGCAGAGGTGGCTTTTTGGATGTACACAGGGGAAACGCAGGCTGCTCGTATCAGGATTTTCTACTTAAAAACTATTCTAAGGCAAGATATTGCATTTTTCGACAGTGAGATGTCAACTGGAGAGGTTATTGGAAGGATGTCAGGAGACATTGTCCTTATTCAAGATGCTATGGGTGAAAAGGTAAATAGTAATTGTTATTACATCACTTCCTTTTAAGCAACCTAATATGGGTAGTAATGCACAAGATCCATAGCTAAAAATTCCATTAGAATGATATCCAATTACCCACCAAACAAAATTGAGACACATTTATAGTGAAAATACATTCCTTAATCTAGTTATCCACATATCAGCTTCGTCACCCCATAAATTGCGCCAATCACCTCTTTATACTAGAAACATCCACATTTGGTAGATGCAACCCTACTAGCCTACATGTTTTTGCTTCATCAATTAATTGTCGTACATAACAAGATTTATCAATGAATTGTCTTACATAACAAGATTAATCAGTTTCTACTTCCTAACCCATGTTATGCATGGCTTGTGTTTCACATATTAACAACAAACCCCATTCTGTAAAGAAACAATTATATGGTCCGTAACTTCCCTATCGGAAAATTTGTCATCCTAATTTATTAGTATTAGGTCCCAACTAATTCATCTCGCCTTGCAAGTTGGTTATAGAAAACTAATTATAACTTTTGAAGGTTAGTTGACACATGTGAGCACATTGAAAGGGTTTGTAACACCTTGCAAGTTGGTTACAGAAAATTAATTATAATCTTTGAAGGTTAGTTGACACATGCAGGCGCATTGAAATGGTTTGTAAGGATAGGCATGCTAACATGGAACTTTTCCACTTAGAAAATTTGATAAGTAGGATGCTTAGTGAAATGTGTATGCAAAAGCAAATTTCTCTCTCCTGGAAAAACTATAGGACATTTTTTATGCAATAAAATTGGATATATGATATTCACGAGCTTGGCAAAAAAAAATGTCAAACATTATTTGTCTAAAATCTGGAAGTAATTCTATTTTAAATTTTCCACATAAGACTATAAAAAGTCATTATCATATTTAAGGATGGGCATGATGATATGGTTTTTTTGGGGGGTGAGGGGAGGGAATTATGGTATAATTCATTATCATATTTAAGGATGGCACATTGACATGGCTACTTTTTTGGGTCTTTATAGGTCACATGAGGCAAGTTGTAAGGATGATCATGCTCACATGTCACTCTTGTGGCTTATAAAACTATTATTATTAGTTGGTAGGATGTTTAATGAAAAATAAAAGAAACAATAAAATATCTTTGTAATTGAAAAACTATTCGTAGGATCTTCTTTATACCATAAAATTGGAGAGAGGATTTTATTTTATTTTATTTTTTTAAATTTATATTTTGTATTAAAAGAAAAGCATGGGCATAGACCTCATGTGAGGTACAATGTACATTTTGATAAAAGAAATCATTTTTCATAGCTATTGATTATATCTATATCCTATCGATAAAATGAGCAATAGGATGCGAGATGAATTACAATAGGAACTGATTTTAGGCTAGTAAAGAGATAGGTATGTTTGTTTTTTGATTTTTGGGTTTTCGCTGGAGAAATGGGAAAACAAATTTTTGGGTCCGGGGATAAGGTCAGACCTTTGCAGATTTCAAGTTGGGGCGAGGTAGGTGAATGTCTTGATGCTTTTGATTGGATATATGGACAGATTAGACCGACGAGGAGTTGAAGAGGGCAAAGAAGAACTTGGATCCTCTCCAAACAGCTGAAAACATATAGAACTAACTGAATTCAAAGGCCAAGCACTGTAAACAATGGATTCAACCTTATTCACTCATTCAATTTAGTTCAGAAGCATAATGAAGGGATGGCATACATTAAACATGAAGAAACTTACAGTAAACAAAGAAGAAACACCATCAAGAACATAACACCACAAGGATCCCAACAAGTGCCGCAAAACCCCTGATCTTTCCTTAGCCAAAATATGAAAAATATGTACAATGATATCAAAAGTATCCCAAGAGTCCAACCTCTCCAACCCCTGAAAATGATTGAGAAATTACAATATATAGATCACTCTAACTCCTTCCCACACCTCTAGGGGTCGAATTCCTCCTTCAGGGGTCAGTTTCAACAAATTCTAATCATGGAACTACAATCTAGGCAGCTAACAACTTGCCTCTAAAAGAGTGGAAACTGATCCATTACATGATTTTTACCCTTTTTGTGAGTGAATCTTCTAGAAGAGATAAAAATAAGCCAAAGTTACATGCCCAATATACATTTACATCATAAAACCCAAAAATTCCATCCACAAGCAAAACTGGTCCATACAAGGCGAAAATCTGAGCTGGCAGTTGAAAATTCAGCAAAAATTTAAGTGGGTCGCTTTTGAGCCGAGTGGGTCGTGCTTTTTCCAGCCTGAATTTGAGGTACTTCCCGGCATCCAAATTGAGCTCATGATAGCTCGTTGGAAAGCCTTGGATGTTGACTATCCAACCCAAGTGGAATTTATGAATTTGGAGCTCATTTGACACTCCAAAAATTTTTTCTCCCAGAAGTACTTCCTGCTGGTGCAAAAGGTGGCAGCGAGGTGGTTTTCATGGTGTTTTTGAGCTCTTTGACCATCCAGATTTTGATGAAATGCTTAGTTGATTTCTGAGGATGCATAACTAACCATGAAAAATCCAAAAATGCAAAAATTTCCTCCAGCAAGTGTCCCAAAAAAAAAGTGAGCGTATGAGGGTGAGACCCACTTAACTGAAAAACCTGTTTTTAGACCAAAAAATTTCAAAATGACAAATTTTTCTCCGAATTTGCTCAAATTCGGAGTGAAGACCCCCCATCATGTATCTTTCTCAGCCAACGAAGCCTCGGCCAAAATCCGAAGTGGATTAGGCCTTTTCCGCCGTCTTAGTGCTCTCCTGGTGCATGCAGCTCCTGTGGTGAAAACACTGTCTCGGTTGTATGTGTTGGTCTCTATCATGGTGTCACAATGTGTATGAAAGTATACTGATATGGTTATGATGAAAACAAGTGTTTGGTGTACGCTCCAATGTCAGATGTGTCACATATATGTCAAAGTGCTATAGGAAATATCACAATGGGAAAAAGACTATCACAAGGAACTTGAATGGAAAATAGCCACTCTTTGACTACATGGGGATTTGACACATGAATAGGAATGAGTATAGTGTAGGTCAATAGAAATAGCCCTTGCAACGTTTGAAAATGTCAATGGAGGATGTGGATAAGTGAAAATGGGACTATGTCATAACATGAATGATGAATAGTGTGAAAATGACAATGGCAATAACAATGGAGAGCAGCGATGTAATGGCAATGAGAGAGCGTGAGGCTGAGGTAAATAATGAGCAGGGACACCACAGACAGTAGAGGCATGAGCATATATATCAACAACACAACCTTGGAAATCCTTCACAAGACTATCAACATGTCTCTCAAAACCCTAAGAAATGAATTTGCAATGAACATAGGTTTTACGTTTCTCCACATCAAACATTTGTTTCTTCACTTTCAAAACACCATAATCATGTCCAAAAATCACTGAGCAATGTTTAAAAACCTACTTGCAAGTTGTTGGAGTCAACTTGAATCAAAACTGGGCACAAAACACAAATTTCTGGGCTTTGTTGTTTAAGTGGGTCGCACCCCTCAAGTGGGTCACACCCGTTCACTTTTACACTGGCTGAAATGCTCAAGTGGGTCGCACCCCTCAAGTGGGTCGCATTTCCCTCTTGCCACATAGTGCATTTTTCAGGAAGCTTTTGGAGGCCTTCCCGGTGTCCAAATCGGGCGTGTGATAGGTCGTTGGAAAGCTCTTGGAGTCTACTTTCCAAAACAAGTTGAATTATGCAATTTGGATTTCATTTACCCTGTCAAAAACCAAATCTCCCAACACTAGTCAAAATGAGCAGAATGAGGCTTCCTCAAGGCAGAGCGCTGTTGCAGTCAACTTTTGAAGGTCTTCCTCAACTCCAAATTGAGCTCATGATAGCTCATTGGAAATATATTTGTGTCTAGTTATCATTTGACTCATCAAGCAAGTCATTTGGCCAAACATTCTAGGAGAAATCTTGATTTTCCCAAGGTCACTTCAGAGATGCATTCAATTCTCCTGAGGCAACGGTATTTTTGACATTTCTCTAAAACCATGATACCTGTGTAAAAAGTGAAGGAGGTTTTTCTTCCTTGGGATGTTGTGGACAAAAACCTCTCTCCGTTTTCCAAAATTCATCTTTGATAGCTCTGAAACATCTTTTGAGTGAAACCAATCCCGATGTGTGGAACAAGGGATTTTGTCGAAATGAAGCGACATGAAGGGGATAGGGGGCTTATAAATTCTTGGGGAAATTTTGGGAAGTAGGGAGGGATGTTAGGAAGCAGGGGAAAGTGGAATCTCAGAGATTGAGTGAGGGGAAGGGGTCCAAAAGGGAAAAACACAGGCCTAGCCTAGAAAATTGCCAAGTTGTGGCAAGAAACTAGGATTTGTGCAAAAATGAGGAATTTGGGGGATCTCAGTGATGGGAAGTGTTTAATAAGGTATATTAAGGATAGGGGAAGGTGTATGAACATCAGGATACAAGTTTTTTCGATGATTTGACCATCCAAGAGAAATTACCTCCAAAACCCTAGGAGAGGGAAATGGACCTTACCTAGACACAACTGAAGCATGAACAAGGTGTAAAATGACTCGATGGAGCTTGAAATGATGATGAAAACCCTCTGAATGATGGTACACTCAGCTGAATGGTGACATGGACTGACATTTGGACAAATTTGAAAAGAGTGAAAACAAACCCTAGACCTAATGCCTAGTGACCAATTTTTGCTTGAAGACTCATTGAAATGACAAAATTTGACCTTGACACCTTAAAATCACTTTGTAAGAGCATGTTTGATCACTGGAGGAAGGCTGCAAAGGCTGACACTAACACTATCCTTACTTTCCACATTCAAAATATATAAGTGATTACATATGTTGTCCTTCTGATAACGCTTATATAGGTGAAAGAATTAATCAACCAAAAAAAAATAAAATGAAATTCATACCAATTAGAAGTGTTGGTTGTGGGGATGAGTATTAGAGAGAGCAATTTTATCTTCAAAAATTGAAAATTTAGTCTTTTCCCTCTATGTTTAATTCCTTCAATTGAGAGAGCAAGTTTTGCAATTCATCTTTTAGACTAAACATAATGTAGTGAGTTTGCATTCCTTCCTTAAGAGAAATACTTTCATGTTGAATTAGCCATGAGGATGGGTCCAACCCATTAATTTTACTCATTCCTTCTAATTTTGAGATTCTATGGGAAAATATTTAGAAAAGTGAGACAAAATACATAAACCAGTGTCCTAAGGTTCCTCGGCCTTGTGAATGTTGATGCTAAGGTTCACGAATGAGGGAGTCACATTCACATTCCCATCAGAAATTGACAATATTAGAAATAACATGTAACACAAAGGAGCCATAACATATGTTAGTCCAAATTGAATTGTACCCTTGGAGACAAATAGATTTTTGAATTTGGTTGTCGAGAAAAACTTTACTTCTAGGTGATGCTTCCAAACATAGGTTTGTATGTTAAAACAGGCACGCTTCAAATAGGAAGAAAATCACACAACAGACCAACCCACAAAACAACGATGAAGAACCCTCCCATAGGCAATCCTCTTACTGATTGAAAAATCCAACTGATGTCGAATTTTCAAATGAGAAGAGAGTGAAGAACAGAAGTACTCTAAGAAGGCTTTGCATCAGGTGTTCCAATAGATGAGACTATGACCAGAGATAAGGAGAATGACTACTTTCTCGCATTATGGAGAGGTCACCCAAATGTGCTACTTTATATTTAACATCGTTTGTTGACAAGATCTTTCATCAATCGTCTCCCACTGTAAAGAGGTCTAAAGAGGTTATATTTTGTTTCCTTTCAGTTGGAGATGGAATCATTAAAGGATTTTTTCTATGCCAAGGATTACCATGCCTGTTCTTCTCATTATACTAGCAAGTGAGTGAATAATATCCCTTTTGTTGGATAATCATCCCTAGAAGTAGCATTGGTAGAAAGTTCCCATACATCATCACAATGTTTGGGTTCATCAATTACCTAAATCCTTTGCCCTCCTTACTCCCCACTTCCAATTTGGACTCCATGGTTGCAAGGAGGGTGATATGGGCTGCATGTAAAGGGGGGTGTATGCACGCCCTGTTTATGTTTTTTATAAATATTTCGAAGGCCCCCTCCTTCCCTTAGCTTGTGAAAAAAAAAATTGGTATTATTGAGAGTCATATGCAACCTAAGGTAAAGGGGCCCATAAAGCTTGGTCGTTCCATACTAATTCTCCTTTCAATAGAGATGAGCCTTCATTGGCCATATCATCAACACTTGCATTGTTGGATCTTAACACATGATAAAATTGAACTTTGGGAATGAATATTAGTAGATTAAGGGTTCTTTTTATGGTCTGAGCAAGCCTAAGATCTGTGGGGTGAGATCTATTTATGATTCTACATAGAGTGATGAGTGAATATCCAATCACTATTATCTCTTGAATTTGCATATGCACGAATTTAAAATTCCTTGATAAAAGAGTGTATGCTTATGTCACATCGTTTGTCATATCCCCTAATCCCCATGTGAATTTGAGTTCTCGATGTTCCTTAGGCAAAATGATCACCCCTACTCCACTCCTGCCACCCTTGGAGAGATGATTTTCTTTAGCTAATCCAGATTTATGAAGGAATGAAATGAAATACAGATATAAACAGAAACACAGATATGCAACAAAATCGTAACATCAATTCATTAATAATAAAGCACTGATAATTGTTTACATGCAAAATGGAAACAAACTAGCTTGGGCGATGGTAGCTTATCTTTGAGAATATATGTAGCGGCTACATTCCTTCTAAACTGTGTTACAATGAGGCGCGAGGACCTATTTATTATTGAAAAACAACAGAAAACCATAAATATCCAAAGACATAACCCTAGGATATGAAGCACCAAAATTTTGTGGGCCCCGTTGGGGTAAATTGGCACATCAACTTCCTGAGGTCATAACTTTGGCATACGATCTTTGTTTGACACGCATGATACCTCGTTATAAATATCTATCCGAGGACTAAAAATGTTTCTTAATGACTTATGTTTTCCTGTTTTCCAAAAAACGTCATTTAGGGCCTCAAAATGGCTATGGAAGTTCAGGACCCGAAAAACTACCAAAAATAGTAAATTGTGCTATAATTAAGGAAACTGAAAGATATAATGGTACAATTGTGGGGGTCCAAGTGGAATATGTGGGTGGCCACCAATATGCAAACATATCATTCCTCCCCCTTTAGGAAGTAATGGTCCCCATTGCGTTTAGTACCTACATGAGATGGGGATTTTTCTGTTCAACTTGGTTCTCGTAAGCCACTTGCCTTGGTGCAGGAATTGGCCAGCTTTGACAACCTGATACAATTGGATCTTCTGCTAGTGAGTGTTCTTTATTTTCATGTCCATGATTTGATTAGTTGTGGCATGTTCGATGCAGCCTAGGATTAGCTCTATTGGTGTGAGTTGTTTTGCAATGTCTGATGTGTCCAGTAATGGTGGAAAGTATGGTCGACGACGGTCTACATTGAATGTTGAGTGCAAGCCAATGAATGAGAGAATTTTGAGATCAAAATAATTATCTCCTACAACCTTAGTGATGGTGTAAGGCCCATATCAGAGCAGGCAAAACTTGTGGTGGGCCCTAGCGAGGCACTCCTTCTACAAATGTAACCAAACTTTGTCGCCCACCTGGAACTTGTGTGGCACCCGATGTTGATGATGACGTTGTTTGTACTTAGCATTTTCTTTGCCCAATATTTCACGGACCTATTGGCAGATGTGATGAATGCGTTTAATGAATTTGGTAGCTATGTCAGCTTCAGACTGGACATGAGTTGATTCTTCCTGAGTAGCTGCAAGTGGTATGGCAAAATCGATGGGACATAGTGGCTGGAATCCCAACCCCACCTGAAAGGGGTTGTGGCTAGTTGAGATGTGGATAGCTCTATTGTAGTTATTCTGGACATAGGGGGGGCTTTCATCCTATGTGTGTGGATGCTTCTAGTTTTACATTCATAGGATGTGCATAGTCATCCAGTTGACGACCTCTGTTTGGCCATTAGTTTGGGGGTGGAATGCCATGGAATTAGTGAGCTTGGTATCCAACAACGACCAAAGGATAGACCAAAATGTGCTTAGGAATCTCTTGTCCCGATATGAGATAATGGATTATCGGATCCCAAAGTGTACCCATACTCACTCAAAGAAGAGTTTGGAAATGACTTCTGATGTGATACTCTTCTTGCAGGCCGTGATAATGGCCATCTTAGAGAATTTGTCGATGACCACGAAAATACAATTGTTTCCATGCTTGGTATAAGGAAGGCTCGACATGTAATCCATGGAGATGGATTCCTAGGGCTAGCTAGGAGTAGGCAGATGAGTATACAGACCTTTATTCTTTATCATAGGCTTGGAAATGGTGCAAAATGTGCAGGATTTGATGTACTTCCCAACACCTTGTCGAAGGTTCGGCCAATAAAATACTTCTATAGCACTGCCATTGTTTTTTGTAACCTAAAATCTCTAGCGACATGACTATAGTGCGCCTCCCAAATCATCTTGGCATGCTCACTTGAAGGAACACAGAGGTGTCCCAGGTGGCATAATAGTGCACCCTAGAGGTGAAAGTCTAGAATTTGCTTTCCTTCTAGGAGCATCTAATATGTGGTGTTGAATTTTGGATCACTCTTGTAAAGATGCGGTCATCCTGAAGTCTCGTATCCACAATATTCAACCATATTCTTCAGTGCCATGACCGACGGTCAAATGAGGCAGTCTACAACATTATTGGTGTTTCCCTTCTTGTACTTAATGATCAAATGGAACTGTTGTAGATATGTGGACCATTTTTGATGGAGATCGTTCTGTAACTTTCTTTGTGTCTATATGAACCGCATGGGTCAGTGGTCTATGTGGATGACCGTTTCCTTTAACAGGATGTAATTCTTCTATTGTTGCCAGACCTACATAATGGAATACATCTATTTCTCATAGGTGGGATACTTTTAGATTGTATCTGAAAGTGTCTCATGTTGATATTCTATCGGATGCCCTTACTGAGTAAGAATTGCACCAATAGCATAGTCGGAGGCATCTATCTCAATTTTAAATGGTTGTTGCAGGTCTGGTAATATGAGAACTTGTGCAGAGAAGAGGTGATGCTTCAACTCAGAAAACTCCTTCTGTTGGAATTCATACCAATTTTTTTTTTTTTTCACTCTGCCCTTGGTGAATCGACTCAAAGGTCAATTAATGTGAGAGAATATCAACACGAACCTGCGATAGAAATTGGAAATACCAATAAAGTTGCAGAGCTCTATTAGAGTGGTTGGGGCTAGCCAATCTTGAATAAATTGTATCTTGGTTGGGTCCACATGCACACCATGTTCATCAATGATGTACCCCATATATTGAACCTGGGTAATACCGAAATTTCACTTCTCCAAATTGGCACACAATTAGTGTTGTCACGGGGTTTGGAGGATTTATCCAATATGGTGTAGGTTCTCTTCCAAACTTTAGTTGAAGATAAGTATGTTGTCCAAATACACTACCACAAATGAGTTGGTGAAGGGTATCAAGATTTCATCCATGAGCCTCATAAAGTTTGTGGGTGCATTCTTCAACCTAAAAGGCATGACCAGCCATTCGAAAAAGCCCTCCATGGATTTGAAGGTAGTCTTTCTCACATCGGAGGGTTCAATTGGTACTTGGTGATAACCAAAATTTAAGTCAGTCTTGCTGAAATATTTTCCTGCCTTTAGTTGGTCCAGAAGGTCATCAATCTGTGGGATTGGATACCTATTATGGACAGTGATTTTATTCAGTGTCCGATAGTCAATACAGAGACTCCAGGTTTCGTCCTTTTTTTGTACCAACATGGTTGAGCTCCCATGGGGAGATGAACTTGGCCTAATGTGCCCTTTCTACAACAAATCCTGAATATGCCTCTTGATTTCATCGTTCTCCAAAACAAAGCTTCGATAGATGATTCCATTGGGTAGTGGCACGCCCGGGTTCAGATCGATGGAGTGCTTCATCTAAGAGTGTAGAGGTACCCCTATGGATGAGGTGAATACGTCCCTGTACTCCTCCATAACCTTGTCCATATGATTTTTCCATGTATAGGAGCCATGTCTGGAGGTTGTGGATGTGACCACAATGATTTTGCTTCATTTTCTAGTAGAGATCAAAGAGATGGTGGTAGGTGGTGCTATCTCAGGTATCCTATAGAGCTTATTTCCCAAAGTAATAATAATAATGTGAGGTCTAGACTCATCATTAGGGGAATTTTGAGGTCTAAAATGGGCCTCCTAAGGAAAATGTACAATCAAAATTCACTTTATGAGAACCAATCACATTTTAGGGGATGACATCATTCCCAATAGTTGAGGTGGCATTGCTTGAGTTAAAGGTACTTACTTGTTACATTCTCAATGGTGGATAAAAACTCATGGTTAACCATGGTAGTGCTCTAAGTACTTTTAAAGTCATAAAGTAAAGTACTAATAATAAATGTCATCTCACATTTTTTGAATAAAATGTTATTATTGTCATTTCATATTTTTTGAAAGAAACAATGCATATCCTTACATAATCTTCATGTCTTTACACATTTTTCAATAAATATTATATTTGTATATTTTCATATATTTATTTTAAAATTAAATATTTATCTCATTTTATCTAATATTATAATTTCAAATTAATTATAAGTTAATATTAATACATATATATTATACATATCGAATAAAAATAAATCAAAATGTATGATAAATCAAATCTATGAATAATATTATTATAATATTAATAACAATACAATCATATTAAAATTAAAGAAAAAATGTATATCAATTTTGTATGATGAAAAAATGTACATCAGTTTTGTATGTTAAAAAAAGGTATATTAGGTTCAACATAGTTTGGGGCAAAAAAAAGTCTAAAATTTCAATGTATATAAATCTTATATTATACTTGTAGATGTAAATTAAATCTATTTCTAATAGTATATTATACAATTAAGAATTTATATTTATAATTTATTTTAAGTTATTTAAGTACAAAGGACAAATGCATTAGTTGTTCAATGATAATGACATTTTATTGAAAAGTTCATTCTTATTTATAGTCACATCAATACAATTTTTTTATTAATTTAATTTGGTACACATTTTCAATTGAATTTAACCATGGTTACATGGATTGTGATGCAAAAATTAAAATTAAAATTCATAAATATTATTTTATTGGTTTAGCTATTATTTTATTATTTCCTTAGGAGGCTCATTTTAGACCTCACAATTCTCCTAATGACACATCATGACACTTCCACATGTATGGTTGGCCTAATAATACATCACAAAATTCAAGAGGAGAAACATCACATAGTACATCATCCGTGAAAGGTTTGATGTTGTAGGGAAGGTGGCACTATTGGTTGAAACAAAGATCTTGCCCTTGGTGAAGCCACTTGATGGTGTACAATTGTGAGAGTAGTTTGGTTGGTAGGCCCAACCGCTTTACGACCTTTGCTGAAATGAGATTCTTTTGGCTCTCACTGTCGAAAATGAACTACACCATAGAAACCTTCACCCACATTTGTGAGTAGAAGAGGCGATCCCCCTCATATGGATCTTCGGGCTCAATCTTCTAAATTTTGGTAGTGGAAATGGTGGCTTTGGGCTCTGCATCAATAATCTGCTTCTCTTTGTCATTCCTCTTGTCGGGTTCTGACTTAGAGTCGGAACATGCATCTGACTCTAAATGCTTTAGCTCAACAATCAGTGATTTCTTGGCTCGACACTCATTTGTGTTTTGAGTGGGGCTCTTGTGGAACTCACGCCATTTTCTTGTGTCCTTGGTATTTGTCGTATTGTTCTTTGTTTGCAGCTTCGACAGGTTTTCCTAGGTCACCCCGCCTTGACTTTGTCCTTTGTTTTGCGGTTTGTGGGCCATTTCCCTTGCTTCGGATTCACAGATCTAGAGTCTCGCTTCTTCTATTTAAATTTATGCTCGATCTTGACGATGTATCAATAGGCGACGCCAATCGAGATATCCAGGAGCTCCATCTCGTCCTAGATGTACTTGTGTAGACAGACGTGGTACTTGAGTACCAAATTCCATTGAGAATCCTTGATACCTAACTTTGTGTGAAGGATATGAAAAATATTTGTGAGCTTTGACACATCTTGGTCCCTTCCCTACCGTAGTGTGGTCCACTTTATGTATTTATATTCATAGTTCCCGACAGGGTAATACTTCTCCTTGAAGGCATCTCGGAAATAATTCTAAGTGGGTATGAATGAAAATAGGGAGGGTTATCTCTCATGCCTCTTCTCACAGTAGGTTTACCATCAGTCTTTCATGTGGGTGGTGTCTTTGAGGAGTGCAAAAGTAATATTTTCCCTATTGGAAAAATCATGAAACAAAAAATATCCTTCCAACATATTTAACTATTTATCTACGACATCTACAGATTATATATGGCCTTCAAATATGGGAATGTCAAAGTTGACTTGTACCTTAAATGGAGTGGCACCTCCAGAGTGGTTTTTGGATGAAGATGTGTCACCTGTGGGCAGTCACCAAAGGATCTGGGCAAAGTTTTCCATCATCGTGTTCCCATTTCGCTTGAGGTATTCTTCGAATGATATTTTGAAAGGATCTCTTTCTCTCTCATCTTTCTTTTCTTCCACTATGGGAGAACGTTGGGGTCGGCGAGGTTGGTCTTGCAAAGGTTTTCCCAATTTTATCCCTAACTGCTTATACCCTGACCTTGTTGGGGACATGCACAGAAAAATAGAGAAAGAGAAAAATGCTATGATACCACTTATCCAGATTTATGAAGAAAATAAATGAAATACATATATAAACAAAAACACGGATATGTAACAAAATAAAAACTTCAATTCATTAATAACAAAGTACTGAAAATTGTTTACATGTAGAATGGAAACAAACTAGCTTGGGAAATGGTAGCTTATCTCTGAGAAGAGATGTGGCAGTTACATGCCTTCTAAACTATGTTAAAATGAGGCTTGAGGACCTATTTATTATTGAGAAACAACGGAAAACCATAAACATCCAAACACCTAACCCTAGGATATGAAGCATGAAAAGTCTGTGGGCCCCGTTGGGATAAATTCGTACATCAACTACCCGGGGCCGTAACTTAGGCATATGTTTTTTGTTTGACGTGCACAATAGCCCATTAGAAATATCTATTAAAAGACTACAATTTTTAACTACATACATATATTTTTTCCCTGTTTTCCAAAAAGCGTCGTTTATGGCCTCAAAATGGCTCTAGAAGTTCAAGACCCGAAAAACTACCAAAAATAGTAAATTGTGCTACAATTAAGAAAACTGAAATAAATAATGGTACAATGGAGAGGGTTCAATTAAAATAGGTTGGTGGCCACCAATATCCACCTAGATCATTAGCAAAAACATTCAAACACTATTTTCTAAATATGTTGAAGTAATTAGATTTTTCATTTTTAACAAAAGATGTTAATCATAGGCAAATAAATGACATGTGCATTTGATTATTGCTACAACTACAAAGAAATGAAGAATATTAAAATGAATTTCAAACTAATGCTTAACTTCCCACACTATCAATATTTATTCTATATTTGTAAAATATAAGTTACGATAGTATGAGTGATCATTAATTATCTATTTGTAACTCAAGGTTGTAACTAAAGAGAAAATTAAATAGTGGTGTAATTACATTACTCTAACACCACCCCCTCCCCAACCCCCCAACACCCTAAATTCACTAAACACTTCAACATCTATCACTCCTAAATTTTTCCTATGAAATTTAAAAAATTTGTTCCCATAGCTTTGTGAATATGTGAGCCAATTGGCCTTGTGATTTACACGGTTTTAAATAAATATCCCCCTTATTTACAAGATCTCTAATAAAATTATATCTAGTATCTATATTCTTACATTTTTATTGAAAAGCATAATTTTTTTAAAGTGGTATTGGTAAGTTTTTGTCAGAGTAGGTTGGGGTTTGTTCTCCTTGTCTTTGTTGAAGATCATTGAGAACTCTCTGTAACCACATTGCTTGATAGGCTACAATTGTTGCTACTAAATATTATGCCTATGCTATTGAGAGTGTCAATATGGGTTGATTCTTAGAATCCCATGAAACGACTTTTGAACCATCATGGAAAACATATTCTGAAGTGATCTTCCTATCATATAGGCAACCTGTAAAATCAATATCCATATATCCAATAATCATTCTTTGTCTTGAACATAAAATACCATATCGTGTTATTCTTGTAATGTATCTCATAATTATTTTTACAACTTTCCGATGCATGTCTTTAGTTGTGTCCATAAATATAGAAGTCAAGTGAACTACATACATAATATGTAGTCTAGTATTATTAAGATACATGAGACTTTCAACTAATCTCTTGTCAAATGATGTCAGATTTGCATTTGCACCTTTTTCTTTTTTGCTGAGTTTGGTTCCTATTGCTACCAGTGTGGGTGTTGTTTTACAATTTTTCATTTTAAATATTTTTAACAAATCAAATGCATATTTTGTTTGATATATAAAAATCCCAGGTTTTGAATTATTAACCTCCATGCCAAGAGAAAACTTCATCAAGCCCATAAGTCATCTCAAACACCTATTTCATACATGATTAAAACTCATTCACCAATATAAATTATATCATTGACATATAGGAAAACAATTAAAATTTGGCCATGTTGATTTTCCTTTATGTAATGTATAGGCTTATTATTGCCTTTGTTGAAGCCTTCACTGATCATATATGAATCTATCATTATGTACTACGCTTTTGGAACATTTTTGATCCCATGAAGAGATTTATTCAACCTTTACACTTTGTCTTCATATCCTATTGGCTACTACACTTAAACTTCTTCTTCCATAATGCAATTTGGAAATATATATTTCATATCCATTTGGTACACCTTCCACTTATTTTGGGAAACCAATGTTAATGTTGCTTGTATGTGTCTAATATAGCAATAGCTACAAATGTTTATCCAAACTCAATTCCAAGTTGTTATTAAAACCCATTTGCTACTAATCTTACCTTATATATGCCCACTCAATATTTTTTCATTAAATTTAGTTTTAGAAACCCATTTCACTCCAATGCATTTTATCTTTTGGAAAGTCTACTAGATCCCATGTTTCATTTCTCTTAATGGAATCTATTTCCTCATCCATTTCCTTAACCCATTGTTTATCTTTAATTGGTTTTATTTTTGCGTAAATTGCCATGGGGTGTACTTGCAAAACCACTAAGGGATTTGAGACAATGAATAATTTGAATGAGCACCTAACTCTTCATATATATCTTGCGGGCTTCTCATCTTTCTAAGACTAGACTCAAAATTATTATTAGATTGAGGACAATGAATAGACAAACTTGATGAATTGTATGGTTCTCCTCAAATTAAATTTCTTGGGGTCTTTGATGGAGTAATCTTACCTAGTGATGGCATGTGTAAACCTTGTTGTTCAACTGGTTATTATTCTATTGCTTCTTCAATGTGCAAAATTGTTACTCCAATGGTCACTGGACTTGTTAATACTTATATCCCATGTTTGTTCTTCTTTAAACTCTATCTATGTTTATCATCACTTTCTTAGTCATGGGATTGTAAAAATTGTAAGGTTTGGAATATTCATTGTATCCATTGGAAATACATTTCTTTCTCCTGTCATCCAATTTGATCCTCAGTCATTTAGGTACATGGGCATAAGCTATGCAACTAAAAAACTTGAAGTGTGCTACACAAGAACTCTTATCGACCATGCTTCTTGTGGCATGTTATTTTCCATACTTCTAGAGGGTAACTTGTTAAAGAAGTAGTATATATATATACACTACTCTACTTCTCCCCAAAATTCATGAGATAAGTTTTTCCCTTTCAACATGTTTCGTGTTCTTTACCATATTCATGATAATTCTGAGTCTTTCCTCCTGACCACACCATTCTGCTACAAGTGTATATCTCAATGTGAATTGTTGTTTGATGCAGTGTGTTTTGAAAAAATCATTAAACTCATTCAAATCATATTTTCCTCCTCTATTGTGATCTCAACACTTTAATCTAATTGCCACATTGCTACCTGACCAAAGCTTTGAATTCTTTGAACTTGTTAAATGTTTATAATTTCTTCCTAGGGAAGTAGACCCGAGTCTTTCTGCTATATTCATTTATGAAAGTTAGAAAATGAAAACTTCCTCCAAATCACCGAGTATGCATTACACAAGTCATTATGAACCACCTCTATGGGATTGTTTGCTCTATGGGATACACCTTTAGAGAAATTGTCCCTATGCAAGAATGAATCATTCGCAAGTGCCAACTGGTTCATGGAATGAAATGAAGACCTCTTAATGTCGTTTTCTACCATAACAACTTCAAACCACTAAAATGAGGATGACCATATCTAGGATACCTTAACAAAAAATCATCCATGGAGGTTGTCTTTCGAGCAAATGAAGTATCTTGTTTGCAAAATTCATGACAAGCATATACATTTGATCATTGGTCATCTCAATTCTAACAATTAAATTCCTAATAGGAGTCTTATCATAAAAGAAACACTCTTCTCCCTTGAAGACAATATCATACCCATTTCAAGTGATTTGGCCAAGAATTATCAGGATATGTTTCAAACTCACAACATATAACATATCTTGTATATGTTTTTTATGGCCCTATTTGGTTATGAAATTAACCACTCATTTTCCCTTAAACATCAGCAATAGAGTCTATGCATAATTTCGATTTTTTTATGATTGATTCATCCAAATTCGAAATTAAATCTATATTACCAATCATGTGATTACTACATGCACTATCCAAAATCCATGCATCATTCGAGGTTTCATGGAAGACAACAGAGATAGGAAACAAAAAGTATTCATTATTCATTAGAGTAATTTTGACATAAAAAATGGGTCTCACAACAAAAATGTACTAACAAAATTAATTTTAAAAGATCCAATAAGATTCAAGATAATGATGTCATCCCTAGGGATATATATTTTGAAGGGAAAAGAAGAAAAACATTTTTTTTTTTAATTTCTTTTTTCGGCAAATCTCCTTATAGGTTTACTCCAATGTCAACTGTAGACACATTTTGTATACTTATGAGTCGACCCACGTTGAAAAAAATGAAAATACATGTTAGTCTACTCAAAAGTATGCAAAGAAGGTGCTTGTTGGATGTGGAATTTAATTCTACATCTAATGGATGTCTACAATTGACATTTGAGTAAAAGTAAATCTATAATGTGATAAGCGAAAAATACAATTAAAAAAAAAAGTAATTTCCTTTATTTTTCGTTAAAAATTTGCAACTTGGACCCCGGAGATGGGTAATTGCTACGTCCACAAAATATTTTTACTCAATAGATCCACCCGAAGGGGTCACTTCCTGTTGGCTCAACCACAGCGCTTAACCTCGAGAGTGTCGAGAGAATTGAACCTATGACCTCTTAATAGAAAAGGTGCTTTAATGATGAGCACTTGACCAATTGAGATAACCTCAGTGCTTTGTAACTCTTATTTTATTATTTTAACTTTGTTTTATTATTTTCCTTAGGAGACCCATTTTAGACCTCAAAATTCTCCTAATAAGTTTAGAGATATTTAAATAATTGCATTTTGTTTTTCTAGATCAGTTTATTTCCTCGCTTAAAAAGCTTAGAGACATTTGAATAAAGTTTATTTCTTCCCTTAATAAACTTAAAGATATTTGAATAATTACATTTTGTTTTTCTAGTTCAGTTTGTTTCTTCCTACATTCTCACATGATAAAATAGTTTATTATAATAATAACATATAATCTTAGATTTACATACCTTTGTGAGCATTTGCCTTTGCCACTGCAATTATATTCCTCATTGCTATGCTAGCTTTTGCCCTCTATACTACCTGTGTTTCTTGATCTTCCATTGCCTATAGAAAGAGAAACTTGAGTCTTGAATGTGTTTTCAAGACTCAACTTCGTCGATTTCCTCAACTTTTGAATCAAACTTTTTGAAAAGGGTCCAAAAAAACTTTTTGGACTACCTCCTAATTCCACACATGTTCACCATAGAGCTTCAACTAATTTAAAATGGTCATTATTCAAATCATGTACTAATCTATCAACTCTGACGCACTGGAGTTTCGAAGTCTTTTCTCAAGGTTGGCACTGTATTCACTTTGGTGACTCTAATAATCGTTCTCCAAGATATGCTAAGCAGTCTTAGAAAACTATAAACAACCACTGTTAAATAACCAACAAAAAGATCACCTTCGTTCAAATCCCAACGATTTTTGAAATTGTGACCGCAACGAGCGCCAACACTACAAAAATATTTTCAACATGTATAACAATCCTTGTTATATTTCTCTTTTGCATTTTCCACATAACATTGTAGTATGTACAATAACCTTTCTCATATGTTTATATTTGCCGTTGTTTGTTCAGGTTGGGAAATTCATCCAGCTCATGTCCACATTCTTTGGAGGTTTTGTTGTGGCCTTCATCAATGGATGGAAACTTACCCTAGTATTGCTATCTATGATTCCCCTCGTTTCACTGGCAATGGCAATGATAATGACAAGCCGAGGCCAGCAAGCATATGCGGAAGCGGGAAATGTTGTGGAGCAGACAACTGGGGCAATCAGGACGGTAAGAATATGATGAACAAAGCAGACCAGGCCAAGTGATGGCGCAAAGCCAGCCTTCTTTATTTTGGAACTTCAGTTTACTATGTCTTCATATTAGCACAAGCTGTATTGTATATAACCTATTCAGATTAATAACACGGATTAGTTACTTTTAGGTTGCGTCTTTTAATGGGGAGAAGAATGCTGTGACTAATTATGAAAAATCCCTTGCGATTGCTTACGAGGCTGCTGCTCGCCAAGGGTTGGCATCTGGTTTTGGTGCTGGGTTTCTCCTATTTAGTGTGTTATGCAGCTATGCATTGGCTCTTTGGTATGGATCACAGTTAGTTATTAATGAAGGGTATTCCGGCGGCAGTGTGATTAATATCATCTTTGCAGTTGTGACTGGAGGCATGTAAGTTGAATGTACTTTGTGAAATGAATTATCGTCACTTGATCAGGAAATTTGACTACATGGCTTTTCACTTATTCAAACTAGATAAATTCATGTTAATTGATGAGAATAAGATGATAAATATTTTGGTGGATTTCAGGTCTCTTGGCCAGACGTCACCATGTTTAAATGCATTTGGAGCTGGACAAGCTGCAGCTTACAACATATTTGAGACAATTGATAGGAAGCCAGAGATTGATGTCTATGATACAAATGGATTGGTACTTGAGGATATTCAGGGTGATATTGAGCTTAAAGATGTACACTTCAGTTATCCAGCACGGCCTGATGTTCAAATATTTTCTGGGTTTTCATTGGAAATATCCAGTGGTACCACTGCAGCTTTAGTTGGAGAGAGTGGAAGTGGGAAGTCCACTGTTATAAGTCTTATAGAGAGATTTTACGATCCACAAGCTGGTGAAGTGCTTATAGATAGTGTCAATATCAAACAATTTCAACTTAAATGGATAAGGCAAAAAATTGGACTTGTAAGCCAGGAACCTGCTCTCTTTGCAACCACTATTAAGGAGAATATTGCCTATGGTAAAGATGGGGCAACGCTAGAGGAAATACAGGCTGCTGCAGAGCTTGCTAATGTGGCAAAATTTATTAGTACCATGCCTCAGGTTTGTAAAAATAGATCTTGATTATTGGTACTGTTCCTCCTCGTGGAAATGCATTTCTTTTGCACATAGATTTTGTGTATGCTGACAGTCATGGTATTTATTAGTACCATGCCTCAGGTTTGTAGAAATAGATCTTGATTATTGGTGCTGTTCCTCCATGTGGAAAAGCATTTCTTTTGCACATGGATTTTGTGTATGCTGACAGTTCATGGATGCTCTTTTCTAGGGGTTTGATACAATGGTCGGAGAGCATGGTACCCAATTATCTGGAGGTCAAAAGCAAAGAATTGCAATTGCTAGGGCTATTTTGAAAGATCCCCGAATTCTCCTCCTCGATGAAGCTACTAGTGCCTTGGATGCAGAGTCTGAAAGGGTGGTTCAAGAAGCTCTTGATAGAATTATGACAAATAGAACAACAATTATTGTTGCACATCGTCTGACCACTGTCAGAAATGCTGATATGATCGCTGTGGTTCAGCGTGGCTGTATTGTTGAAAAGGGTAAATTTTTGCAATGCTTCAATTTTTAATCTTTATTAACAAACAGCAAAGAAATCAACAATCTAGCATCCACTTACTTGTAACTAAACCATTTCTTCTCCGTTCCTTGTGCCAGTCTAGCTATGAGCTCTGTAAAGTGTTCGTCCCCATTGTTCAACCCAATGAAAAGTAATTGTTATTTTGCAACAGGCTTCGTGAAGTGACTCTTCTTCATTACCCATTACTCATGCAGATTTATTAATAGATCTGAGAAATTTTATTTTCAGGTTCGTACTCCCAGCTCATCATGAACCGATCTGGAGCATTCTCCCAGCTTGTACGTCTGCAAGAAACGCATCCATCAAAAGAACAATATGCAAATGATTCTGAGCAGATGGAAATACAGTTGCATCATTCCAGGACCATTGGGTCATCGGGAGTCGGTGCTAGTCATAACTCTGTTTCATCTTCATTTTCCTTGCCTGGTGTAGTTGGTCTCCAGGATGATGTTCAAGTAGATGAAAGCAAGCCAAATAAGAGCTTCATGAATCGGTTTTGGTCCAAAAGGCCGGGAGATTTGGAAGATGGTCAGTCAAACAATTTAGAAGATGTTCCTCTTTTACGCCTAGCATCTCTCAACAAGCCAGAGGCTTCAGTGTTCTTATTGGGATCCATTGCGGCAGCTGTAAATGGGGTTGTATTTCCTATTTTTGGTCTCTTGCTTTCAAATGCTATTGCCAGTTTCTACGAACCTCCGCATAAGCTTCGAAAAGATGTCAGTTTCTGGGCACTTATGTATTTAGTGTTGGCAGCTACTTCCCTCCTCGTTGCACCAACACAGATGTACTGTTTCGCTGTTGCTGGTGGCAGACTTGTGCAACGTATTCGATCATTGACGTTTAACAAGATTGTTTACCAGGAGATTGGATGGTTTGATAATAGTGAAAATTCAAGGTCAGTGGATGGACAAACCTCTTACTGTTTTTGTAATAAGAGTAAAACACATACCAAATTTGTATTTTCCATCGGTATAGATTAGATATCATATTGGTGATCATTGTAACTTTAAATTTCTGTTTTCAGTGGTGCAATAAGTGCAAGATTATCAACCGATGCTGCAACTGTGCGTAGCATCGTGGGAGATGCTTTGTCTCTTGTTGTTCAGAATATTTCAACCATCATTGCTGCTACTGCTATAGCTTTTTCAGCGAACTGGAAGTTGGCATTGTTGATATTAGCTCTCCTTCCTCTGCTAGGTCTTCAAGGTTGGGTCGCAGCGAAGTTCTTGAAGGGTTTTGCTCCTGATGCAAAGGTTAGGAATATCATTGACCCGTTAAAGTGTGTATGGACTGCATATTGCTAGACATGCTTAACAAATCATATCAGAATATGTGTATAATCAGACAATTTTTCAATTGTGATTCATTGTTTAACACAGGTCAGACTCTCAATTGTGGACCAAGAGAATTCTCCCTTTCCTAAAGAGCTTTGATCATTTTGCATTGTTATTACTAATTGAAAGGAGTCATATTTCAGGTGATGTACGAGGAAGCCAGTCAGGTTGCAAATGATGCTGTTGGAAGCATTCGCACTGTTGCCTCCTTTTCTGCAGAGGACAAGGTCATGAGCCTCTACAATGAAAAGTGTTCTGCTCCTTTGAAAGGAGGAGTTCGACAGGGAATTATAAGCGGACTTAGTCTTGGGATGGGAAATATACTCTTGTATTCAATATATGCACTCATCTTTTGGGTAGGGTTTCGAATGATTGAACATGGGGAAACAACATTTCGCGATGTTTTCAAGGTAAATACCGCCTATAATAGTTTTTGTTTATTTGCAAAATTGATGAATGAGAATAAAAAATTGTGCAATTATATGAAAACCAATTGAAGCGCTTGCACTTAACTGCAAACATGCGTTTCTCTCAGAAATGTGTTTCCAATGGGTTTGAGATACTTGGTGCATTTTAGTCTCATTCCATTCCTAATCACATAGAGGGTTTGTCACAGGTTTTTTTCGCTCTCACATTGGCTGCTGGGGGGGTTTCTCAGTCAATAGGCATGAGTCCTGATATTGCAAAAGTTAAGTCATCTGTCAATTCAGTGTTCAAAATTCTTGATCGAAAATCCAAAATTGATGCAAGTGATGTTTCCGGGATTACATTAGAAAATGTAAAAGGTGATATTGAGTTTCAGCATGTTAATTTTAGATATCCTACTCGCCCAAACATACAAATCTTCAGAGATTTAAGCATCAATGTCCGTTCTGGAGAGGTGATTCGTTGATCTGATAATCAAATATTTTGTTGTAATTATACATAATGCCAAGTGTATTTGAGTTAGACTTGCTGATAAATGCTTAATTTTCAAGTCTTACTAATGGCTTTTCTCTTTGGGTGTTGATCATGATAGACTATTGCTCTTGTGGGAGAAAGTGGAAGTGGTAAATCAACTATTATTTCACTTTTGGAGCGATTTTATGATCCTGACTCAGGGTGCATATTACTTGATGGAGTTGATATAAAAAATCTGCAAATTAAATGGTTGAGGCAACAAATGGGCTTGGTTAGCCAAGAACCTATTTTGTTTAATGATTCAATTCGTGCAAATATTTCTTACGGAAAGGATGGCCTTGTTTCTGATGAGGAAATTGTAACAGCTGCTGAGGCTTCGAATGCTCATAAGTTTATCTCAGATCTTCCCCAAGGATATAGCACATGTGTGGGGGAGCGTGGGGTGCAGTTATCTGGAGGTCAAAAGCAGCGCATAGCAATTGCAAGAGCAATAATTAAAAACCCTATGATATTGTTGTTAGATGAAGCTACAAGTGCGTTGGATGTTGAATCTGAGTGCATAGTTCAAGATGCATTAAATCGTGTAATGGTAAATAGGTCCACTATTGTTGTTGCTCATCGTCTTTCAACAATTAAAGATGCAGATGTCATAGTTGTGGTGAAGAATGGAGTTATTGCGGAACAGGGAAAGCATGATGAATTGCTTGCCATTAGAGATGGATCCTATGCATCTTTGGTGAAACTGCATATGGCTTCCACATCGCCATCATAAACTCTGAAAAAAAGTACAAGAAAGGTCTCTTGGGTGCGTTTCATCATGGCCAAGTTATGCATGGATAGAGTGCAAAAGTGTAATTGTGTTATTATCATGTATCAACAAAGCTCAACAAATAAATAGTCCCCAACTTATCTACATATTTGAACTACCTACTTGAAGGGAGCTACTTACTTCCTTTAGAAAATGGACTTTTCTTCTTTAAGTTAATACAAAATTACTTTTTTTCTTTTAAACACTAGAATTACATGGAATGGAAAAGTCCCTTCAAACCTCAATTTTAACCACCTTTCCAATGGCCTACATTATGGGAGTTTCTCGAAAACTAGTGTATTTTCAATTTCATGCTCATATCATTTGCCTCAATTTCTTTAGAGTGGATATTTGGTTGTTTTTCTCTCTCATCTCTCTTAGATGCATCAATGATCAATAATATTTTCGTCCTTTCTCTTCAAAGTGAAAGGAAGAGAAAAATGAAGATATTAGTATAAAGTTTTATTATATATAATCAAGCATCTATAACATTATAAATTATCAATTCTTTGCCACATTAAGAGATGATCATCAAAAATGTCAAATTGATATTCAAGCATATCACATTATAAATCGTCAACTCTTCATCACATAAAGAAATGATCATCAAAATGTCAAATTAATATTCAAGCGCAAGCATATTACAAGTAAAAATCTTATTCTCATAGGATTAAAACAATAATGAACTACATGAGGAGGAAAATAAATTCTAAGAATGGTCATCTTGTTTTCACAAATATTGTGTCCACAACATAATAAAAAGTTGTTCTCTAAAGAAAAGAAAAGAATTTGGTAAAAAGAAAGAGTTCTCGTCACATCAACAGGGCAGTTATGAACAAAGAAGGCTTAATTGGTTTGGTATTCACTTTGACACTTTAATAATAAACAATGAACTCAAGTAACATTTATGAGAGTTCACTTCAATGTTTCAATAATAAAGCAAGAGCTCAAGAACCATTTATGTGTGAACTCTTAGACTACAAGGGGAGAAAAAAAACTCGTTGAAGAAGATTAATGTTGATTTTGGGATTATCAAAGGAATGAATCCCTATAATTCAAAACCACAACTTCCATCATTAGTCATTTTCTAGATTTAAGTTGCCATATGCAACATTATCATACATCATTGCATTATTGATAAGGAATTGTATCAAAGTTTGTGTGGTGGAAATTGGAATCCCCCAAACTTGTAACCTCATCCATTACCTTGAGGGCATATGATGGTCTCCCTTCACAACTAGTAAGACTCTTTTAGAATGTGTCAGTAGAACTTGTTGGTGAAAAAATTCTCACTAAAAATGAGGTCCTTGATGCCCCCTTGGATTATAATATCCTATTTGGACGAAGTTACATGTATGCCATGAAGGTTGTGGCATCATCGGTCTTTTAGAATATGAGCTTTGCTTACAATAGAATGATTGTACCCATCAACCAACTTACACACTACGAGATTAGGGCCTCTCCCTCACTTGATAGTGTGTCAACACTTGTGGGATGCCAAGAATTGGTCCCCTCCTTCATAGAAGTGGGGCTCAACATTTTCAAGGATTCCACTCTCTTAGGTACATACCCTAGAGACCCCGCCTTCTATGTCTATATCTAGATTGGTGCTTGTATGCGTAGTAACCACCTCTTTTGGTGAATCCTCTCAGACTAGTCATCCAACCACAACCACCTCATATATGGCTTTCATGAGTGATACGACGTTTCTACCATACATAATCACTCAAATCCCCTTCTTGTACCCATTTCTCGGTTTCGTCTCATATCAAGCGATGGTGACACTTACCATGCCAAACATAGATTAGGCACTACCAATCTAGTATTTGGCACCACCTGCCATGTCGGTTATCCATGTTGTTGTTCCCACTAGACATATTACCTCTACCTCATCTTTGGAGGAATCCATTCCTTTGGAAACACCATCACAAGGACACCGAAGGGCACCAAAAATCAGGCAAGGGGAAAACAAAAAAACAAGGTAGATGCTTCAACACCACCTACTCCTAGAGTGTGTCCCCCATGCATCCTTTGAATTACACATGAGCACCCCTAATGCATGCCTCACTCTTCAAGATTTGAAGGATATCCTTCATGCCCCTTAAGCGCCTTCTTTACTTCCCACCTCTACAACTGATGGAAGTACTCCTTCAATAATAAGAGTATATGCACTAACCACCCAAGTGTCATTTGCACACAATATGGGCATTAAACTCATAATTGTCCCAATCTCCCTTGATATCAAATTCGATAGTCATTATCCTGCATGCCACCAAAGTCACACCATCACTTCGACCAACCCTAGATGCTGTTGATGCATTGTCTACCATCGACTATGTTACTACCTCGATTAATCAATGTATGACATGCCCTCGTGTGTTGAGTTGTGAAGACAGTGATCTCACATGAAGGTGTCCTTAACTCATCACATACTCTCAACACCATATGGCTTAGGTGACACCTCCCCATCATCAAGAGTCAAATCTTCCTTAGATTGAGGTCATGCTTGACACCCTAAGTACCTTGACCATCTCAAGGGATGAACCAATTTCTAGTGTGGTTCTTGCCATATTTTTGCAACCATCGAAGGTTCAAATTGCGCCACCACTTGGAAAATTGTAAGAGATTCCTATGCCTCCTAGTACTAATGGCATGCATACTCATGAGAATATCTACTATATTGCTTTCTCCATGGGGGAAATGATACCAGTTGTAGCTCATCATTCCACTATGTTGAGATTGCTTCATAAAAACAAAGGTAGTTCAAACAAGGACAATATGAACCCACCCCGTCTACATTTTGTCCTCATATATTGGTCCTATGGAATCTAAAATGATGCTTGTACATCCACTAGTACTTCCATGTTTCAACCATTGCTTTACGAATTTTCAATGACACCACCACATTTATAGAGTATCTTCCACTCTAATGAATACATCCTCAAAGTCATGACAACTCCTGAGTATTCTTGGGATGTCATGCCTCATCATTCCTTCTTTCTATAAGAATAAGCCTTTACCTCACCTATAATTGACATATGTGTAGTCAAAACAAAGGATTTCATTCCCTCAGACCATGTTGATTGGTTCAAAAACCACATTCTTGCACCAAATGGTTTCGAAGAAGGAAATATGGAAAATATATTTCCTACCATCAAGGTCAACATTTCAACTGAGTTTGGTGTTTCCAAAGAGATAACGCTAGGAGCAACCTACTCACCTTAAGAGTTTGTCGCCTACAATGCCTTATTCTAGGAATAGTAGGACATTTGCATAGTCATATGAAGAAATTCCTAGTCCTACCATTATAAAACACCACATCAAAACTTGGCATGGTGCTTCTCTTGTTCACCAAAACCAATGTCCTCTACACCCATCACAAGATGCGAATAATAAAGTTGAAATCAACAAATTTCATAAATATGGGCTCATTTACCCTATCACTTACACCTCATGGGTATCCAACCATATCCTTATCATGAATAAATAGGGTGCTACTCAGATATGGTATTGATTTTCACGATTTGAAAAAAGCATGTCCGAAGGAAAATTTTCCCACTCCATTTATTGACCAAGTCATTAACGTCTGTGCTAGGGAAAAATCTCTATCCTTCATGGATGGATTACCATGCTACAACTAGATTCAAATTATCTATGTAGATTAGTACAAGGCCGCCTTTATTGTCCCTTAGGGAAACTTCTCTTATTGTATGATGTCGTTCGGTCTCAAAAATATTGGTTCCACATTCCAGTGAGCCATGAATTATATCTTCCATGATCTATCTCATATTATCCTCACCTACTTGGGTGATCTCACTGTTGAGCCCAAGTATTACTTTCAACACCTCAAAAATCTCTACGTATTTCTCTATTGCTATTGACAGTGTGGAATTTTCTTGAACCCTCTCAAGTTTGTATTCTTCATCTTTGCTAGATTCTTTCTCAGATTCATTGTTTCTCAACAAGGCATTATGGTGGGCCCCACCCCCCTTTTATACTCCTCGGCGTCCAACTTTCCCTAGACCATTTGGGATCCCATGAGCTCCATTTCACAAACCATTAACACCCTTACGATCAATGTAATACAGACTTTGCATTGGTCTCTTCATTTATCCATGTCAAAATTTTCCCCTAGGGCCCCTTATCACTCTTGGGCTTCTACTCAGTTGCACCAATTTTTATCGTTCTTGTTAAAAAATTTACTTGGAATATTTCATGTATCTATGATGCTTTCACTTAGGTTTTTATGGCTTATGACTTTAGGCTTAATTTTTTCCTGCATCGGTCCCCTGCACGCAAGATAACACACTCATACTTGAGGTATCAATTCCTTCAAACTAGCATGATAAAATATCGCTCTGATAATTTTGCATAAACTAGTACATTCCATTGATTTCACTATAGGACCCCTGCACCATGACCATGTTTGTTGACACTCTCATTTTTCACTCAGTAAACATTTGTGTTCAATTGATAAATCTTCCACCCTCATGGATTGACTCACATAGGATTTACCTTCGCATTCCTGGCATTCAGGATGAATTACCTCACCTGGGAGTCACTTCTTCACATCACTCGAGTCACTACCTCATGCTTCAACCTTGTCAATTTTACTAACATCTCTTGTTCCCGATTTCCTATCAAATTTATCATCATTATATGTGCCACCAATTTTTTTACTTGACCTCTCACACCTACACCAACAATTATAGACCATTTTCACAATCATCATTCATTCATCACCCCCACAATGACACCATCCAATGGGGCCCCCACCCCTTCTAATTACTCCCCTGCATCCTCATGTAGGATATCGTCCGTTGCAGAACCCATATCCATGTTTGTATATTTTAAATCATCATTATATTCTTTTGGAAAGTGTACAAAGATTTTTCGGAAGCAAGAAACCCACCACTCACCATATTCTTCACATACTACCTAGCAATAGTCATGTGTCACCCATGGTTGGGGAACTTACATTTTCATTCCATTTTCTTGATACTATATTCATGTCATGACCCTCCACCATACCTATCCATCACATTGTATTACATTTGACCTACATTTATCAGTCAAAGCAACCACTTGTCTCCCCCCACCTGAATGTCCTCTTGACTCTAGGGGCATACCTACCTCAGTGTGTTTTGATTGCCACAACCACCATTTCTCTCCAACCAAGGGAATTTTACTGTCTCCATTTTTTTTAAACCTCATCCACCATGAACTCTACACGTCATCATGTTTTAGTATTTGAATACATTGCAAGTGGATCTATTGGAGAACCTCTTTCTTCGAACAATTATGTTTTTTTATGTTGGCATTAGCTCTCATTGTCTATGAAGGAAGCGATACTGTAGTTGACACCATGTTCATATTTGAACCTCGATTAGACATGTGGGAGTCAACATTTCTCATGATCGATTGATCCCCCCCCCCAACGTTCGTCTTCAACACTATTTCATGGTGAGATGTGACATAATTTGTGATAGTAGCAATTTCCTATTTTGATTGAAGATTCATTCCCTAAGCCAACATCTCATCATCGATAGTCTCATTTTCATTGGTTATTCCCACTTCATGGGGGCAGGTACATCATCGCTACTTTCTTATATTAGTGCACCCTCAATAGAAAATAAATCATATATTTTAGCATTGGAAATTATGTTCTTAGCATTTTTTGGCAAGACCCTTCTTGTATACAAATGTAACCCTCGTTGTAATAGTAATTACCACAAGCATGGGACATTCCCACCTCATATATATATTGTATATATTTTTTTTCAACAATGGATTCTAAAGTTATCCTTTAGGGCCCTCTCTCTTTTAGGCTAGGGTATCTCTCTCAAGAAGTAGCAAGATTCACAATTAGGCAAAACATAATGTGTTTAAACTATACATATGCTCCTAAACTCACACATCACTAGGGAAATCATTATCACTTTTTAAAAATTGCACACTCAAAGGTATCAATTAAGGGCGAGAATATGTCAAATATTACCAAAATCAAAGGTTCTCAAAGGTCAAAAAAAATTATGCACTCATAAGCAAATGATTACTTTTCACTAAACTCACTTTAATTTCCTAGATTATAACTGTGTTGAGGATTATTCTATCCAACATTTCGAGTGGACATTCCACCCATCATTAGGGGCCAAAAATATTTATAGTCTCTAATCATGGGTAGAGTTTCCACCAGTGACTTTGGACAGACTAATCCTCTACACAATTCTAATATGGGAGCATATTATCAACATTGAATAACTTGTAAATCTTCGAGCACATATAATATTTTGTTACTTTATTTATCAATAGAAGTTGGTTTTTCACTATATTATTTTTCTTTCGATTACATTTTTGTTTATGTGTTCCATTTCATTTCTTGTCTTTCATTTTGTTCCTTGTACAGCTTGTATTAGTGGTATCAAAGAAATCTATTTCTTGTCATTTCTCAGTGCATTTCCTCAACAAGGTTAGGGTAAAGAGAGTTGGGTCTCGAGCCAGTTTCACTTGGGAATGATCACTATATCCACCCCAAGTGGTCTCTCATGGAAGAAGAAAATATAGATGAGGAAGTAGGATATCCTATGAAGTTGTTGCTTGAGGAAGCACTCACACGACAAAGGAATGAGATGATGAACTAAATTCATCGACCACTGTCAATAGTGGTCGAGGAACCTTTAAAAAGTGACAATTTTGGAGGTGTGACATCCTTCAAAGTACAAGCTAACTTTGATATCCCCTTGTTCAAAGGCTAAATAGATACAGATGCTTTGGAGAAATGGTTAAATCTGTTAGAGGGTTATTATTATGTACAAAAAAAATTGACAATGAGAAGATCACCTTTGCGCACCTGAAATCCCTTCCCCGTGTTAAAGTTTGGTGGGAAGGTTATTGGGAGAGACATGACGAAGATGAGTCTACGATATGCAATGTAGAGCCCACTTATGCTATTTTTTTAATGCTCTCAAATAGGAATTCTTCCCTATAGGAACTTTAATGACTAGAACACAAAATGGGAAACTTTGTGACAAGAGAGACCAAATGGTGTTTAAGTACACCAATATTTTCCATACCTTGCACTCAACGTTGGGTATCAAAGACTTTGAGTGGCACCTCATTTTGATGTATCGTAGCAGCCTACATAGGTACATATAAATGGATATGGATTTCCTAGAGATATCCTCATTAGGAACCACTTATCCATATGTTATCAAAATTGAGTATAAATTGAAGCAGAGGAATAAGCAAGAATTCGAGTCTGCAAATATGAAACAATAGAAGCTTTGAAAAGGCATCCATAACTCGTAGAAGAAGAGACAAGCAAGGAGAAAAAAATCAAGACAACCAATTGAAGTCACAAGAAAAACATTGTAATGGGAAGTTGAAGAAGGATAATAGAAAGTGGTGTGAGTTCCAAAAAATCCATGGCACAACACTAATGAATTTCATTCAAAACAATCATTGTTGGTTGAGCTTTAAAAAAAAATGGACTCTAGCTCAGATTTCAATTCATAAAATGATTAAGGAAAGTAGATCATCAATGCAAAACTCAATGCTACCATCACAACCACAAAGATCCAACCAGAAGAGTCGGAGGAGAATGAGGGGGGTTGACACTTCCATTCACAAATGTGAGTGAAAGAGAGCCCACTAAATTTCATTGTTGACAATGGGAGAAAGCAAAAATCAATCTTAGCCAAGGTCATGAAGGGATTTAAAGTATCAGCAGTGCCACATCCCCAATCATATACTACAGGTTGGTTGAGCCATGGATGAGACATGTGTGTCAACTAATTGAGGTTGACACACATGAGGTACTATTTGATGCTTCTCCACTTGAAGTTTGTGATGTTCCTTTAGGATAAACTTATATGTGGAAACATCATGTTGTGTATGAGTCTCGTCCATGTGGCGCCATTGTTACTCTAACGGGATAGCTCTACAAGATACCATAGGTAGTTCCAACTACCACAATTTCATTGATCTCAACAAAATAATGTCAAAAGATAAATTTCACACTGCAAAGTTTGTCCTATTTATGGTTGGGGTAGAAGGTGAAAGGAAGGCACTGCAACCACCACAACCTCAACATAGAGGCTCTCTAAAAGACAGAAGCAAGTGGACAAGATTGTAGAAGCATATAGAGATATCATCACTTCCAATTATGGAGATGCCTCTATACTTCTAGGTCAAACACTCAGTTGACTTGATACCTAGTGATCCTTTACTAATATCCCAATACATAGATGCTCTCTCTTGGAGAATGAGGAAACAAAATTTCAAATCCATGAGCTCATCCAAAAGGGCCACATTCGGCTCAAATTCTCACTTTGTGGGAACCTAATTGTGTTGGTATAAAAGAAGGATGGGATATGAATACTATGCATTGATTATGTATCCCTGAACAAAATCATTATCAAAAATAAATATCCAATCCCTTAGATTGGTGATCTTCTTTACTAGTTTAAGGATGCCAAGTTCTTTAGTAAGATTGATTTGAAGCCAAGATACCATGAGGTTCTAATTAAGAAAACCGATGTATGTAAAATGAATTTTAAATTTAAATACATTTTTGAGTCGTTGGTCATGCCCTTTGGCGTGATGAATGCTCCATCAACGTTCACGAGAATGATGAACAATATCTTGTGGTCGTTCGCAAGTTGTATGTCAATCTAGAGAAATGTTCATTTGGCATGCAACGAATTCAATTTTTGGGATACATCATGGATGAACATGGGGTGCATGTGGACCCAACCAAGATCTAAGTAATCCAGGATTAGCCAACCCTAACAGAGCTTTACAACTTCTTGGGCCTTGATAACTTTACCAAATGTTTGTATTGGAGTTTTCTTGTATTGTTTGGCCCTTAAATAAAGTAAAAAAAATTGGAGCTAAAGAAAAAACCCGATCTAAATCACAACAAAAAACTTTCAAAGATCTGAAACATCGCCTTTACTCTACACTAGTCCTCACCCTGCCAAACTTACAACAACCATTTGAGATTGAGACAAATGCCTCTGACTATGCTATTAGTGCAATCCTCACTCAATAAGGACATCCAATTGCCTGTCATAGTGCTTTGATATTGTTCAAATATATCCCACCTATGACAAGGAGATGCAATCCATTGCATAGGCATGCTAATAGTAGAAACATTATATTATGGGGAAAGAGGTGATCAACCACACTAATCACAAACCTTTGTAATTCATCTAAACACAACTAAAATTATAGAATGATCTCTATTAGAAATGGTCCACATATTTTCAACAATTCCACTTGAACATAGTATGAAAAGGGTACCACTAACCATGTTGCAAACTACCTCAATAGGCCCCTAGTTGTGGTGCTAACCATAGTTCTCAACCATTAGAGAAATTTTGAGGTAAAAAATGGGTCTCAAAACAAAAATGTACAACCAAAATCAACTTTATAACAACCAATAGGATTCAAGATGATGATGTCAACCATGGGAGATGATTCACCATTTTTTGAGTAAAAAAGTTAAAAGATAAAAAAATAAAAAATAAAAAACTATTTTTCAACTCGTATTTTCAACTTATCTCCTTGCGATTTTACTTAAATTTCAAGTGAAAACACTCATTGGATGCGGAATTTAATTCTCCATCCAAGAAGTACCCATGTTGCATACTTTCGATGGACCGTGCTACATGGAAAATTAGAAATACATGAGAAATATGTGTTTCTCGTGTATTTCTCATTTTTCGTGTAGCAGATTCCATCGAAAGTATGCAACATGGGTACCCCTTGGATGAAGAATTGAAGTATGCATCCAACAAGTGTTTTCACTCAAAATTTGAGTAAAACCATGAGATAAGTTGAAAATACGAGTTGAAAAAAATAGTTTTTTTCTTTTTTCCTTCTAAAATTTGATGATGTAATATAACTATTTTATTATTTCCATTAATATTTTATAATATTCCTTAGGAGGCCCATTTTAGACCTAAAAAATTCTTTAATTCTCTTGTGGGCATGAGACTTCTAGGTAACCACAATTATAGAATAGTGGTTGACTTTGTTGATACATATTGAACATTGATCGCAGGTAAACAAGTTTTAAATTTCCACCTCCAAGATGCGCTCTTGAGCGTGTTGGGCCACCTTTTTGTTCCTTCAAGCAGGTATGCCAAGCTAATTTTGGGAAGCACATTACAGTTTGGTGGTAGGGAACTTCGGTGCGGAGAAGAGAGTATGAGTACTTCAAAAGTATTTTTATTGGCCACTAGTATATCAAATTGTGCATTGTTTGTACCATTTCAAAGCCAACCATCAAGAAGTAAGAGTTGTACACTCATTTGCCTATATTATGCAAGCTCTAGGAGTCGATTTCCATGGACTAAATGTCAATTTTACCCTCCATTGGGCATGGTATTGATTGTGTTTTTGTGGTTCTCAATTGGTTCCCTAAAAAGGTTGTTCTAGCACCATGCAAGAAGAGTATAATAGTTGAAACCATTATTAAACTCTTCTTTTAGTGTGTTTGGGTTCATTTTGGATTACATCAAACCATTATTTCAGACAATAGGTTCTTCAATACATTTTGGTCCAACATATGGTCTCTAATGGATACCAAACTACCAAATCAATCACCTTCCATCCCAAACAGATGGACAAACATAAGTGGTCCACAAGATGATTGTGCATATCTTCGCATGTACAACGCACGTACATGGGATGAAATACTTCCATTTGTTCAACATAGCTATATCAAAGCCTTGCACAACTCTATTTGTCACAATGTTTTTAAAGTGTGTTTGGGGTTCGAACCATTGGCCCTAATTGATGTAGTGCTTCCCATTGCATCTTCACTGACAAAGTCCCCCCCTACTCAAGCCTAAGCAAATAAAGCAACCAAATTTTTGAAACAAATCCAACACCTCCAACAACAAGTTCATAATATCCTACAGAAAACCAAGTAAAAGCAACGATGAGTAACATCAAGTTCTACACAAATTTAAGTTGCTAATAAGATATGGTTGTATTCACAAAAAGAGTGCTTCGCAGCCCCCATAAAAAGCTCAAACCACTCCAATATGAGCCTTACACAATCAGAAAGGTTATGGGTGAAAATTTGTTTTGAACAGAGTATTCCCCATTTCCTTGGCTCTCCCCAAGTATTTAATGTGGAGTTTCTTCGACCATATTTTCCACCTTTATTGGACACCTCTAAGGTAGTTGAACAATTGGCCTCCACAACGCTTAATCTTGACTGCATTGAACACGTTCCAATGGATCAAATCATGAACACCTAGAACATACAACTCTATTGAGTTGTCAAAGTAGGGTAACTTCTCCATCAAGGAAAGTGGCTCACGAGGAGCCAAATTCAACAAAAGTTTCCAAATTTGATGAGGAAACTCGACACAATGAAGACCATTGTTTTGTAGGGGGCAGGGGGAATCGGCTTGAGTAGATACTGATGGCGACCCAGCTCTTCCATTGCCTCGATAGTGATCCATTTTCTCGGTAGTTTTTCTATGGTTTTTCTAGGGGAAATTTTGACGTTGTAAGATATGTTTTTTGGCCTTTCAAGGGGGCAAGGGTTACAATGACATTCCTTGGCCCTAAAAATAAGTTGTAATCCTCGAATAGTTCTTTCCAACATTATATTGTGCGCCCCAAACTAACATTATATGTAAAAGTTACACCCCTTAAAAGTTGGTGTATCAACTAACCACCCTAAGGCCAACAAAACTATTGGAATTTCATCCTCTAAGATTAGGATTTTGGACCTCTAAATTTATTTTATGTTAAAAGGCTATTATTTCAACCAGTTGTAGTAGCTTTTCATGAACACAAGCAACTAACATCTCCTTCCATTTGAAGTTAACTACCACATTCTAGCCAATTTGTGCTGCACATTATTCTATTTTTTTTTTACCAATGGAAGTTGAGTTTTCACCATATCGCTACACTCTTTTCTATATTTCTTTGTATGTGTTATATTTCTTTTCTTGCCTTTCATTTTGTTCCTTGTACAACCCATGTCATTGAAAATTAATCAAAACAAGACCTTCATTACCTCTCATCCTCGCTACTTTAGAAATGTGCAAGGAGGTCTTGGGTCTCATCACATCTTGGTGGATAAAGTTGCAGAGAGGCACATGGCATGATACATTTGGGAAAGGTAGTCTGATGATTGTGATTCTAACAATGCCTCAAATTTTTAAAGCCTCATATTGAGCTCTGATTATAATTGAAGCAAGTATATGATCATCCTTTGATTAGAATTAAACCAAATATATGATCTAGACATAAATTGTTGATCATTGACTTGTAGTCATGCTAAACTCCCCCAAAACAATTAGATGTTTAATATGGTATTTCATTGCTAACGTCACTTGGAAGCAACAAATAAACTACAAAGTTCCTAAACCCTGAGTTACTGACAACTCAATTTTTTTCTCAAAATTCAATTGCTACATCTACCACCTCTAAAGTTTCCCCTAAGTTAATGACAACTCAATTTTTTCTCAAAATTCAATTGCTACATTTACCACCTCTAAAGTTTTATATAAAATTGAAAAAAAAAAAAAAATTATTAATTACAATAAATATTTATAATGAAATAACAAGATAAAACTTTCAACTTTTTAAAAATAAATCTTAATATTTTATAATGAAATAACAAGATAAATACTTTCAAATTTTTTAAAATAAATCTTAATATTTTATAATGAAATAAAAAGATAAATACTTTCAACTTCTTAAAAATCAATATTGATATTACTCAAAATTTTGTTACAAGGCTATTTGAACAAAAAAAAAATCATTCTAAGGTAACAATATAATAATTTTGTTTCCATATTATTTAATATTAAAAACCAATTTATTATAATAAAGCTATCAAAATAAACATTATTAATCATAACCTCTTACTTGTAGACATGGTAAATCAAAATTTTAAAACAATTACAATATAGATTATTCATATCTATTTCTTTATTTGATTTGAAACAAGGACAATATAGATTATTCATATCTATTTCCTTATTTAATTTAAAACAATTAAAATAGTCATATAGATTATTCATATCTATTTCCTAATTTGATTTAAAACAATTAAAATGTAAATTATTCATACATATTCCTTATTTATTTGATATAGTTTTCATATATATTTACTATTTATTTGATATAATTTTTAAAACAATTAAAATAGATATATAGATTATTCATATTTATTTTCTTATTTTTTTAAACAATTAAAATATAAATTATTCATATCTATTCCTTATTTATTTGATATAGTTTTCATATATATTTACTATTTTTTTGATATAGTTTTCATATATATATTTACGGTTTATTTGATATATTTTTCATATATATTTACTTATATTCAATTTGATATTATAATATCATTAAGTAAACTGCATAGCACTATACATGTATAGTGTAGATGAAAATAATAAACAAAATAGTTTTATAATAACAAATAATATGAAAAGAGAAATAAATTATCAAACATAAGAAAACAAAAAATACCTTGAAGTCAAACATTTCATTTAACATTAAAATCCCTAAAAATATAAAATACACTTGAAGTCAAACATTTCATTTAACATTAAACTCCCTAAAAATATATCTTTTCTACATTATAGACTTTATTATGTGAAAGTCCCTCATAACAATTAGTATATGGTCATTCTTTGATTAGAATTTAACCAAATATATTATCATTGAGACATAATTTGTTGATCGTTGACTTGTAGTCATGCTAAAATCCCTCAAAACAATTAGATGTTTAATATGGTATTTTATTGCTAACATCACTTGGAAACAACAAATAAACTACAAAATTCCTAAACCTTAAATTAATAACAACTTCTTTTTTTCTCATCTTTTTCTCAAAATTCAATTGCTACATCTACCACCTCGAAAGTTTTATAGAGAATTGAAACAAAAACAAAAAAACAATTTATTTATTACAATAAATATTTATAATAAATAACAAGATAAATACTTTGAATTTTTTAAAAATCAATCTTAATATTGCTCAAAATTTTGTTACTTATTTGAACCAAAAATAATCATTCTAATATATTTTATTTGATATTAAAAATAAATTTATTATAAAACTATCAAAATAAACAATTTTAATCACAAATATCAAAACCAATTTATTATAATAAAACTATCAAAAATACACATTTTTAAGATATTTAATCATAATCTCTTACTTGTAGAGATAGTAAATCAAAATTTTAAACCAATTACAATATAGATAATTCATATATATGTCCTTATTTGATTCAGAGGAGCATATAGATTATTCACATCTATTTCCTTATTTAATTTATAACAATTAAAATAGATTTATATAGATTATTCATATCTATTTCCTTATTTGATTTAAAACAATTAAAATAAATATATATTTTCTTATTTGATTTAAAACCATTAAAATAGATATATAGATTATTTATATCTATTTCCTTTCATCATTATTAAAATCCAAGAATATAACAGATCAATTTTTGCTCAGCAAGCTTGTAGTTACCTTCTACTTATCTTCTGGCCAAATTCCAAACCTATAAGCTAAATTTCCTTTTGTTACCTTCTCTAGATTTGTAAATAAATTTTGTTTATGGGGTGAAAGATCTACATATAGAATTGTGTTTCTGACTTGAACTATCGAAACCTCCCCTACTCAAGATGAGGGTTACAATATACCATATAGTCCAAATGTTGATGATTGGATAATTTCCAACATGTTGGCATCCACATAACACAAATATCTTTCTACTGAGCACAGAATGTATAACAGTTGCAGAAATACAACCTTTTTGTAGAAGCATTAACAATTTATGCAAATTTCTTATCAAATGGTTCAACAAGATAAAGGAGATGTTCATCTTTGTTGTTATGCTGGATGTAAGAGCAAGATTATTTGGAGGAAACCCATCATTCAATAAATTTAGAAGAATTCTCTGCAAATTCAGAAAAAGATGGGTATGAACAACTAGATCTAAGGAAACTCCAAGCAAAGAAATAATATAACTCCAAGTGTCAGGCTCCAAATAAAAGCTGAACGAGAACAGGCAGATCCCAAGAAACTGGAAGAGCTCGATCTCAGGAAACCCAAAATGATAGGTAAGGATATTTTGCTAAGTTAGCAAACTAGTTGAAAATATGCTGGATATAGTTCAGAAACCTTGAAACATTGGATCTTTAGCCTATAGATGAAGAAGATTTTGCTAATTGGCAAATTATGTAATTGAAAATATATGTTGGGTATACTTCAAATAGAGATCTAGACAATTGTGTGAAAGAACAGGTTGAAAAATAACTTTGGCTTAGGTACTATATCAGATGAAATGAAGGGCTAAATCATTGATGAAATATAAGGAGTACTGGATTTCATTACAGATACGTGATAACAATAGAAGTAGAATCCTTATGCAATATGAGAACACAAATCATAATTCAAAAACTTCAAAATTCGAACTGAAAATCTCAGAAACATTAGTGTGTTTAAACAAGTACGGGAATTAAATGATACATCACAAAATGAAATATAATAACAATGACAATCTTTAAAGAGCACGCTCATTTCAAATTCTTGAATAAGAACCATAAAAAACTTAAATCTTCTGCGAAGAACATTTTCATCTTCCATAAGGTATATAAAGTCTTTGTATTCAAAGACAATTAACTCACAAAGTTCTATTGCAGTGCCGAACAAAAACACTGCAGTACCAAGCCTTGTGTTGGCTTCAGCCAACCACATATACACAAATACACACAATAATGTAGTCGACACAACACAATAAACACAGACAACCACACATACAACATAGTAAACACAGACAACTACACATACAAAATCACCTTCTATTCATACCCTAATAGGCATCACAAAAGACCAACATAACTTTCACTTCGACGAATCACCACCATGAAGACGGAGCACCAAATGCAGAGTAGATTCCTTCTGAATGTTATAATCAGCCAGAGTACGTCCATCTTCCAGGTGCTTACCAGAAAAAATCAGCCTCTACTGGTTAGGAGGGATGCCCTCCTTATCATGAATCTTAGCCTTCACATTATCAATGCTATCTGAGCTCTCCACTTCCAGGGTGATAGTTTTTCCCGTCAAGGTTTTCACAAAGATTTTCATACCACCTCTCAAACGATGCACAAGATGCAGGGTCGATTCCTTCTGAATGTTGTAGTCAGCCAAAGTCCAATTGTCCTCCAATTGCTTAACGGCGAAAATAAGCCTCAGCTGGTCTGTGGGGATGCCTTCCTTGTCTTGGATCTTGGCCTTGACATTATCAATGGTATCACAAGCCTCAACTTCCAAGGTGATCGTCTTGCCAATAAGGGTTTTGACAAAGATCTGCATACCACCTCTCAGTTAAAGGACAAGGTGCAAGGTGGATTCTTTCTGGATATTATAGTCTGAGAGGGTTCGACCATCTTCAAGCTGCTTTCTGGAAAAAATTAGACGTTGTTGATTAGGGGGAATGCCTTCCTTGTCTTGGATCTTGGCCTTCACATTGTCGATAGTGTCGGAAATCTCAACTTCCAAAGTAATCGTCTTTTCAGTGAGGGTTTTGACAAAGATATGCATGCCACCTCTCAGTCGGAGGATGAGGTGCAGGGTAGATTTCTTCTGAATATTGTAGTTAGCAAGAGTCCGACCATCTTCTAGCTACTTTCTAGTGAAAATCAAATGTTGTTGGTCAGGGGGTATGCCTTCCTTGTCCTAGATCTTGGCCTAAACATTTTCGATGGTGTCCAAGCTCTCAACTTCCAAAGTAATCGTCTTACTGGTGAGGGTTTTGAAAAAGATCTGCATCCCACCTCTCAGATAGAGGACGCGGTGCAGGGTCGATTCCTTTTGGATATTGTAATCGGCAAGGGTTTGGCCATCTTCGAGCTGCTTGCTAGCAAATATCAAGCGTTTTTTATCAGGGGGTATGCCATCCTTGTCCTGGATCTTGGCCTTCACATTGTCAATGGTGTCCAAGCTCTCAAATTCCAAAGTAATCGTCTTACCGGTGAGGGTTTTTACAAATATCTTCATCCCACCTCTCAGATGGAGTGTTGAAGTGTTAGCTTCAACTGCTCTACACACAAATGCCGCTTTATATTTTTGTTTTGATAACTTCTGTCAAAAGCCGCTTGCTATTTCGGCTGAACAGTCAATTTGAGGTTTAAACAGAGTTTACAGTCCTTTTACTTCGGAAACAGAGCTTTTGTTCTGTACGTGGGAAATTTGTTTTAAAGTTTTTTGTTTGATTTGATTTGGGCCACGCAGCAGCGGTCCCACCACTAGCACACAGGCACGTGGACCAATCAACGCTTTTTGCGTTGGTTTGGTGCCTATGTCATCAACCTCAATTTCAGACCTGAAAAAATTTATGAAATCCTCCCTAAATATTTCGCGTTACAAATGGGCTTCATGTCAGCAGGAACTTTTGTGACGTGAAGATTCAATGCAATTTGGTTTAATTTCTTTTGACACTGGGCGAAGGTTTTGTGTTATATTTTGTTATAGTTTTATGCTACAATGTTTTGCTAGTTACGCAATGAACTCTGTTATAAACCATTGGTTATGTAATGTTTTAACATATATCAATATATATATGCGCTAGTGTATTGTGGGCCCTGGAAGGCTATATGATAGGTTTATTTTTTGGTAGTTTTTTATTGATTAAAAAGTGTGTTGTGCCACAAAAGAAATAGGGCAGAAGGCTTAATGATATATGTGTGCAAAATGTAATACACAGCAGGTTGTTATGTAATATACACAACAATGTATTGAAAATATAGAGAGTGAGCCCGTAGGCTTAAAAATCATACAAATAGTGTTTTTACAAAACACAGAGTGCATTATTTTTTTTGTAAGAGAGACAGAGAAGTGTTTCTGCACTGCTTGTGTAGCAGTCCAGTTTTTGAAAATCCCTCTGTTAAAGGAAGACAAGTTTTGTAATAGTTTTTACAGTTAATGGAATAGAAAGTGTTTTATGCAATCTCTGTCCAACAGTGAGCAATTTTTTTTTAATTCTCTGTGCTTGAAGGAGAGTATTATTTTCTCAGTTCTTGTTCTGGAATTATCATAAATTCTAACATGGTATCAGAGCTAGTTCAGGCTCTTTGAAGGTGTCAAAGAAGCTAAAGGAAGGACTTTTGGTTACAGAAGTTTCTCTAACAGTGTGAAGGCTCAGTTAAAATCCAAAGTATTTCTCAAAACAGAGTTTGTGTTACTGTTTGAAGACAGTCAGTTTATTTAAAAATCACAGTCAATATTTAAAGCATAGTTCAGAGTGCTAGGCATTGCAGGAGCCAGCACAAGCATGAGTATTGGAAATGCTTAGCACCCACAGTTCAATGGGAAGAACTATGATTATTGGGCAATCACAATGAGAGCCTTGTTTGCCTCTCAAGACTTATGGGAGCTTTTTGAAGATGTTTTTGAAGAACCAATAGATGAACAAGAGTTTAATGCCTTGACACAGGCAGAGAAGGATTTGTTGAAGAGCAATAGGAAGAAGGACTCAAAAGCCCTCTTCTATCTCTATCAAGTAGTACGTGAGAGTGTGTTTCCAAGGATAGCAGCAGCTAAGAAATCCAAGGATGCATGGGATACTCTCAAGACAACCTATCAAGGTATAGAGAAGGTGAAGACAACAAAGCTACAATTGTTGAGGAGAGATTTTGAGACTCTACATGAAAGAGTCTGATAACATAGACTCATTCTTCACACATGTGATTGAGATGGTCACACAGATAAGATCTCATGGAGAAACACTTGAATAAAGAAGGATTGTGGAGAAAGTTTTGAGGAGCTTACCCTCAAGGTTTGATGTTATAGTCACCACCATAGAAGAGACAAATGATCTCTCAAAATTTTCACTTGATGAGCTTCATACATCACTGATGACACATGAACAAAGATTGGGTAGAAATGAAAACTCATCTTTGGAGCATGCCTTCAAGACCAAAATGTACTTTGGAAGAGTAAGAGGTCAAGGCAGAGGAAACAACAGAGGAAAAGGTAGAGGCAGAAGCCAAAACAGAGGAGGAAGAAATAGCCTTGCAAATACTCAAGGAAGGGGTAGCAATCAAAATCAGAACCAAGGCCAAAGCAGCAGCCAGCAAGGTGGACAACAACATGCTCATGGACAAAGGTATGACAAATTCAATGTGTAGTGTCATTATTGTAAAAAATATGGGCATTATGCAAATGAATGTAGGAAGAAGTAGAATGACATGGGTAATAGACCCAGTGGAAATTTTACTAGAGAAAATATCAATCAAGATAAAAAAAAATTTAGCATGTAATATGGCTGAGGAAAAGAGTGAAGATTTATGGTTTCTAGATTCAGGATGTAGCAACCATATGACATGAAACATTGCTATGATTTCTATGTTAGATGAAAATGTGAAATTTCAAGTCACATTGGGAACATACAATAAGGTTTCTGTCACAAGAAAAGGCATAGTGAATGTCTTGACAAAGAAAGGAGAAAAGAAGAGCATATCTGATGTATATTATGTACCAGGTATGAAATGTAATTGTTAAGCATTGGGCAGCTCATTCAAAATGGCTACAATGTTTTCTTTGAAGATGATGTATGCACCATCATGGATAAACCACCAAGTAAACAATGTATTGCTGAAATAAGGATGACAAGGAACAGAATGTTCTCTCTCAGGATGAGGGTAGATTTGAAGAATGGAGAAGAAATGGCAGCAGTGACACAAGAGGCTTTCCAAAGAGAAGCAAAAGATGATAATTGGTTATGGCATTTGAGATCTGGACATCTCAATTTTGGAGGTCTTAATTTGTTACATAGAAAAGGAATGGTAAGAGGATTACCATTGATTGAGAAACCAGATAGCCTATGTGAAGGTTGTATCTTGGGTAAACAACACAGATAAAGTTTTCCATCAGGGAAAAGCATAAGGGAAAACACACCCTTAGAAATTGTCCATTCAGATTTGTGTAGACCAATGAAAATACCATCACTTGCAAGCAGCCATTATATGCTTACTTTTATTGGTGATTTCACAAGGAAAACGTGGGTTTATTTTTTGAAATATAAAAGTGAAGTGTTTGAAACTTTCTGCAATTTTAAAGCACTTGTTGAGAACCAAAGTGGGCAACATATCAAGGTCTTAAGGACTGATAGAGGAGGTGAGTACATCTCAAAATAATTTCTGCGTTTATGCAGAGAAAATGGTATACACAAGAAATTTACAGCAAGGTATACACCGTAGCAAAATGGAGTTGCTGAAAGGAAGAATAGAACAATCATGGATATGGTAAGGAGTATGATGAAGGAAAAAAATTTGCCAAATGATTATTGGGCTAAAGCTGTAAATTGTGCAGCATATGTACTAAATAGATGCCCAACAAAAGCAGTGATGAATAAAGTTCCAGAAGAAACATTGAGTGGGATAAAACAAGGTGTCACCCACATGAAAGTTTTTGGTTGTGTGGCTTATGCACACATTCCAGATCAGCTAAGGAAGAAGTTGGAGAAAAAGGGGGAGAAATGTATTTTTATTGGATACAGTGAGGAATCCAAATCTTACAGGTTGTATAACCCATCCACCAAGAAATTTGCAGTGAGTAGAGATGTTCAGTTCATTGAAGAAGAAGCTTGGGATGGAAGCATTGAGAAAACAATCAATGTAAAGAGTTGTTTTTCTCATGATGAAAATGAGGATGATATGGCTGAAATACATCCATCATTAGCACCACTGCCTCCACCAACACAAGGACAGCAAGGGACACCACAAGCTGTAGTAAGAACACCCTTGAGAATTAATGAGAGTGCTTCTCCAAGCACACCACAAGGAGCAGATTTGAGTGCTTATTCAAGCACATGTACACCAAATGAAAGAGGAACAAGATTCAGAAATTCGAATGATATTTATGAGCAAGAGGCAGCAAATGAAGGTATGAACTCTTTATTTGCTTTATATTTTCATGTTGATGATCCTATTCATTTTGAAGAAGCTATAAAAGATACGCAATGGATAGATGCTATGGATGAAGAAATTAATTCCATAGAGAGAAATAAAACATGGGATTTGGTTGAACTTCCAAAAGGTAAGGAAGTCATTGGAGTAAAATGGGTCTACAAGACCAAAAGCAATGCTGAAGGTAAGATTGAAAGGCAGAAGGCCAGACTTGTTGTCAAAGGATATAAGCAGCAACATGGAAGAGACTATGAGGAAACATTTTCACCAGTTGCAAGAATGGAAACAGTGAGAGCGGTGTTGTCTATAGCAGCACAACACAAATGGAAGGTTCATCAAATGGATGTAAAATCAACATTCTTAAATGGAGTATTGATGGAAGAGGTTTATGTTGAACAACCTCTAGGCTATGAGAAAAAAGGCCAAGAACACAAAGTTTGCAGATTGAAGAAAGCTCTTTATGGGCTGAAACAAGCACCAAGAGCATGGTATAGTAGGATAGATTCCTATCTACTGGAAAATGGTTTTGAAAAGTGTGAAGGAGAACCCACATTATACATCAAGGAGAAATATGGTAAGATATTTATTGTTGTTTTATATGTTGTTGATGTGATCTTCACAGGTACTGATGATTACCTCATTGAAAATTTTAAAAAGGTCATGAAAGATGAATTTAAGATGACTGATATGGGTTTGCTGAAATAATTCTTAGGAATAGAAGTAGAGCAAAATGAAAACAAAATTTTTATTTCTCAAGCTAAGTATGTAAATGAAGTTTTGGAAAGATTTAACATGCAGGATTGCAAGGCAGCAATAACACCCACGGTAATGGGATTGGAACTCAAAAAAGAGAACAGTAGCAAGGATTTTGATCCTAGTTTGTACAAGAGCATAGTTGGCAGCCTTATGTATTTGACTACAACTAGGCCTAATATTATGCATGCTGTTAGTTTGATTTCCAGATTCATGGAGAGGCCAAAAGAAGCACATTGGCAGGCAACAAAAAGAATTCCAAGGTATGTGAAAGGAACAAAAAGGTATGGTATTTTGTATACTACTTCAGAAAATTCTGAGTTAATTGGATACACTGACAGTGATTGGGCTAGAAGTGTAGATGACCAGAAAAGTACATTTGTTTATGTTTTTCATATGGATTCAGGAGCTATTTCATGGGTTTATAAAAAGTAGCCTATTGTAGCATTGTCTACAGTAGAGGCAGAGTATGTGGCAACTACAGTAGCAGCATGTCAAGCAGTGTGGATGAGGAGAATGTTGAGAAGTTTATGTCAAGAACAGGTAAAAGGCATAGTGATTTATTGTGACAATAGCTCAGCCATAGCATTGTAAAAGAATTTTGTGTTTCACAAAAGAACAAAGCACATAGATGCTAAGTTTCACTACATCAGGGAGCTAGTGAATAATGGAGAAATTATTTTAAAACATTGCAGGACTCAGGAGAAATTTGCAGATATACTGACAAAGCCATTGGGGCAGAAAAGCTTTGAATATTTGAGGAAATGTATGGGTATGACAGATAACCCAGCAGTTGAACTTAAGGGGGAGTGTTGAAGTGTTAACTTCAACTGCTCTGTAGAAAGTAGCCGATTTCTATTTTTGTTTTAACAAATTCTGTCAAAAGTCTCTTGCTATTTCAGCTGAACAGTCAATTCAAAGTTTAAACAGAGTTTACAGTCCTTTGATTTTCGGAAACATAGCCTTTTTTCAGTATGCGGGAATTTGTTTTAAAGTTTTTTGTTTGGTTTGGGCCACGGTAGCAGCGGTCCCCACCACCAAAACATCGGATACGTGGACCAATCGTGCTTTATCGCGCAGTTTTGGTGCCTACGTCAGCATATCAGAAACCGGACCCAAAACCCTTTTGCAAATCGGATTTGATTGTTTTCACGTTACAAATGGGCCTGACGTCAGCACACCCATTTGTTACGTGAAATTTTCATGAATTATGGCTTATAATATGGTTTGAGATCCGCTAGCCCTAGCGCCAACCAATGGGAGGGCTATTGCGCGAAGTTTTCCTTGGATGACATCACAGCCAAATGTGACACGAACTTTTCAATGAATTTTGGTTTAATTAGATTTTGAAGTCTGGGCGGAAGGTTTCAAAGGTTTATGTTATGTTATAGTTTAAGTTCTAATGTTTTTGTTTATCGCGCATTGAAATTTATTGTAAGCCTTTGTTTATATATATATATATATATATTTTAATATATATTAAAACATATGCGTTATTGTATTGCGGGCCCCGCAGGCCTATGTGGAATTTTTATGTTATTTCTTTTTTAGTTGTATGTTTTATTACTACATGCGCTGTGCCACATATGAAAATAGCCTGAGAGCTAATGTAATACACATAAGAGTTTTTTGTAAAAGAACAGAGTGCATTTTTGAAAGAGAGATAGAGTGTTCTCAAGCACTGCATTTTGTAGCAGTACAGTGTTATCCCTCAGAGGAGGAAGACCAAAAATTTTGTAATAATTTTTACAGTTAATGGAATAGAAAGTGTTTTTATGCAATCTCTGTCCAACAGTGAGAATTTTTTTTTTTAATTCCCTGCGTTTGAAGGAGAGTATTATTCTCTTTGTTCTGGAATTATCATAAATTACAAAAACTGTCTCACAAAAGAAAAAACGACCCATCAGGATGTTAGCCTACAAGATACATGAGCTTTGCTAGGTTTTGCTTCTGTTATGATCCGTCTGTTTCCTATTAGATATGCTTTTGGGGAATGAAGCCACTTCAGTTCTGAAGGTACTGAAGGCATCATAATTGAGAAAACCCTTGAATGCTTTTATATGTCAACATATTTAAACAAATACATAACTCTTTGTTGTTCATAAGAGGAATAAAACCAAAAACAATCTTAAGATAGAAAAGTCGAATGGAATAATGTGTCGGGCTCTCAATCTTCATTATCCGAAATCATGTTCTCTTGTGAAGCTTTGAAACTTAGTCAGTAAATCATGTGCTACTTCTGGTAGTGGATGTAGTGTCTTGCTACATTTATGCAACATTCATTTCCAGAGATATGGGCATTTCAATATGTACAACCTATGAAGAATGATTTATATTCAAACTCCCATTATATATTCCTTGCTTACTGAAGCTATGACTTGTTTGTCTGTGTTTCTGATCTTTATACACTTTATCCTGAGTTTTTCACTCTTCATTTCTCTTATACTTACCATGTATTTACTGGAAGATCAGTTCACGAATGCAGAAAATGGATAAGGACAAGTAACTCGAATTTTGCAGTTGAACTTTTCCAGGTGGATAATTCCAGAGAATATTTTATAGATTTCAAGCAACAGATTTAGTATTCAATAGGGATTTCTTTCAACATTTTGGGGTAAAGAATCAATGAATAAGAAGCATTTCCATATCATAGGAAATGTAGAGATAACAATGTACCTTTTTCAAGCTCTGAGAGTAGAAGATCATCTAGTCTTTCCATAGTGAAATTTTTTGAAGGAAAGGCTAAATTATATATCAAAAAAGAACAATTGGAAATAAACAGGAGTTGTTAGGTTTAAATTGTTCGAATAAATAAATAGCTTTTTGTAAGGTTTCTTGGAAAATGAATAACAAAAGGTACTGATAAAGAAACTTGGGAAAGTTGATAAATGCACTACTAGTAGTTGTCATCACCCAAATTGGGGCTTCATTAGATTTGATATTTTATTGTGAATTTAAAATTCTAGTATTCATACAGTCCTAGGTACCCATATGTCAAAGGTGCTTCGCTGAGAAGAGACCAACAATGTTTATGTACAAAGTTGGTTAAGTAAAGGAGTTTATTGTGAAACAACTACAAGAAGAAATGAGCAACTCCATGGAAATGGGAACCATACATGCAAAAAATTTCTGGAGGAATTTTGTTCACATCTTGTTATGGTCACCAGGTTGTTAACCTAGTCATTGAAGATGTCAATAAAAACTAAAGAAACTACATTATAGCATACAAAATGGCAAAATTATGGTTTTTATTTATTTGCAGTCATATTATTCCAATGAACAATAATATTCATTTTGGGCACTTTACCCTTAAGTGAAAGGCCTTTGCAAGGAGAATATTCACTATTTTCAAAATTATCTTTTGTAATTCATTTTATCTCAATGCTAGAGAACATGTGGCAGAGTTGAACAAACTTAAAGGAAGATGAACAAATTTTCAGGAGAAGCTAAAACCACTTCAGATTTCCAAGAAAAAAAATCAGCAAATTGAAGATCAAACTCCAAATTTCCAGCATATAGTTTGAGTAGGCTGAGATTTCCAGACAGAATATCAACAAAAAATTCAACCACTTCATTTTTAAATGGAAAAACATATAAATCTTTCCATATTTGAATCCACGAGACTTTCAATCGGTTCCAGATTTCTTACAATTGATTAGGAATTGTTTTTTATTTTTAGTTCATTACTGAGATTTTTATTGTAGAAAGATTGAAACAATTTTAAGATTGATGTTTCCTATATATTGTTTCATTTTCATTGTAAAAGGGTTGGTTTTTTATGCCAAAACCCTAACATTTTTTGTAAAGACTTTTTCTACAGAATTTTCAATTAAAGTTTTTTGGCTTCAGTTTTATGACATAATTTTTTTCCCATTTATTTATTTTCTTGTGATACAAATCTTTTTCCTGCATACGTTTGAGGTAATATAGGAGTATTGGGTAAGGCTAGGTTGAGTTTTGATCTCTCTGATAGCCCCTGCAAAGTTATTTTCATTATGAGATTAGCTAATTGAGTAGTTTGTTTAAATTAGTACCTCTATATCATTAAATTATTGTCTCCTGTTATATTTTAAATGTATTAATGTCGGTTATAGAAATTATTCTATATGCATCTGCTCTTGTTAGATGGTTAAGTATTTAGGGAGGATACTTGATTATCTAATTTATCTTCTATTCCTCTACCAAAATATTTCAACGCTATGTTATTCTATTATAATTGAACGTTGGCACTTGATGAGGTCTCTGCAAGAGAGGGCTTTATCTGTTAACCAGGGATTGGAGACCCGAAGAAACCACCTATACAACAAATCCTAGATCTAACTGTTGTGTTTCATAGGTTGTTGTCCAGTGACAGTGAATAACATTAAAAATCCTTGTAACACTTGAGGGAGCCCCCTCTGGTCTGAGGGAAAACTTGAACCTAAATATTGGTCGAGTTGGTTTCTCGGCGCAGTTTCGCAGCTAAGAAATACCTTCGAGAAACATATACAACAATTTCATGACAGTGTGTGTAGCTAGCGAGAGGGCCACTTGCACCATTTTCTAGGCTCTCTCATCTCTTAGAATCAAGCAAAATCATTTTTGGGTTTTGTTGGCCTTGTTGAGAAAAAACACCAACTCCAATTTCAAATTTTTTGAGCGCAACTGAGGGCCAATTTCCTATTTCTTTGTAGCATTAGAGGTAGTAAATTTCTTAGGCCATCACAAATATTTTTGGTGAAGCCATTCTAGCACTTGGGCATCACAATTTCGACCTGGGTCTTGCCTAGCTTGTTGTAGCAAGCCCAAGTTTCTCTTTTCCTACTCATATGTACTTTGTTCCACTTAGAATTAATAAAATGACTGAAACCTTTAATGCATTTTCTTTAGATGTTTGTTTTTCTATGTATGTGTTGAATTTTTTAGTCGTTTTTATAGTGTATGTTCGATTATTCACTTAATATTTCCAATTAGGAATATTACATTGTTTGAATTACAGAGTCATTATTTGTGTCACATATTTTTATAGAAAGGAATTGTTTTCAATCCAACAAAGATATACACTATTATGAAATGGTTGGTCCTACAAATGTCCATGGAGTACATCATTTTATGGGCTTGGTTGGCTATTATAGTATATTTCTTGAAGGTTTCTCAAATATTTTGAACCCTATCACATAACTACAAAAGAAATGTAATAAATTTATATGGATGGAATAATGTGTACAAGTGTTCAATAAGCTTGAAATAATTGTTAACAACAAATCCCATATTAGCAGTATCAAATATGGAGTAAGACATTCTAGTTTAAATGGATGCTTCAAAAGAAGGATTAGGTGCAATTCTAATGCAAGAAGGTATAATGATAGCTCACGTCTCAAGAAAATTGATACCATATGAAAAGGACTACGTGACACATGACTTAGAACATATTGCAATAGTGCGTGTGTTAAAAATTTGGAGACATTACTTGGTTAGAAGAAAGTCTAAATTGAAGATAAGCCATAATAGACTTCAAACATTTACACATAATAATTTAAGTATTAGATAGAGAAGATGGATAGAATTATTGAGTTTGTGTAATTTTAACATAATATATATTAAATGAATGCTCAAAGTGAAATTGGACATGTGATAGCTCCTCCTACCACCGTAACAACTTTCCTAGCATTTTCTCTATTCTCTTGGGAATAAGAATTGACCTCTTGATCACTCAAATTTGGGCCACTCGTTAACATCCATAGTGTCCACGTTGTTATTTTTTAGTATCGGATGTCTTCTAGCCTTGAAATTTTGTGGAGAGGCTAAAATACATGAGTTCTCCAAAACCCAAAAATTGTTTATGGAAATTCCATCTAGAGACAAATTAATTAGATTATTAGTCATTTTTAAAATATTTCCTAAGTATAAACTTAGGGAATATGTTTAAATAATCAGAATTAATTAAGTCATGGTGTGATTTTCTAGACTCACATGCATCGATTTCAAGTTAATCCTAGCCATTGATTAAGATCTAATCTTGGTCGTTGAAGTGTCAACAAAGGATGGGGCTTGGATAAGAAACACTTGAGAAGTTCGATTTTACTGGGAAATGGATTCCGAGAGTAGCAACGTTTTGTTACTGGAGAGAGATTTAGTGAGGCCAAAGCAGTGAGAGAGGGGAAAATATAGTTGATTCTGTAATATTCCAAATCTGGAACAGCTAGCAAGGCATGACTGGAAAATGCATTTTCTAGTAATGGATACTACAGGAATTGAAACCAGGACCTAGATCCCTTAGAAAAATGTGTCTAAGTGCTAAATCTAAGAGATGGCTCCAAAGAATTCCTTATAAGTGGGTTAAATAGATCTCCCACACTTAGATGTCCTAAAAAAGTGCCCGATGAAGGGACTGCAGCAATACTTGAACAAGAATTGAATACACAACATTGTTATGGTAAGCGTTCTCGAGTACATGAAGATGTAAATAGCCAACAAGTATATAATATAGTTGCAAAAGAATACAATGCCTCGAGGAATATATCACTCAAGCTAGGCAGTGAGAGCCTCAATAGAACATGTACAAGGAAATGAATCAACACTGCTACATGAGAAAATCCCTGGTTAAAATAACGCAGTTTATAGGAGATACTGCAACAAAATACATGAAAATAGAATGATATAACAATACCAGCTCAAATAAATGGGTGGAGCAAGCTCTCAAACCCGGAAAACACTAATATAACACTAATACACAATCCTTAGAAGGATTGGCTACAATACATGTACAAATGGAAATTCTGCAGAAATGTCGGAGTTGCTGGGTAGCAGCTGCAAATCTAAAAATAACTGGAGATGGCTAAAGATGATGTGCAATCTGAAATAAAAATCCTCCAACAGATCTCTTAAGTGATAGGCTGATCCTATCCCTGCAGATCTCTTCCTCCAAGATGATGGTGCAACCCCTCACTGCACATATGCTCTGGAATAACGTAGTATGAAGAATGGATTGCGGTGTCTATGATGGGAGATGCTTGGCCTTGATGCCAAGATATGAAAATAATCTCTGAAACCTTCCTTACTAACCTTCCCGAGGAATATAGACTCCCTCCTTTGAAAGATGAGACAAGGAATGGTGTTGTGGAACCCCTCCACTACAACACCCAGCAACACTACGTTATACTTCAGCAGAAATAACGCAGTGACTGAAGAAGTGGCTTTGGACTTGAGCCAAGATGTGGAGAAAATGAAGAGAAATCCTTCAAGAGGCCTCTCAAGAAGGAGAGGAAATCCTAAACAAGAATCCCTCGTGCTAAGCATCACTGCAACTAAGCTGAACAGTCGGAGACTGCAAATAGTCTGAACAAAAAAATATCCAATACTCAAAGATGTCTCACTATCGCTACCTCTTCCTCCTTTTATGCAAGTGAATGTCTCTTTGCCCTCAAATATCCAATACTCAAATATGTCTCACTATGGCTTCCTCTTCCTCCTTTTATGCAAGTGAATGTCTCTTTGCCCTAGACCCCACACATTAGGGTTTCTTCCACAAGGAATATTTCTCCCTCTCAAATTGCGATGTCTTCCCAAGCAAGACACACCCTCTTAGGCAGCGCTGTTGACTTGGTCAAACTTGACCTTGTCCTCATGCAATTGCCCCTTTTCAGACTGGAAGGTGCAAAATGAAGCTACTCCATAGATCCATTTCATACTATGAGGGATTTTGTTCCTACTCATGGGTCTCCTCACCCATTTTATTCACCTCCTAGATTTTATGAGCAAAATTAATGTTCCATTTAGCTTCATGAAAATTTTGGAACATTACAGTCCTCCCCTCTCAAAGATTTCTTGTCCTCAAGCAAGTGCAAGGATATACTAAGTTCTTTTCTCCTCCTCTCCCTATAGCATCCATGTATGATGATCTCCTCGAAGTCAAGTGATTTTATCTCATCAATCAAGCCTCCACATTGCTCCTCCTCAGCATGCAAGTCAGTTATCAAACCATCATTATGTAAAGGTGAAATACTCAAGAGGATAGCAAAGTGATGTCTAGAGGTCCCCTTGAGGAATGAGATTTGAAATCTAATGGGAATTATCTCTCCCATATGGATCATCCATCCCCAAGCTATTAGCCATGCAAAATGAGTCACCTCCCAACTAGGGAACTCCTGAAAACTGTCCACCACCTTTGGCTCCGGCAAAGTAGGTGGGATGAAAATCTGCAAATGGTAGACAAAATAGTCCACCCCACTCTATCCTCCTCTCCACTTAAGATAAGTGTAGAGTGTCTGCTAATCCTAGGCTACAATAATGTTTACCTCAAGTGGCAAGATGAGGACTAGATATCCAAAGACCTCTCCTCTAATGCTGCAAATCATGCTGGCCCAAACATCCCCATATATGATGAGTTGGAGGTCATCATCATATGGCATCATATCCATCATATGGCTCACCTCATAAGAAAAAAAATGTGTTGCTCTAGTGGCCATACCATCTCCCATGCTCCCCTTAGAACATGTAGTGCAAAAAGTGTGGGAGGATTCTCCCTCTAAGGACACATTCACCCAATGTGTCTTTCTCCCAAGCATGCTCCTCATAAAGACAGAGACAATAGAACCGGAGGGAGAAAAAATGAGAATCATTCTTGCTACCATATGTAACAAATGAGAAGGAAAATGGTACCTCAAGTGCAACCAACGCAACTTGACTCTCAACAGCAACAGAGACTGATAAAATGTGTGGCTTCTCAACCACATGCTTGCTGCCCCAATATCCTCATAAATATGGAGGAAGTGAATGATGCAAGGTGTAGAATGAGCATGTCCTCCATAATATATATCTTCCCCAAGTCCTCCTAGGGAATGGCCATCAATCATGCTTATGGCCTCAACTAAACCATGAGGTATAGAAAAAATAATGCTCGTCCTTGGAGCATCATCCTGCACATGTATGGTTAAGGGATGCATATATACATTATACAAATAATCATGTAAACAACAATGAATACCCTTACCATATATTCTGCTCATACAAAGGGAGTGGCTCATAAATGAGTCTCCTCTCATCCTCAAAGAGAAAAGGGGTGGTTTTGCTAACTCCTCCATCTCCATATGTTCTATACACCTCCTCATATGTTGATATATCTCCTCCTCAAAACCCTTCCAAAAATACCCTTACATGATGGTGTGGTATGCTCTCATAGAAAAAGTGGGGCTGAAAAGGAAATCCTCATGAGCTACTTGTAGCAACTTCTCCTTGAGCTTGGAAGCTCCAGATAAGAAGATCCTACCTTGATAGAAGATGACCCCATCTCTGACTGAATATCCCTCCTCATGCAACTGGTCATCCAATATCATACAAGTGAAAAGATCCTTGGAATACTCCACCAACAGCTGGGAGTTCCAATATGGATCTATCCTCCATAGTGATAGCGTTGACGATATCTCATGAAGAACATCTGTCATATGTTCATCCTCTTCTTTGAAATCTCCCATGCCAAAGATGCAAGTTGGAAGGCTGCTATCCTTCCCCTGCTGCTTCTGCCACAACGCAGAATCTAAAATGGAAGTGGGTAATGATGATGTTGAGAGAATGCTCCCTCTTTCCTTGAGTCTACCCAAGACTGCTAATGCTGTACCAAGCTCTCCCAAGGTTTCCACCCTCCTGAAATCAATGAGTGGTTCCCCATCATGTGAAGCATCCATCCTCCTCTGCTGATCCAGTGGTCTCCCCGGCAAAATTTATCTATACAATGAGACATCATCAACAAGAGATGATGGAATATATGAATGGAGAAAACTCTCCATTATTCCACTGCGCAATCCAATCACCTTCTTAGGTGCGTCAACCTCCATATATGAATAGGGATGTGTACTCTTCATCTCATGATGTTGGGTATTCTCCCTATCTCCTCCTTGTGTCTCTATGGTTTCACACCTCCTCAACAATGGCATAGGTAGAACATGATTTTTTCCTTGATCTCCACACATGAGATCTTGGGGACTTCCTTGCAAAGATGCAAGCATCCCTCTATTTGGAGCAAGAGCTCCTCCTTCCTCTGCATGAGGTGCTATATCAACTCCATATCTAACAGTGTTGTTGCCCTCAATATCTGCAACATGAGTGGGCAACTCTCCAATGATTGGAACCCTCCTTGAAAACGAGATCTCCATGCTCTCTTGCTCAAAAGTGTGAGAAGAAGGTTTCTCCTCTGGCAAAGTATGGTGCAAGTTTTCATGCAAGGGTTTTGTTTGAGTTTTCTTGTTTAATTCCACCATGTGTGTCTCATGAATATTTTTATCAAATATTTTCACTAATGCCTTTGTGAAATTTTCATAAGATGAAATTTTTACATTTCTCAAAGAAAAAGATTCAAAGATCCACCAGGCATAAGCCTTACCTCTCAAATGCAACGCTGCAACTTTGATAGCTTATGAGTTAGGAATTTGGTGCTTTTGCAAGAAGGTCTCTAACTCCTCCACCCAAACTTTGGCTAAACATGTAGGTGAAGCCTCAAAGGTAGATAGATGAAATCTATCCTGCTGCTTTTTTTCCTTCACCTTCATCTTGTAAAACTCTGAAAAAATGAGATGATCTTGGAATTTCTGAGTTTGAGACTCATACTCCTTTAGGAAATCACTAAGAGTTTCCCTCCTAGCAACCTATTCTTCTCTTTCCATATCTCTTCTGGCAATCTTGGGCATGTGACTGTGCTGAGTATTAGGATGTGTAGCTGCATGCTCACACTCCTCAAATCTAGAATTTGCTTTAGATTCAAATGCTCTTGGAGATTCTTCATACATCTCCCTCTGGATCTTCTTGAAATCCTCATGAATAATATGTAAATATTTAGGAAGAATATTTTTAAGCTTATCCCCTTTCTTTCCTCCATCAGAAAATGGAGGTTTTGTCCTTCTTATTTCTTTGTCTCCTTCTCGGTGAGAATAGGAAGTGCAGGGTTCTTCCTCTTATTTCTGCTTATTCTCCTTGGGGAGGCTCTTCATGGATCTGAAATATGATGAGATGAAACTCATCCTCTTCAATCTTCTGATATCTTGGGCTTAGACTCACAGGCTGAGCCAAGACTATGCTCTGATACCACTGTAATATTCCAAATCTGGAACAGCTAGCAAGGCATGACTGGAAAATGCATTTTCCAGTAATGGCTACTACAGGAATTGAGACCAGGACCTAGATCCCTTAGAAAAATTTGTCTAAGTGCTAAATACAAGATATGGCTCTAAATAAATCCTTCTAAGTGGGTTAAACAGATCTCCCACACTTAGATGTCCTCAAAAAGTGCCCGATGAAGGGACTGCAACAATACTTGAACAATAATTGAATACACAACGTTATTATGGTAAGCCTGAGTACGTGAATATGTAAATAGCCAACAATGATATAATATATTAGCAAAAGAATACAATGCCTTGAGGAATCTATCTCTTAAGCTAGGCAGTGAGAGCCTTAATAGAACATGTACAAGGAAATGAATCAACACTGCTACATGAGAAAAGCCCTGGCTAAAATAACGCAGTTTATAGGAGATAATACAAAAAAATACATGAAAATAGAATGATATAACAATACCAGCTCAAATAAATGAGCAGGAGCAAGCTCTCAACCCAGGAAAACACTAATACAACACTAATACACAATCCTTAGAAGGATTGGCTGCAATACATGTACAAATGGAAATTTTGCAGAAATGCCGGAGTTGTTGGGTAGCAACTGCAACTCTGAAAATAAATGGAGATGGCTGAAGATGATGTGCAATCTGAAATAAACCTCCTCCAATAGATCTCTTAAGTGATAGGCTGATCCTATCCTTGCAGATCTCTTCCTCCAAGATGATGGTGCAACCCCTCACTGCACATATGCTCTAGAATAACGCAGTATGGAGAATGGAATGTGCTGTCTATGATGGGAGATGCTTGGCCTTGATGCCAAGATATGAAAATCAGCTCTGAAACCTTCCTTACTAACCTTCCCGAGGAATAGAGAATCCCTCCTCTGAAAGATGAGACAAGGAATGGTGTTGTGGAACCCTTCCACTGCAACACCCAGCAACACTACGTTATTAGTCAACAGAAATAACGCAGTGACTGAAGAAGTGGCTTTGGCCTTGAGCCAAGATGTGGATAAAATGAAAAGCAATCCTTCAAGAGGCCTCTCAAGAAGGAGAGGAAATCCTAAACATGAATCCCTCGTGCTAAGCAGCACTGCAACTCAGCTGAACAACTGGAGACTGCAAATAGTCTGAACAGACAAATATCCAATACTCAAAGATGTCTCACTATGGTTGCCTCTTCCTCCTTTTATGCAAGTGAATGTCTCTTTTCCCTGGACCCAACACATTAGGGTTTCTTCCACAAGGAATCTTTCTCCCTCTCAAACTGTGTTGTCTTCCCAAGCAAGCCACACCCTCTTAGGTAGCGCTGTTGACTTGGTCAAACTTGACCTTGTCATCATGCAATTGCCCCTTTTCACACTGGAAGGTGCAAAATAAAGCTACTCCCTAGATCCCTTTCATACTATGAGAAATTTTATTCCTACTCATGGGTCTCCTCACCCATTTTATTCACCTCCTAGATGTTATGAGCAAAATTAAAGTTCTAATTAGCTTCATGAAAATTTTGGAACATTACAAAGTCAGAGGAGGCATTCTAGATTTGATGAGTGAATTGGTAGAGAGGCAGAGAAGCCACAGTGAGGTTGACGTAGTGGCAACATAGTAGCTTTAGTGGGAAAATTCGTATTTGTTGGGGAGAAGAAGTGATTCTACGTTGGAAGCTAGGCATAGTTTCCAAAGGCCATGAGAGTCAGTTTCTCAGACAACAGATGACGAGACAGCTTGAGGTGACGCAGTTCCATGCTAAGTGATGCAGAGACTATGTGAGAGTGATGCAGAGACTAAGTAGATGAAGTTTGGACGGCTCCATTTTGAGTTGAGGGCAATGATCAGATTTTCCTATGGAGTGAGGAATTTCCTCACTAGATTTTCTTGCCATTTTTTCTCTGTAGGATTGCTAGTTTGGGCATGCAGTTCGACTCAGATATTTCACTACTAAATATTATTAAAATCCTTAGCTACTGCACTAGTCTTCCCAAGTTGGGTTTTTCCAGGGACATTGGTCCAAAAATAACGGTTTTATTTTTTGTGTGTGCATATATTTCTTCCAGCGTTTATTTTCTTCCATGGTTTATTTGTGCATGTTTCAATGTGATTGATTCAGTATTTTATATAGTTAATAGTAAATAAATTGTTAAGAATTAATTTAACAATTAGGAGAATTAATTCCAGTTGTTGCGATAGGATTTGGGGTTAGACGAATTTTCACATGCTATCAGAGCACAGATGATGATCCAGAGAGCTTAGTAGTAGAGAAAAAATGGAGTTTCATGCTCTGTGTGAGAAACATTTCGAAAACCTAGAGAGGCAGTGTAGTACCTTGGCCAAGAGGAAAAATTTATTGAGGAAAATTAGTTTTTCTTAGAGAGACAAAAAAACTTGATTTCTCCATATCGAGGAATTTCAGAGGCAGAGCGAGAAACTTGTATTTTCTTGTAGAGCAGATCTCTAGCTGGCATAGTAGTTTTGCAGAAATTGTTGGAGAAGTATATCAGGTGGAAGAAGAGAACAAACTGATGATAAATTTTCCTCGAGGAATTTCTAGTCTCAAGAAGTTCGATTTATATTGCAAATCAAAAATCATTGTGGGAAAAATTTCTCACTCCAGAAGGGAGTGCGTAGAGCTTAGAAACAACTAAGCAAAAGGGAAGAGGACATTTTCGGCATTTTTTTTTAAGATGGCCACAATCAGGCGTCAAGATCATGACAGGTTGGACAGAGCTTCCAAATATGTTATCTGGAAGGCAAGGATCTCCTTCCTTCTAGATGAATATGATCTCAAAGCATATATCGATAACATGGTAGCTATCCCCACGAATCCATATCAACTAAAGAAGTACAAGAAGGAGATGGTGAAGGAAAAGAGATTGATCCTTGGTGGAGTTTGGGATCACTTGGTATCACACTTAGTGGCCCAAGGAACGACCAAAGAGATGAGGGACACTCTCTCCACGTTATACCAGGGATATTCTGAGCAGTGGAAGATTTACTTGGAGGAGAAGTTGAGATGCATGGGGATGCAGAAAGTGGAGTGCATAGACCCTTTCCTTACCAGGATTCAGAATATCCAAGATGAGCTTGCGGTTGTCGGGTCAATACCTCAAGCCACAGAGCTAGTGCGATTAGCTCTCAATAGTGTCTCAGAAGAGTGGAAGGTTTTTATCTAAAGTATTTTGGGCATAGAAACCCTGTTAAGATGGGACAGGATTTGGGAAAACTTGTAGCGGAAGGAGTTGAAGTGAGACTTGATGAAGAGAACCATCAGTAGCAACAGTAGCAGCAGGTCGAAGTAGGTGAAGAAGGAGGAGAATGTGGCCTTCGCATTGAAGGGTCCCAGTCAGGGATAAAGAGATAAGCATAGGAAGAAGAAGGAATTATCGAAGGTCAAGTGCTTCAGGTGTGGCAAGCTAGGCCACTACAGTTCCCAATGTCCTCTCAGGAAGAAGGATACAGAGGAGAAGTAGGACCAGCAGGAAACTTCCTTTGAGATCGATAGGATTTCCTCCAGGCTAGAGGAAGACTTCACCATGATTGCAGACATCCCTCGAGGAGTGAGGTGTGGTGACATGGTTTTGTATCCCCATAGCACTACCATTGGGCAGGATTCTTAAGTAGGTCCACCTCTTGAATCAATACCTTGCTATGGAGGACCTCAGTACATAGTAGCAAGATGGACCAGTGGAAGTTGATGCAGTCAGATTCCAGAGTGACAGATGCATAGTCTATTATCAGTCAGATGTTGGGGAGCATAGTGTAGAGTTGGAAAGAGTGTAGTTGGCACAATGTAGAGTCAGCAGTAGCACAAAGCCTTTAGTGACAACACAGATACTAGAAATAATTAGGACTCGGGTAATAGATCCATCATATTGAATAGAGTTGGTTCAGTATTTCGGATGCTTCTAAGTTGTAGATGTTGTAGTTGCAGCAACAATAGATGAGAGGGAGTTGAAGTGTAGATGCAGTGTTGGCAGCCGTTCAGTAGGGTCAGCAGTAGCTATTGAGAAGGTAAATCCCCTCTGCGGATAGAGGCGATCCCTCTAGCCCTGGATTGGGTCTAGAAACAAGGGAAAAAGATGTACTTTCAGACTCCTAGCTTATAAATGAAAATGAGTTAGGATAGATGGCCTACCTTGGTCCAATGCTCTTGTTGTTGTTTACTACAACGATCCACCGATCTTTGTCTTCACACGTCATGGTCCTTCAGTGATAATGTCCATGTACCTACACAAGGATCAATTGAACGGTGACATCATACGAAAACATATTTTCATTCATAGCTATTCGATTGGTCAAGGAGAATCAAACATTTTGCATATTATCAAACACAAAATTTGAACCAAAAAACCAGTCTTGTATTAATGATAGAGAAAAGAAGTTTACAACCTTAAAGCCTTAACGTTTCAACCTCCTTCGACGGGTTCAGTCAAACGCATCTCAAGAATTTGTCGGGGATTGTACTTGATGAGGCAATGGGCCTAAACTCTCTCTTGACAATGGACTCCTCTCTACCTTATTTTTCACACCAGCTATAGTAAGGATTGTTCATCTAGCTAAAACTATGTGAGAAGTAAGTATATATAGGAGAGGAGGAGGTGGTTTGGGATCCCTCATAAGGTGGAAGGGAGGCATTAACCTTTGGGAATTTTCTCAATTGTAGGAAAAAAGAAGCCAAAGGGATTACTTCGACGTTATTCAATCGAAAAAACCATGATGACTCTACTCACGAAGTGGTTAGACATGGAAAATTCGTTTCTATTTTAAAAAAAAATTTCAAAAAAAAATTGGCATGGGCAGTCCACTGAGACAAAGCACTAATGGGCGTGAGGCCCAATGTTAATTTATCTATGGGCACGAGGCCAGAACTGCCTACCAGCGCCGACCCAAAGTCATATTTTTTTGAGAGTCTGATTCAAGAATGATCAACAGAGGAAATTTTCTTGACATGTCAACGGATGCAATGACACTTTTTGCAAGGTATTACAATACACAGAAGTCACTCAAATGGTCCTCCAATGTTCGGGATGGGGATTGCATGTACGGTGACAAAATACTATGTAACAGATGTCCCCTAAAGCATGAGGTCCGAGAGAGAGGGAGGAGTGAAATTCTTTATGAGAATGTGCCCCAACCAAACATCATCATCGGAAGACCTGCAAGAACAAGTAAAAATGATATCTGATACATGAATATGTGGCATGGGCGCATCCATCCATAATAGAGTACATATAAAAAAAAATATCTGAGGTATGGACGTAGCCATCCAGCAGAAGGATCAATAAATAGACTCAGGTATGGTCACAACCATCCAATCAAGAGAGTCATGCATATAGTCATGATAAACCAAATCGTCTCGCAGCCTGCATTTTATCAGACAAAATCCAGGGTCTTGTGCTCCATATCGAAGCGAACAAGTACAAACTCAAGCATGCGAATAAGTGAGTTGAATTCAAACATGCGACAAAGTCGCCTGATTACCATCCAATGATGAAAGTTATTAACAGGCACAAGAGAAACCACCAATAATGACAATGGTTGTAAAGGTACAACTAGTACAATCTGTAGAATGTAAACAGTGAGCTGGAGTCGAACATTCACAAAATCAATCGATCGAAGGCAAATGATGAGGACCTATCATTGAATGTGAAGAACTTTCCATTGAGGCATGCAAGCTCCAAGGTACTAGAAGGGAGTCTCTAGACCAACTTCCTAGATAATGAGCTGAAGTCGACATGAAGTGACCTAGTTGAAGGAGGGCCATAATTTTTCCCACATCATCAACATGACACAGAGGAACAAGATGATAGTGAAACAAGACCAAATAGAGGATCAGAGGTTGAAAACTGCAAAATGAAACTTCTCTTGAAAATATTGGCGACATGACTCCAAAATTTGGCAGCATTTGACATCAGGAGATATGAGGTCATGATGATGTGGCAAAGAGCATATTAGAGGTCAAAAAATATTACCCAAACCCATGGAGGCAAAAATGACGAAATGGGATGTCCCCAACTCAACACGAATTGTAGACAAGTGTCATGTTCAAAAGCGACATACTGTCGAAAATATTGAGAACTGGTTCCATTATCCCCCACCATTGCTAGCGAATACACCAATTATTTTTGGAAACAAGCTTGAAGGGGATAGCATATACTTGTCATATAAGTTTGTCCTTTGGAAAAATCCATCCTAGTACATTTTACGAGCCCTAGGAAGGAGGAACTCAGTTATGTCATGGTGACGATGTTCGATGTCATGGAAGTTTTAACAAGCATGACAAAGGAAGAACTTGGCATCTTTTCATGTTTAGATATTTTGAAAAGAAGTGGAAAAGAAAACTCCAGCAAGTCCATTTTCGTAGGTAGTCTCATAGATCCGAAAAGGTAGAAAACTGTATTTGAGAGAACCTCTTAGTCGCGATAGGCTAAGGTATTCCTTTTTTGTAAATAATCTATCCCAGCCCGAAAAAGGGGTAAACGTATACTGGGTAGATGTCATTTCAAAGCCTTTAATGAGTTCAAAATGATAATATTATCGACAATATTTTCAATTTTCGAGAGTTAGAAAAGAGCTGAAAGATGACTCTAGGGGGGTGACTTTTTTGCGTTTTTACCGATTCTGGAAAAGTAATAAAATACAACTCGTCACTTCATCACCATCACGTTGAGGACCTATTGTTGCACAATAAACACACGTAAAACCCATTTTTTGAGATAAAATATTAAAATAATATAAAAATGTTCTCAAAAAACTAATTACGGTTTCGAAAAGTTTATAAAATGCCAAAAATAGTAAAAAATGATTACTTTTCACTTTTTACCTCTTGTGAGCATTTTTACCCTTTTTCATTGTGATTTTGTGGAGCTGACAACGGAAAATCCAGGAGACCAATTGTGAATCCCTCTTTTCTAGGTGAGAGCGTGTCCTTGTCTGCATTTTGATGTAATTTCCATTACCTGCAATCCATTTTTTTAGATTTGTGGGGGATTTTTGTTCAATTTAGGGTGTGACAGTTGGTGCGGGTTTCAGGCACAGACTCACGTCAACCCGCCTTGAATCCAAATGTGGGCGCGCCACTTGGCGTGGTTGTTTTTAAAACAGTCGCGCCAACCGCTGCCACGAATTCTTCTTATGATTTCAACTAATCTGCCTGTTTTAAACAATCCAGTAGTTAATAATTCGACTAATGAAAGCCCCATTGATGTTTTTGCAGGTGTGTGAAAGAAAAATGGTGATCGAATGGAAGGAAAGAGAACATGGAGAAGAAGATGAGCAAGCCTTGGGCAATGTAAGATGCATGGATGTTCTCAGGGATTGCGCGCTTCTAAAATTCTTCATGGTGCCATGTCTTCGAGCTCAACTGGAGTTATTATAGTACCTGATCAATGTATGGGACATTGATTGGAAAAGATTCATAATTCATGATCAAGAGCTAGAGATTGAGGTATCAGATGTATACTTCATAACTGGATTATCACAGAGGGGGGAAGTACCAATCCTGATCGGTACCTAGCCCACGATAGAAAATATGATCATGGTCATAGACAGGGTTTGCCGAGGGGCAAGGAAAGGATCCAAGAGAGGGAAGGTGGATATCCAAACCATTCCCGATTTGGCACTAAAATTAGTGCTGCACACCATCACTCGAGTTTTCGGATCTCAGGCTCCACATGAAACCACAAAAACACAGTTACTTCTTCACGTAGATTGTATGGTACCAACTCTCTACAACTGGGCAGAGGCAGTAATGATCAATATAAAATGCCAACTGATGAAATGCAAGAACATAAAGCTGAAATAGTTCGGCTATGGGTCCATCTTGGTACCATTCATCTTGGAATGGTTACCAATCTTTCAACGTCAGGAAGTGATAGTTCCTACACCACCATCCCAAGAGCCACGGATGGTCCGTTGGGTGAATTTGATGCCTATATTAGGAGGCGGTCAACAGATGTCTTGGAGAATGGAATTATTTGAATGGATGCGTCGAAAAATCATTTTCGTGGAGGAATATACCTATTCTTGCACAAAATTTATGAGTGATGCAAATCTCCCACTCCTAGTAGGAGAGGATTCGGATGAAGCATTGGATAAGACTCATTTTTTGATTTTGAGGAGTATTATATATATATATATATATATATATATATATATATATATATATATATATATGTTCTGACGTTAATCCATGTATTTGCAGACGTTGGCCCAAAATGACTTGCAGGAATGTCTCCAATAGCGCGGAGGATTCCTCGTGATTTTGATGTGGCCCCTCATGGTGAGGGAAGCGAGGAGGAGGATATCGTACGCAACCTGGAGGGACTCACCAGTAGAATCCCAGACTATGCAATATTTGATGGTGTTCCTTGCGCATACCAAAGGCACACTGTGGAGGTGTCGAACTGTGTTCATCGCTTATTGAGGCGGCTAGTGCATGCAGTGACATGCTACCATGAGCACCATGCCGACTAGAAACCTAGGCTTTTATTTTTGCATATTTTTGAGATACATGATGTCTCGGGATGTAACCAAAACATACATATTTTTTGAACTTATGATGCACGTGGATGCAAACATTCGATATATATATATATATATATATATATATATATATATATATATATATATATATATATATATATATATATATATATATATATATATGCCTATTTTCCTATATGAATCTTATTATGTGATGATGATTTTTTACAAATTACGCAAATGCCTATCTAATAAAATATTGGCTACTATATTAGTTAACACATTCATTTGTCTAGGAATATGTTGATATGTGATGTAATAAAAATTCCTTTCTAATAAACGAACACGCAAATACAACCTTAAGATTTGAGGATTTCTAACAGAATAATTCCCATTAAGCTAAAGAACAGCAAATATGCATGATACACAGGTTGTAAGCAAGCTAATGCACGAATCTTTTTTATGAGAACAATGACACCAGTTAGAGTTCAATGATGACACTATATTCGTGACATTGTTAAGTGGATTCGTCTAGACAAATACCTTGAGCGTCATCAACTCACCATTAGGATTAAAATCTTTAAGTTTGCATAGAGACAGGTTCCATGTGATAGGGAGGTACCATCAAAGTTAAATAACACAAGGAGTGACAATATATGCAAAACAGAAATGACAAAAAATAAAAGCGGGAAAAAGCTGCTGCCAAACTTTTATGACCATAAAAATGCAAAGGCAGAAAAACGCCTATGTACAAAAGAAACATGCACAAGAAACTCATGCATAGTATTTTTTGAGATATAACCCATTTCTAGGTTGATCCAAAGGATAACCTTCATAGTCAATTATCTTATAAGCATCATTCAGCAAAACGTGCTTAATGATATAGGGCCCATGCCACATGGGTTGGAATTTTCCTGCCCCCAGCTTATCATGAGCTTGGTCATACAAGAGGAAGACTTCTCCTTCTACAATGGAACGAGGGGAAACTGACTGGTCAAAATGAGCTTTGACCTGATTTTTCTGTGCTTTTATGACAAGAGAAGAAAAGAGACGAGTTTCATCAAGCCTCTCTAAATATAGAATACGCTCTTCTTCTGACGAAGTATTAGGCAGTAATTCAAAAACTATCTTGAGAGAAGGGATTTCACATTTAATCGGAAGGGTAGATTCCAAACCATAAATAAGATGGAATGGAGTGAATTCGGTCGCATGAGGTTCAGTAAGCCCATAGAGTTAAAAACAACATGTGATGCCAATTGGACTTGTGCATCCCAATCATATGTTGAAGCATAGAGACCAAAACCTTGTTCATGGCTTCAACCTAGCCATTGGCCTGAGGGTAGTATGGCGTTGAGCTGTCGTGACATAGACCCAACTTGGAATTCAACTCAGCCATCATGCAATGAATAAAATGAGAACCATGATCGATAAAAATGGCTTGAGGGACACCAAACCTAGTAATGGCATGATTGAACAGGAATTGTGCAGTTGTCTTACCATCACTTGTAAGTGTAGGCATTTGTTCGGCCCATTTTGTGAAGTAGTTAATGGATACGATAATATAAGCATGCCCCTCGACTGAGTGAGGGTTACACGTCATAAAATCAATGCCCCACTTTGCAAAGGGACCAAAGGTAATGACAGGATGTAGGTGTGCGGGTGGCATGCGCTTCTTGCACTGGTAAATCTGGCAATTGTGACACTTGCGAATAGCAACAATGCAGCCTTTAAATATGGTGGGCTAGAAATATCCAGCACGAATAATATTATATGCAGTATCATATCCAGACATGTGACCACCATAGGCGCTGGAGTGGTAATCATTGAGGACCTTTTCAGCCTCCTCGAGATCCAAACACCGGTGGAGAACAGAATCAACTCCGATGTGGTAGAGAGTATCTCCAACTATGCGATAAGGTTATGAATGATGACGGATGCATCGAAGAGCATCCTTCGTCAACTCAAATCAGAAGGTGGAAGTCTAAATATATACAATGATATCACTGTCAAGGATCGAGGGCGCTAATGATAAAAAGTGTGTCATTCGGAATGCGTTCCTTGGAATAAGATGGAGCAAAATCAGAAGGGAGAGAGAAAATAAAATCGGAAAAAACCAATGATTTCTTCAATTTGGCGGTAGTAAACTCCAAATTGAACTCTTGGAGGAGAACAATCCACTTTGAGTATTCCCCCCCAACAATTGATGAGTCAATATGTAGGTCATGGGGTTGCAATCAGAAATCACGGTCACTATGCACAATAGAATATAATGGTGAAAACGTTGGACGGCTTCTACAATAGCCAATGCCAATTTCTCGACATGTGCATAACGTGTTTCAGTATCGAGAAGATTACGGCTCAAATAATAAATTACGTGCTCATCACCATCATCGTCGTCTTGCACCAGAACCATGGCAATAGTGCTAAATGTGGCAGCCAAATAGAGGGAGTAGTCGCGATGATAATTGGGAGGACACAATAGAGGAGCATTGATAAGCAATGTCTTCAGTGCATCGAAGGATTTTGGGTGACCTCATCCCAAAGGAATGGGACGCCTTGCTTAAGTAATCACGTGAATCCTTTGGCCACTTCAGCATAGTTCGGTATAAAACGACGAAGGAAATTAAATTTTCCTTGCAGACTCTGCAGCTGATGTAAAGAGGAAGGGGAGGTGAGATTGACAATAGCTTCAACTTTGAGGGGATCGAGATGAATTTCGTATTTAGAGATGATAAACCCTAAGAGTCTACCAGAATCAATGAAGAAGACGCACTTATGTGGATTGAGCCGAATTTTATAGCGTCTACAGCGAAGAAATATTTGACGGAGATGATCTGGGTGGTCTTGACACTTAGCTGAATGAGCCGGAAGGTCATCCAGGTAAGGTTGAACAATGTGTTTGATATCATGGAAATCATACGATATTTCTCTCTCAAATGTAGCCCCAGCATTCTTAAGACCAAAAGGGAGCTTCTTATAGGTGAAGGTACCTGAAGGACAAATAAAGGCGGTCTTGTATTGATCAGTCAGAAGGATATTGATCTGATTGTATCCTAAAAACCCATCCATAAGGGAAAATATCTCACTCCCAGCACATTCATCAATGATCTGGTCAATAAAGGAGTGGGATAATTATCCTTAGGGCAAGCACGGTTGATATCACGGTAATATACACAGACACGAATAGTACCCTACTTCTTATCCATAGGAACAATATTAGAAACCCATTCTGTCAAGGGAATTGGATAAATGAAGCCAGCCTTAAGAAGTTTTTAAACTTATGCCTTAGTGGCGTCCACCTTTCTAGGGTGCACGGGACGAAGATGTTGGTGAATAGGCTTCACAATAAGATAAGTAGGGATCTCATGCAAAACTATACTCAGATAGATGTCGGTCTTTTCTTCGTAAGACCAAGTGAAAACGTTGCGAAACTCGCATAAGAGACTAGTATAGACATTGATCTCATCAGGAGAACATGTCACCCCAATGTGGATGTTCTCGACAACCCCCGGTTTGACAGAGATGTCGATAGGCATTGTTTGCGTAATTTTCCCCAAGTTATCTTCTGCAAAGACTTCATGTATCAGGATGGGCGTTTGGAGTAGATGAGAAGGAACTTGGGAAGTGAACTTCTCAAGACAAGTAGACATGGACCCAAGGCTAGGCATGAAAGAGGAACGATGATGACTATCGTCCCAAGGAGGATCCTTAGTGAGAAATATGTCTTTTAAGGGATCGAGCAAATCTGAAGCGCCGAGCCAAGGGGATTGAGAATACATGTCAAGAGACACACTCAAAGGAGCATGATTAGAGGGAGGAGCCAAAATAAGTTCACAATAATCAATTTCTATTGGGCTTAACGGCATTGATTCACCAAATGAATCAATTTGCTTGGGTGAAGGGATGATCCATGGATTAGAAGACTAAGAAATCATGTTGACATAAACAATGTTGTGTGGAGGAAGAGATAAAATACCCATGAGGGCAGGATCTTTGAAAATACTCAGCCCTATGCTCTCATAAGGCATAGGAATACGATCTACATATGGAACGTTGCTATCGAAAGATGAGGAAGTTAAAAAGGACAACATATCGACAATGATGATCTTTCCTTTGTGCAGAAATCGAAGAACATGAAAGAGAGTGGACAAGATGCACAACATGGCGTGAGTCCAACTGCGACCGAGGAGAATATTGTAATGGAGCTTGGCGTCAATGACTTCAACCTCAACGTTAACCGTTTTCCCTTCTAATGTAATAGGTAAACTAGGATAACACCAAGAGGGTGAGATTCCCTTCTGTCAAAAGCTTCTAAAGCATTCAAAGATTGATTGAGGGCTGGAGAAACTGTTATGATGATTAATCCCTCTTGCGGACAAGGGCGATCTCCCTAATATTATATGAATAGCTAGAAACAAACATCCATTTGTAAATCATTTTCTCTAGATTATTTTCAATTCAGAAATATTATAACAAAGAAAGAGGACATGCCCCTACCATGAAATCCAACGTTCGGTGCAGTCTTTTATCCAGTCGCTCCAAAGAGGCTTCTTCAGTAAGTAGAACCTGCAATCAAAGACATACAAAAGAATTAAAAGCACCTGCAACATATAATAATTAAGAACAACTAATCTAACTTAATGATCAAGGAGTCTAAGTATTGAATTATTCAAATAAGCACAAGAACAACTCAATGAGAAAATGATATCCATATGTATTATCTTGAATGAAAAGAGTAACTTTATAACCTGATGCCTTGATGTCATACAAGTTCCTCCCGGGGTCCTGAACAATCGTTCCTCCTTCAGTTTGACAAGCATTCCTCTCTTTGAACCAGCATGGAGTTATGGACATAAGTTTGTGATCATTCTCATGTCAAAAACAACTAGTGTATAGAGTATGCTCTCTTGATAATTTCTTCAGCAATTACCATATACAAGGTACAATCTACCATTGAGACTGAAACATGAGCTCAATTTATAGAGAAATGGAGGTAGTTTCAGTTCCATGAAGAGGGGGATGGATTCCTTTCATGAATGGATTTGAGCTCCATAGACCAAGGGATAAGCTCCATGAGTGGAGAGATAAAACTCAAACTGATCATGCCTCTAGAAGCTTCCAGTTGGGATAATATTCGACCAACTGAGCTTCTAGAACTTACTTTTTCCTTTATTTGACTATTTACGGGGGTCCATAGGTTTTATTAGTAGAACGTGCGGGAGCTACCGTAGGCTATAGAACAAATATCCATGGATCCATAGGAAAGAGCTAGGAAAAGTGCAGAGTTAGAGTTTTAAGGGTTTTAATGAGATTTTCTCCAATTCCAAGTCTTGGTTTAGGAACATTAGAGTTTTTGACTTCTAAGGGAGCATAATATAGGTAGTAATAAACCTATATGGATAGTTAGATGTCATGGTGACAAAATAACGTGTAACAGATTTCCCCCTAAAGTGCAAAGTCTGAGGTTTTTCTGAAGAGTGAAGTGCTTTATCATTCTAAGGATTGGATTGCGGACAAACTAGTTGAAAACCTGTAAAAACATTCAATGTAAGAATATATATATATATATATATATATATATATATATATATATATATCATCATCATCATCACTGAGGTATGAATTCCCATATTCTAGATCAAAACTAACTAAATGTTCTGGTACATAAATGATTTAATAATTACATCAATAGTAGACACAGCATGGGCGCAACCATCTATCAAAATTAGTCTACTATATCATGAATAATAAAACTCCTCATAGCATGGATGGTGGAAACTAGATCCAAGGTCTTGATTTCTGCTTCCCGAACTAGTACGATTCTTTCCATGTGATTGATTATGTCGAAGTCGAACATGGTAGAAACCACTTGATTACCAGTTAATGATGTGAACTGTTAACAAGTGTGAGAGAAACCACCAATAATGAAATTGGCTCTCAAAGTACTCAGTACAATCCACGAAGTGTGAATGAATGATTTGTAGTCGAACACTTCATGGAATCATTTGATCGAAGGTAAATGATGCAACCTGTCATCGAAGGCAAGAAACCTGCCATTAGGGCATGCGAATCCCAAGGTACTCATAGGATTCTAAATCAACTTTCTAGATGATGAGTTGTCGTCGATAGAAAGTAACCTGTCGTAGGAAAGCCCACGACACGAAACCAATAGATAAAGTTTTGAAGAAATATTTGCAAGGACTGACTCAGGGATGGTCAATGTGAATGGAGACAAATTTTTGCAATGAATGGTTTATTTGAACTGTCCCTTGAACACATAAGGACACAACAGATGGTTTGGTAACAATTGACCTAAATCTAATACCCAGAAACCGATTGAAGACTTTTAATGTGGTTTGATTAACTGTTAGACAAAGGATTTTCCCAACCCAGGTACAAGTGTGACAAAAGTGTCGTGTTCAAGAGTGGTATACTACTTTTAAAACAAGGGTGACAACTATATTCCTTTTCTCTCTTTTCCCCCCACCATTACTGGCAAGTACCTCTTTATTTTTGACAAGCTTGAGGAGGATAACATTTACTTGTTGTGTAAGCTCATCCTTCGGATGAGTCCATCTTAGTATTAAAATTGAACCCTAAGAAGGAGTGGTTCGGTCCTATTTGTAATCAACAGGTCCTTTACTGTTAAATTTTAACGAGTCCAGTATAGGAGAAACTCGACATTTTTTCAATTTTAGGGAGTCAAAAGAAAAACATAAGTAAACTCTGTGGTTGTAATTTTTCATAAATTTAGTCTCTCAAGTCCGAAAAAGGATAAAATAATACAGGAGAGAACTCTATTTACCATGATTAGTCAACGTATACCTTTTTCGTAAATAGTCCATTTTCGTCCGGAAAAGGAGTAAACTTATAGTGAAGGGACAATTGTTCATTTCCTTTAACAAGTTCGAATAGTCAAGCACTCGACGATATTTTCATGTTTAGAGAGTCTAAAAAGGGCTTAAAAGAGAACTCCAGGGTTTCTCTTTTTCATAATTTTCAAGAGCTTGAAAAAGTGATAAAAGTATACTCAGCGTCAAAATAATTCTTTTCACCAAAAAACCTGTATTCTACACAAAAAATCAAAAGATTAAAAATACCTGTTCCAGAGAAGTAAAAATATTGAAAAATAGCCTTTTAAAGTGAAAAATACATAAAATATAATATTTTATTCATTCAAAAACTATAAAAAGGAGTTTAACAAAATCATTTTCACCTTTTATCTTCAGAGCAGTGAATTGAGAGCTTTTGGAAAAAACGTTCCGGAGCTAATATTGGGAGAACCGATTGTTCATTTCGTGATTTGTCAGAACCATGTAATCCACATCATCTTACTCTTCATTTCTATCCATTTGAATTCTTTTTTTTGGCTTTAATTTCATTTTTTGAGAGGAATTTATGTTCAAAAATGCGCTCTCGGGGGTCTGCAAGTTATATGCGTGCTACCTGCAGACCTCAATAATTTTTCTAAAGGAAATTTATTGGGCTATCGCGGTTTTTTTGTGGAGCCTGTGCGGACATCTGCACTATCTCCGCATAAAAATTGCGGGGGCACCGTGATCATTTTAAAATTTAAAAATTCTCTTAAAAATGATTAAAATTTTTCACTCCAGTGGTTTCTAACTTTCAATTGTGTTTATTTTCAGGTAATTTCACCATGCTAGAGTGGAGAGAACGTGAGCATGAGGCCATAGATAATGAAGCCATGAATGATCTCGCAATAATGAGTGTGTTAAAAAATTGTGGTTTATATAATTTATTGGTGATTCAAGGTATGAAAGCACAGGAATAGTTGATGACATGGTTAGTGAACACATGGGATGTTCAAGATCAGTGATTTATCATTGGTGACCATCGCCTCGAAATCGAGCTCAAGGATATCTATTTCCTCACTAGATTGTCCCAAAGAGGAGAAAACATATCCTTGTTTGGGGCTAGACAGGGTTCCCTAACCATTGCTAGCTACAAACAACAGTTTTGTAGTGATGAGGTAGATCTAAAGGATAATCACATAGACATAAAAAATATCTTGCGATTAGATCTCAAAGTGATTGCATTCATGGTAACTAGGTTGTGTGGGAGTGCGGCTCCACATGTAGCCACTAAATCTCAAATGCAAACCGTGGTAGAGTGTTTCAGAGGCACAATATTCAACTGGTGTGAAGGGGTATTGGCCAACTAACCAGAGAAAAGAATGCAAAGTTGAAAAACTTTGGTTATGGTGCCATTTTGATTTTTTTTTCTTTGGAGAGAATCCCACTTCTCGTTCCTCAGCTAATTCCAGTAGATCATGGGGAACCTCAGGAACCTTGGATGGTACATTGGGTTGAATTAATGTCCCGCCATGGTTTCGATGGTAGTTCAGTGGTTTGGTTCACTCTGGTGTACTTTATGTGGCTAAAGAACCAAGTATTCACAATCGAAGACTTCCCCTATGTAGGTATAGATTTTAGAGGTGATCCTTAGATGTCCTTGCCTCCAGGGGCATAGTGAGATGAATAAGGTAAGCAAACTATTTTGATGTTTTTAATATAATTTTTATTTTTATTTTATCGTTCAATACTGACAACAATATTTAAATGCAGATGTTGGTCCACGAAAACCAGCTACACTTCACCACTTTGATAGGCGGTAAGCAGAGCCTGTAGCACCACCACAGGATCAGGTAGCAGAGATCATAACTGATATGGAACACAACCTGTAGAGGTTAACCATAGATATTCCCGAGACAGGGACAAATGAAATTCCTCTCTGGCTTCAGAGACATGTTACAGGTGTTCCAGGACAGTTTAGGAGATTCCTGTGCAAGGTGGCGCGTGCCATAGTCTACAACCATGATCATCATCATGGATAGTGGATGATCATTGTGGATTGAAATATTTTTTTTTTGTATCAGTATATATTAGATCATAAGGTGTTTGAACCTATCATCATAGACCATGTAATATTTTTGAAAACAAACCTATTTATGATACTACTACTTTCTCTCAGTATCTTGTTCAACATATATCGAATGTTGTTTTGGTTTACTGTTTTAATGTTGCAAATTTCTATTTAGAAAATGATTAGCTAATGCATCATCCAATGTGTTTAAATTTCTTTAAATGTGTGATATTCGATGTAATCAAACTGTCGTTCCAAGAGAATAACCTTAAAAAATAATCTCAATAACATTAGATTTTTAATTGCGTATACTCTGTTTAAATGTAGTACAATGAGTTATGAATCTAACCTAATGATCAAACATCGAATACCAAATGAAATGGAATTAGATAATAACTCAATGAATATGCTATATTCTGCGATATTTTTCGTTGTTTGACCAAGGCTTACCCCATGCATAGAAAATAACTAATCAATGGGTGAATATATAACCCAAGCTGCGGAAGAGATATTCCATGTACTACAATAGGCACCATCAGCAAAACCAATGTACATTTGAAGGGATGTTGACATCTGAAATATCAAGAGTAATCAAGATAAGCAGTGGTAGTAGTAAAATCAAACTTAATCTAGACACACTTATCTAATACAAAGCACACTTTCTAAAAAAAATAATAATATACAAGTGAGATCTTCACATGAGAGCCAAGCATAATATCTCTTAATATAAAGACCATTTCTGGGCTTATCTAAAGAGACCTCGTCATAATCAGTTAATTCATAGGCCCTTTGGGAAGCACTTGTTAGACAATGTAGGGACCATGCCACATCGGTTCGAATTTCCCAGCACCTAGCTTATCGTTAGCTTGATCATATACTAAGACTAGGTCACCTTCTAAAAAAACAAGAGGTGTAAAACGTTGATCATACTGAGCTTTCACACGTTTCTTATGAGCTTCACCAACTAATGAAATGGTACGTCGAGTCTCATCTAATTATGCTAAGTACAAAAAGCGTTTTTCCTCTTCAGAGGTAGCTGGCAGTAACTCAATGGCTAATTGGAGTGACAGTATTTCACATTAAATGGGTAACACAAATTCTAAACCGTAAACCAGTTGAAAAGGAGTGAACCCTGTAGCAGTTTTTGTTGAGGTTCGGTATGCCCATAGTGCCGAAAAAAGCATGGTATGCTAATTCAATTTGTGAGTTTCGATAATCTATTTAATCATGGTGGTTAAAAATTTATTAATGGCTTCAACCTGACCATTATCCTGTGGGTAATATGGAGTAGAGTTATCATGGCATGGGGCAAGTTGATCGGAAAGTTTGGTCATCATTATATTTCGAAAATGACTCCCATGGTATGTGATAATAGCTTGGGGTACACCGAAATGAGAAATCACATGATTGAATACGAATGTAGTTGCAGGTTTTCTATCTACCGCGAATGTAGGCATCACCTTGGCCCATTTGGTAAAGTAATCTACAGCGAGAATAATATACCCATGCCCCCCGACCGAGTGAGGGTTACATGTAATAAAATCAATGCCCCATTTCGCAAAAGGACCAACAACAATGATTGGGTGAAGAGGAGTTGGAGGTGCACACATATTTCGATAAAAAAATTGGCAGTTGTGGCATTTCAGACAGCAATAATACAATCTTTGAATAATTATGACCAAAAATAACCAATGCGCAATATATTTTGGGCTGTGGAAAACCCAAACATCTGACCGCCACACACTCTAGAATGGCAGTCATTCAAAACCCTTTCAGCGTCTTCGTGAGTTATAAAACGTCGAAAAATGGAATTCACACCACGATGATAAAGTGTGTCCCCAACAATATTTTATTGCTGGGATTGATACCAGATTCTCTACCAATTTGAACATGAAATATCTGGGTGAAAGGTTTGGGTTTGAAGATAAATGATGATATCTCCATACCATGGATCTAACATACTAATAAGAAATAGAGATTCATCTACGATGGGATTTTCTACCACATTTTCCATCAGTATTGGGAAAGTCACACATGAGTTCTGTAAACACCAATGATTTCTTTGATTTAGATATCTTGAATTCCAAATAAAACTCTTGTAGGATGACAATCCATTTAGAGTTTTTGCCCCCGAGTAATTTTTTTGTCAAAATATACATCATCGGGTTGCAATTAGATATCACAGTTGTCTTTCGTAACAATATGTAGTGATGAAAACGTTCGACAACTTGAACTGCTGCCAAGGCCAATTTATCCACATGCGAATATTTAATTTCGGTCAGATTCAGATTCTGACTTAGATAATAGATCACATGCTCATTGTGAGATTCAATCCTCTTAAACTAGAACCATTCCAATGGTGGAATCAGAGGCTGCTAAGTATAAAAAATAGTCCTGGTTGTAATTGGGTGGATGCAATAATGGTGCATGGGTTAACACATGTTTTAGAGTGTCAAAGTATCGTTCATCAATCTCATCCAAAATAAAAGGAACATTATGTTTCAACAACCAGGTAAAACCTTTTGTTAACTCAGTATAGTTTGGGATAAATCTACATAGAAAGTTTTCTTTCCCTTGAAAACTTTGGAGTTGGAAAAGTGTGGAAGGAGGTAAATTTATGATGGCCTCAACCTTCGAGGGGTCAACACGAATGCCAGCTTTCAAAAAAACAAATCCTAGTAATCATCTTGATTGCACAAAAAAAACACATTTGTGGGGGTTCAAACGAATCTTTTAATGCCTACATCTCATGAAAATAGATCATAAGTGAGTAGGATGATCGTCCTTGTGTAATGAGTGAGTAGGTAAATCATCCAAATAAGGCTGTACAATATGTTTGATATCATGAAAAGTGTAAGACATTTCCCTTTTAAAAGTTGCACTAGAATTCTTTAATCCGAAAGGTAATTTGCAATAAGAAAATGTTCTCCAAGGACATATAAACACTATTTTTTCTTGAGCAGTAGAGAGTATGTTGATTTGATTATATCTGGAAAATCCATACATAAATGAGAACATTTCATTTCTGGCACAATCATCAATAATTTGGTCGATATAGGGGGCAAGATAATTGTCTTTTGGATATTGATGGCAGTGTGGGTGCAGGCGTTAAGGAGAGCTGCTCAAACTTAGTTACAATGTTTTCTAATTCAGGAGGAATTTGTCCCTGATCTCCTATTCCACTCTCGGTCATCAAAATTTATTAGATTGGTTGATAAAACTAATAAAAATATTTGCAGAAGCAAAAGTCCCTTTTATCCTTTGAAAACATTATAACTCACTTTTATAACATTCGGAAGAAAAATCCCCTTTTACCCTTTAAACAATGTTAAACCTTTGGAAACATTATAATGCACTTTAAACAATGTTTAAAGACCTTTCGGAAATGTAATACTTTACTTTTAAACAAGGTTTAGAACTTTTGGAAGTTTCGAATCTCAATCACTTAATAAAGCTCTTTTTTGAAACAATATTAAAACATTCGGAAATGATTCCGGATTTAAACCTTTAATAAAACTCCATTTCATAAAACTTCAGGTCCATACCTTTAATTATCCTCCATGCAACTATCCATGCGACCACCGTTGGATCTCCGACGATCATGATCGGACAACTATCGCGTAGAATTAACCCACGTGACTTATCGCTCCAAAGCAACGCGAAATCGACGGTTTCACGCTCGTGACATGTCACGTTCTGATTTGATCACATTCAAATAGAAAAAAACCGCTCGTATGCCAAAAGCGGTGCGAAATAAATAAGTGGTTTTTCAAAAACCGCTTAATCTCAAACTTTTGTTTAAATTGCGTTTAAACACGGATTTTCTCTATTTCTACGGTTTTAATTTCAACTCCTCTTAGAACCCTCCTCTTCCGTTTTGAACTCAATAAACATAGATCATTTATTGAATTTCAATCTCAACTGAAAGAACCAGAATTCCCTCGATTTCCTCTAAATCTTTTACACCAAAGCTAATACCCTCAAATTCTACACAGAATATATAAACGAAGTGGATTTTCGGAGAGATGAAACCCTCCAAGAATTTTCCAAGCTTACAAAAGATAGTCAAAATTCTGCAATTTTATTAAAATAGAGGGAAAACCCTCTCAATTCAATCTTCTATGGCCCAAATCCCGAATTCCTCCTTCTCAGAGGTTACATTTTATAGGTTTTACATAACAGTCGACCTCCTCTTGAGGATCGAATTCTCCTAATTTAGGTAAAATCATAATTACACAATATCTTCCCTAAATCTATCAACTAAAGATTAAATATACTAAATCTAATCTAAAACAGTTCAATCTTCCTAAATACTAGTTCAACCCTATCTAGTACAACTGTAAATTGACAGCTAAAGGTACCAACACCTTTGCTTGTAATTTATTTTTTGATTTTTGGAATAATTAATGAAGCCTTTTGTCTCTAAGCCTCATGCTCCTGCATCAGACTCTTGAGGACAAAAATCTTCATGGGCTCCTATCCATGAGCTCCTCCACAAAACTGCCCAATTTCTGTAGCTTGATTTCTGTCATCCAGGTAGCATATTCAATTGGCTGATCCTTCCACTTGATAAAATATTGAAAATACTCCTGCCCTCTGGTCTTATTAAACACTTTCTTGTCTAATATCCTCTCTGGCTGTAATGTCTTTGCTGTGGGTAGCTGTTTTACCCAGTCAATCTGTTCTCTATCTTCTGGTCTGTCATCTGTACCACCATCTTCATATCTGTATAAATCAACAACATTGAATATTGGAGATATTCCAATATCATATGGTAATTCAATTTCATAAGTATTTGAAGAAAAATTTCTCAATATCTTGCATGGTCCTATATTTTTGAATTTAACTTGTTATACTCCCTCTTTGGAAATATTTCTTTTCTTAAGTGCGCCAAAACCAAATCACCAACTTCAAAATTAACTTCTCTTTTGCTCAAATCTGCTATGTTCTTGTACTTGATGCTGCTGTCTTGTAGCTGCTGCTTTACCTGTTCATGTATTGCTTGAATTTCTGAAGCAAACTCCTCTCCTTCAGCACTTCTCATTTCTACTTTTCCCAAGTTCCTCAATTCAGATACTCCTCTTGGGTGCATTCCATAAACTATATGGAATGGACTCTGCCCTGTATTTCTGTTAGGTGAATCATTATATGCATACTCTGCCTGTGGTAAAATATGATCCCACTATTTAGGATGTTCTCCTGCAAGACTTCTCAAAATATTACCCAAACTCCTGTTCACTAATTCAGTCTGCCCATTAGTCTGAGGGTGATAAGCTGAGCTGAAACTCAGTTTAGTACCAAGCTTCTTCCACAATGTCCTCCAAAAATGACCAACAAATCTGGTGTCTCTATCAGAAACAATAATTTTAGGTAACCCATGTAATCTAACAATCTCCTTGAAAAACAAATTGGCAACATGAGTAGCATCACTGGTTTTATAACATGGAATAAAATGCGCCATTTTTGAAAATATTTCAAATACAACATAAATTGCATCATTTCCTCTCTGTGTCTTAGGAAATCCTAAAACAAAATCCATACTTACCATATCCCAATGTCTGTCTGGAATAGCTAATGGAATGTACAAACCTACATTTTGACTTTCCCTTTTGCATATTGACAAATTTTACAATTCTTCACATACTTTTCCACTTTAGATCTCATCTTTGGCAAAAAATAAAAATGAATTAGTTTCTTATAAGTCTTATCAACACCAAAATGTCCAGCAAGTCCACCACTATGTTTCTCCCTGATTAAATTTTCTCTCATAGAACAATTTGGTATGCACAACTGATTTATTTCGAACAATAAACCCTCTTGCAAGAAATAATCTAACCGCTGACTTCTGTCTATCAAAACAGGATTAAAACGTGCTTCAAATGCTTCTTTGAAATCCAAATCTGTCTTATAGAGTTATTTAAGAAAATCAAAACCTAACACTTCAATTTGACTTTCTCGAACAAGAATGCTTTTTCTACTCAAGGCATCAGCTACCTTGTTTGCTTGACCACTTATATGCTTCGATACAAATTTAAAACTTTGAAGATGTTCAACCCATTTTGCATGTTTTTGATTCAATTTAGGTTGTTGCATAATATACTGTAAAGCATGATTATATGAATATAGCACAAATTCTTTAGACATTAAATAATGTCTCCACTTATTCAATGACTGTACAATTGCATAAAATTCCTTGTCATAAGAAGAGTGCTTCCTCATTGTCTCATTCAAATTCTCACTGAAATATGCTACATGTCTGTCTTCTTGACTTAATACAACCCCAATAGCTTCCCCACTGACATCACATTTTACTTGAAATGGTTTATTAAAATCAGGCAAAACTAAGACAGGTTTCTCAGTTATCTTTTGTTTCAAGAACTGAAAATTCCTTTCAGCTTCAATAGTCCACTTGAATGGTTTTTTTTCCTTCTTTATGGTTTCAATGATAGGTGCGTTGATCTTACTAAAATTCCTTATGAATTTTCTATAAAAACTAGCAATACCATGAAAACTTCTTACCTCAAAAACACTTTTAGGTGAAGGCCACTCCACAATTTCCTTTATCTTCTTTGGATCCATTTTTAATCCTTTAGCAGAAACAACAAAACCTAGATATACCAATTCTTCTTTCATGAATGAACACTTCTTTAAATTTACCAGTAACTTCTCTTGATGTGACTTCCTTAAGACATAATTAAGATGTCTCAGGTGTTATTCCTTTGTTTTGATTCAAATTAATATATCATCCAGATATATTATTGCAAATTTACCAATAAATTCCTTTAATACTTCATGTGCTAGGTGCATTTGATAAACCAGAAGGCATTACCATCCATTCATACAATCCCTCATTTGTTTTAAATGTTGTTTTCCATTCATCTCCTTCCCTTATCCTAATTTGATGATACCCACTTTTCAAATCTAGTTTTGAAAAATATTTTGCTTCATTCAAACAATCCATCAAATGTTCAATTCTAGGTAAAGGAAATCTATACCTGATTGTTATCTTGTTAATTGCTCTTGAATCAGTGCACATTCTCCAACCTCCATCTTTCTTCGGACTTAATACTGTATGTACTGCACAAGGACTCAAAATTTCTTTGACCAAACCTTTGTCAACCAATTCCTGTACTTGCTTTCTGATTTCTTCATTTTCTGTAGGATTCATTCTGTAAGCTTCTTTTTTTGGAAAATTTGATCCTGGAATCAAATCTATCTGATGGCTAATTCTTCTTACAGGTGGTAATTCATCAGGCAAATCATCCACAATAATATCACAATAATTCTCCAACATTTCTTGAATTTCAATTGGCAAATAAAATTTTTTAGTAGAAGTAAATACTACCTTAGGTTTTCAAACTAAAGAAAAATTTACCTCATCATCTTCAATTTGCTGCAAGTATTCTTTTCCACTCAACAGTAAAGCCTTTGGATCAGAATTTTACTTGATGCATCTTCTTCTTCCATAGGTAACAATGTTTGATTCATACCATCTTTGAAAAACTTGTAAGTGTTTCTCTTACCATCATGTACTGCTACTCTGTCATACTGCCAAGATCTACCCAGCAATATGTGACAGACATCCATAGGAATCACATCACACATAATTTTATCTTTGTAACTACCCATTTGAAATTCTATTTCACACTTTTCCTTTACTATCAGTTGATGTCCCTTCTGAAGCCATGACACCTTGTAGGGTGTTGGATGTTCCCTTGTCTTCAATTTCAACCTCTCTATCACCTCTTTAGAGACCAAATTATCTGTACTGCCACTATCAATTACCAATTGACAACATTTCCCTTGAACTTTTCATACACTTCTGAAAAAAGTCTTTCTCTGTGTTGTTTCAACAACTTCCTTTGTTTTTTTTTAACAAAACCTTGTTAACCACCAAAGATTCTCCTTTCTCTGGCACAATTTCTTTCTCTGTTACAGGAAACTTTGCTGCTTCCTCTTCAGTTTGAGCAAAAATTTCATTTCTCTGATTTGTCCCCACATTCTCTGGACACTCATAGGCTCTATGTCCTAATTTTTTACATCTGTAACATCTGACTTCTCTTCCTCTGTTTCTGCCTCCTCTTCCTCTGTAAGGACTCCTTCTACCACTTGTATCACCTTTTGTGGGTGCATACTGAGGTGAGTTGCTGCTAGCTCCATCTCTTGGTGATGTAGATCTTCCTCTACCACCTTGACTTCCTCTTCCTCAGAAAGTACCTCTTCCTTTGGAACATTTCTTTCTTAGGAGTTTTTCTTCAGATTTTAAGGCCATCTGGTAAGCCTCTTCTACTATTTTAGGAGACAATATACTTATCTCATCTTGAATCTCCATTTTGAGACCATTTATGTACCTTGAAATCTTCTCTGTTGTATCTTGAATTTGTCCTGCTCTTATGCTCACTTTGTAAAATTATTCTGTGTATTCTTTTACTGTCATTAATCTCTGTCTAAGATTCTGCATTTGTCTAAATAATGAACGCTGATAATCACTAGGTAAAAACTTACCTCTCAACTTTGCTACCATTCTATTCCAATTCTTGATTGCCTGCTTACCATCTCTCCTTCTTTCTGCTTGCACTCCATCCCACCAAAGTGCTGCATGTCCTTTCAACCTTGTGACAACAAACTTAACTCTCTTTTCTTCACCCATCTCTTCATAATCAAAGCATTTATTCATTTCATTGATCTAGTCTATCAAGTCTTCTGGATTCAATCCTCCTGCAAAAGCTGATAGTTCAAGTCTAGGCTTGGATGTAGATCCTAAAACTGATTTAAAGAATCTCATATCAGGAGTAAGCTCAACATTTTCTTCTTCTTCTTCTTCAGCTTCAGGTTCACTGATATCTTCAGGATCTCTCTGTTGTCCTACTTCAATTGCTTCCAATCTAGCTTGAATTTGCTGCATAGTTTCTAATACTTCAACATTTGCAATTGGTCTACCTCTTCGTCTACCAGCAACACCTCCTCTACCAATTTTGATAGCCATATTGGATTTCTTTTTCTGAATTTTGGAAGCTTGTTCAGTGTTTGAAAAATGCTCTGAAGACTGCTCTGATACCACAAATGATGGCAGTGTGGGTGCAGGCGTTAAGGAGAGCTACTCAAACTTAGTTACAATGTTTTCTAATTCAAGAGGAATTTGTCCTTGATCTCCTATTCCACTCTCGGTCATCAAAATTTATTAGATTGGTTGATAAAACTAATAAAAACACTTGCGGAATAAAAATTCCCTTTTATCCTTTGAAAACATTATAACTCACTTTTATAACATTCAGAAGAAAAATCCCCTTTTACAATTTAAACAATGTTAAACCTTTGGAAACATTATAATGCACTTTAAACAATGTTTAAAGACCTTTCAGAAATGTAATACTTTACTTTTAAACAAGATTTATTACTTTTGGAAGTTTCAGATCTCAATCACTTAATAAATATCTTTGAAACAGTATTAAAACATTTGGAAATGTTAAAAACCTCCGAAATGATTCCGGATTTCAACCTTTAATAAAACTCCATTTCATAAAACTTTGGGTCCATACCTTTTATTATCCTCCACGCAACTATCCATGCGACTGTCGTTGGATCTCCGACGATCACGATCGGACGACTATCGCGTAGAATTAACCCCCGTGACTTATCGCTCCAAAGAAACACGAAATCGGTGGTTTTGTGCCCATGACGTGTCACATTATGATTTGATCGTGTTCAAATAGAACAAAACCGCTCGTATGCCAAAAGCGGTGCGAAATCAATAAGTGGTTTTTCAAAACCGCTTAATCTCAAACTTTTGTTTAAATCACGTTTAAACACGAATTTTTTCTATTTCTATGGTTTTAACTTCAACTCCTCTTAGAACCCTCCTTTTCCACTGCAAACTCAATAAACATAGATCATTTATTGAATATCCAATCTCAACCGAAAGAACCAGAATTCCCTCGATTTCCTCTAAATATTTTACACATAAGCTAATACCCTCAAATTCTACATAGAATATATAAACGAAGTGGATTTTTGGAGAGATGAAACCCTCGGGGAATTTTCCAAGCTTACAACAGATAGTTAAAATTCTACAATTTTATTAAAACAGAGGGAAAAACCTATCAATTCAATCTTCTACGGCCCAAATCCCGAATTCCTCCTTCTCAGAGGTTACATTTTATAGGTTTTACATAACAGTCAACCTCCTCTTGAGGATCGAATTCTCCTAATTTAGGTAAAATCCTAATTACAAAATATCTTCCCTAAATCTATCAACTGAAGACTAAATATACTAAATCTAATCTAAAACAGTTCAATATTCCTAAATACTATTTCAAACCTATCTAGTACAACTGTAAATTGACAGCTAAAGGTACCAACACCTTTGCTTGTAAACTTTTTTTGGATTTTTGGAATAATTAATGAAGCCTTTTGTCTCTAAGCCTAATTCTCCTGCATCAGATATGCTTTATTGATATCCCTATAATCGACACATCCCTTGTTTTTTCGTAACGGGAACTATATTAGATACCCAATCCGTCAATGGGATTAGATAAATAAATTGTGCTCGCAGTAGCTTTTCAACTTCAGCTTTAATCGTAGTAGCTTTTCTCGGATGTATTGGACGTAATATTTGTCTAATAGCTTGGCATCCGGGTATGTCTTTATTTCATGAACGAGAATATTTGGATCGATTCCTGGCATCTCTTCATAAGACCAGGAAAATATGTCTCGAAATTCTTGAAACATGGCTTTATAGGTATTAATCTCTTCAATCGTACAAGAAGCACCTAGATGAATGTTTTCAACAATTCCAGGTTTAACTGATATGTTGATAGCAATAGTTGTAGATATGTTTCCCAAATTAATATCAAAATTCGAATTTGTAATCGATATGGGATTCTGTGGTTCCTTGACATAATCAATCATAAAAATAGACGAAAAATCATTTTCAAATCTATCAAGTTCAGGTAAAACGAAGATCTATGATGTAGATCATCCCAGGGTAATTCATCCACAGACAAAAATTCTCAAATACTTTCATTAGTGTAAAAAACTTGTTGAAGAGGATCATAAATTGATGTCAAGGCTGAGCTTGATAGTGAAGAATATTCTTCGGTGATTACATTAGTTGGATCAGGAGTAGTTGAAAGTGTGTCAGAAAATGATTGTACTGCCACAAATGCCATCTCAAAAGGGCTCAAAGGCATCTCACCATTGAAAGAATCCAATTCTGACTCTAAAGGCACTACCCAAGTGTCATCGAATGGTATAGTGTTTGATGAAATCATATTGATGTTGGAAATGGTACGTGGTACATTGGGTGGAGGCATAGAGAAATTTCCCATCAAAGGAAAGTAATTTACTAAACCTACACCAACATCTTCGTATGGGATAGTCGATTTTCAAACATGTTGGATATTGTCTGTAGAAGCAGGGTCAGACGAATAATATGACAAAGGATCGATTTTCACAATATTTCCTTTATGAGGAAACATGATTAGCCTAAATATGGATGAAACGACAACAATCATGGGATAATACCAACTACAACCCAAAATAAGGTTGTATGTAATATCCCCAAAACAGAAGATTCAACAATACCCGCCGGAATAACGCATTTTTCAGAAGTATGTTCATTGAAATGATTTTGCAGCTCTTGGATCCCTTAGATCCGGAGATCTAGCATATAAATCCAAAAGGAGAGCAAAAAAAATCAAACTAGGTGAGTTAAACAGACCTCCCACACCTAGTATGGCTGGAAAACACCCAAGAATGGGGCTACAACAATATGCAACAATACTGCAGGAAAATAATGCAGTTTTTTGGAGAAAAAATAGGATAGCAATAAGAAGGCTCAAAATTCATATATACAACAATAAATCAGATCCATTTTGAGGCCCATACAATGTATGACATAATGTAGAAGACAAGAATAGAAGAAATTCCTCAAAAGAGGGGCTGTAACACATGTATTGACTGAAAAATAGCTTGGCAACATTATTTTTAAGAGCTGCAACAGCTATATATTACAATCCAGATCTAGAGTAGATCTGTGTACAAAATATTAGATCCATTTCAGATTTGTACACTAGAAGAGCTCCTTTACAAATTCCCTTTGGGGTTTTGCGCAAAACATGAGACACAGAAAGTAGATCTAAGATCTAAAGTTGCAGATCTACAGTAGTATTCAGAAATTTCTGAAGATGAATACAATAGAAGAAGATCAGATCTGAACATAACATGGATCATGAGTATAATCCATGGATCACCATAGTGAAGGGCAGAACCCCAACACCAGATATCTCTCCTCCAAATGTGTGTCAAAACACCATGCAACTGTACACTTGCAAATAATGCAGTCCTAGAAGGGAAACTATGTTGTAGGCTCTAGCACTAGTTTGGCTTGATGCCAAGATGTGAAAATGTAGCTCCAAAGATCTAATACTTTCTTATCAAGGGAATACATGGCTTTCCCACTGAAAAGAGGCACTAGATTGGCCTAGATATGAGTATATCTAGCCTTCACTTGCTGCAACTTACAAGGAAAACCAAACCCTCAACAGGATTTTCGTTGTAGTTGGAAAATGAGCTTGGCCAAATGATTGATAGTGGACAAGATCAACAAGAATCTTCTAAGAGCTACTCAATGGAAGAGGTGGGATTCTCGAACAGGAACACCCTAGTGCTAAACAACAGAGAATGATATACGTCTAAACAGACAATATATTCAGAAATATACTCAATCAACTTCTGTTGTCCTCCTCTTCCTTTTATAAGATGAAATTCTTGTCAAACCCTAAACCATCTCAATGATTTAACTCCATTCACATGTGTAGCCTCCAACTAAAACTGCGTTGTGCATCTAGGAGATTCACTGTATCTAGACAACACTGTTGATTTGGTCTTGGTTGACGTGGTCAAGTGATCCAGTCTCTTTCACACCTAAGTGTGCTTATGTAAATAGCCTAGATTTAGCTATATTCACATGTGGAATTGATTTATTTTGTTGATTAGGTGTTTTATTGATCCTCCTTTACAATTTTATTCATGTAACAGAAAATTGAAACAAAATTGTATATTCCCATTAGCTTGGGCTAATTGGGAATATTACAGTCCTCCCCTCCAAAATGTTGCTTGTCCTCAAGCAACTGAAGGTGAGTGCTACAACATTTATCCTCCTCCATTGGTGACACCATCAAAGATCAAGCTCTCCTCACAAGCTAGGTGTTCACCAATCCAAGCCTCCATGAATTGTTCCTCAAAATTCATCATGAGATGTACATAATCCATCCCACAAGGAGTCAAAAACTCAACAGAAACAAACATGGTTGGAGCAATGATTTCTCTGAAACATGTAGCATGAGGTACATAGAGAGTTTCCATCACATGTGGTACATACAAACTTCCCATCCTAGGCCTCCATACAATCCCATGAAAAGCACAACTATATCATCCAAGTATGGAAGCATAATTACATATACACAAACATAAATTTGAGCATGAGGAGGTGGGTCATAGTCCCACATATGGTACCAGCGCAGTACATCTCCTGCCTGCATCAAATCAAGGTATGGTAAGTGGTTTCCCCACCACTTAATTGCTGCATAAGTCATCTCACCTTGGCTGAAAATGTGAGATATGTTTGGTGCCTTTGGAAAGCACCCATCATGAAAGAAAATCTCCCTTTGAACAACAAGGGAGTGGCCAGATTCAGAAATTTTAGTAGCCCAATGTTTTCCATGAGATTTACATGATACACCAATCCTCTTTGGATTCATGGCCTGCATAATCATGGTGAAAGAATATTTCAAATCAGAAAATGAAACTTGCATTACATGATCAGATTTTTCACCAACAATGTCTCTCCTCCATATGGAATTGTGCATATGTTTTTCTCCCCTTTCAAGAGAAGGAAGAAACGGCTGAAATGAATCTTGCATAGAGTCCTTTGGCTGCCCCAAATCCACATAGTTCTTGCATTCTAGAAAATTCTGATGTAGCTCTCCTTCGAAGCCTTCCCATTCAAAGCATCTCATGATAGTGTTGTAGATCTTCATAGAATAGGTAGGGCTGAAGCAGAACTCTTTGTAGGCCCTTTGTAGCATCCTCTCCCTGAGCTTGGAGGCTCTAGGTAGGAGTATCCCATCATGATGATAGATGAATCCATCATGGAATAGATAGCCCTCTTCATGCAGCTAGTCATCAAGCATCATACAATTGTGAAGATCTTTGGAATAATCCACCAACAGCTGGGATTTCCAATATAGATCTACACTCCCCAACAATGACAACGCTGATGATGCACCAATAGGAATGCATGCCATGTTACTAATCTCCTCTTTGACATCTCTTATTCCAAAGGTATAATTAGGAAGGACATACCTTCCCTTCTTCTCCTCCAACAACGCAAAATCAGTAATGAAGGTGGGTGATGATGATGAGAGAAGAAAATATCCTTCCTTCTTGTGCTTGCCCAAGCCTTCCAGCATTGTAGCTATGTTTTCTAATGCTCCCATTCCTCTTGGATATTATTTTGGAGCATCAAGTAGTGATATATATCTCACTAAAACTGAATCAGGTGGCCTCCCAGGTGGGTTTCCACTAGATAAGAGTGTCCCTTGCAGGAATCTCATGAACATAATAGAAGGGATAGTGAGGTCCTTGCTTCCACTGTGCAAATCCAACTCTATTTTTTGTGTGGAAGTGTTGTGTGAGGGGTAATTATGCATGCCTTTGATCATTTGAGGTGCACCACTCTTCTTTTCCACCCATTCCATTTGCAAATCCTCCTATTCAGTGGTGACCTTCCCCAATGTAATCAACCATTGAAAACCCAAAATAACATTGGTGTCTGGCATGTCAACTACAAAGAAGTGATCCATCAAAGTGTAGGATCCCATGGTGACTGAAAGTGATGGGACATAATGCATGCATTGCATTGTTCTATCTCATGGGACCAAAACATATAATCCCTCAAAAGTATCAGTGGGTATTTCCCTCCTTTGCACAAGATGGGCATCAATGAAATTGTGGGTAGCCCCACTGTCAATCAATATAGAAACCATCTGATTCATGATTGAACCTTGAACTCTTAAGGTCAACTACTTAGGTACTCCCCTCAAGGATGCAATAGTTCCTCCAATAGGAGCAAATGCTCCATTCCCATCTCCTGATGGTGTTGGATCTCCTCCAACATTGTTAGCGTTGTGACCCCTCCTTGGCTCATCATCTTCATCTTCTTCAAGATCTGAGAAGACCTATATATAATGTGCTTTACCAGCAACACATCTATGTCCAAGTACCCATGGTTCTTGGCAAGTGAAGCATAACTTCCTCGTTCTTAGATCTCTCTGGACTTCATCATCAAGAGGCTTCTTGTATGAGCTCTCCTTTGAAGGAGTAGCTTTCTCTTCCTTTCCTTTAGGAGGAAAAGAGGGCTTGTTCTAAAAGTTTGCCTTTGATTTTGGCAAGGAATCTTGAAGGTCTCTAGCCCTCTCAATGGCATCACACAAGGTAGTGGTCTTGGTAGATTTAACAAACCCATGTAGAGGTTCATATAAGCCATCGATGAAAATGTACACCCTCCTTACTGCAGACACATCAGGAACCATAACAGATAATCTCAGAAATTCAGAGATATAAGACTCTGTATTACCTACTGCTTCAACTTTGCAAGTCTCATGAAAGGTGATTCTGGATCCTTTCTGTCAAACCTTTCCACTAGTCTTCTAGTGAACTCTAAATAGGCAGTCACATTGGCATGACCCAATGTAGACAACCCATGGAACCACCAGTTGTGTGTTTCACCTTCAAAGTGCAGCACTGCAATCTTGATAGCTTCCATCTCAAGGAATTTGTTCAACAGAAATTAGATATCTAGTTTTTCTACCCATGCTTTGGCAGAACAAGTGGATGACCCATCAAACTTGGGTAAAAAGAATCTGCCCATAGAGTGATGTCGATCATGATTCTGAGTGAATCCACCATCACTATGCTGATGCCTTGGTCTTCTTTTGTCCTTGAGGTGACAAAAATCTTGAAAAATCAAGTGGTCCTTGAATATCTGATTCTGAGACTCATATTCTTCAAAGTAGTCTTCAAGGGATTCTTTCTCATGAGGCCCTTCATTCGCCACAGCCAAAAAAGTAGGCACGGTAGAGCATTGTGGAGCTTAAGGTTGGTTCACTGGTTGATCATTCCAGTGGTGAGACATGATAGAGCTTTCTCTAGGATGAAATATCCTAGGATATTCCTTGATACTGTCCAATATCATCTCTTTGATCTCTCTAGCAAGATCTTGCATGGCTTTCAAAAGGGTTTTTGCAAACTCCTTCCCATTTTCATCACTTCTAGATTCAAGGGCTTTTTCCTTGTCTTTATCATCATTGGTGTAATCAAATTTATTTTGTCTTCTTCTTGGGTACCTATTCTCTTTGTCAGTGAGAGGCTCACATTCTTCTGAAGAAATATTGGCTCTTTAAGAAATAAAATCACAGGTTGTGCCAAGATGATTTCTCTGATACCACTATAATATCCCCAAAAGGGAAGATTCAACAATACCTGCTAGAATAACACATTTTTCTGAAGTATGTGCACTGAAATGGGTTTGTAGCTCGTGGATCCCTTAGATCTAGAGATCTAGCATCTAAATCCAAAAGGAGAGCAAAAAAAATCAAACTAGGTGAGGTAAACATACTTCTCACACCTAGTATGGCTGGAAAACACCTAAGAATGGGGCTGCAACAATATGCAACAATACTGCAAGAAAATAACGCAGTTTTTCTGAGAAAAAATAGGAGAACAATAAGAAGGTTCAACATTAATATATACAACAATAAATTAGATCCATATTTAGGCCCATACAATGTATGATAGAATGTAGAAGACAAGAATAGAAGAAATTCCTTAAAAGAGGGGTTGCAACACATGTATTGACTGAAAAATAGCTTGAAAACGTTATTTTTAAGAGCTGTAGCAGCTTTATATTAAACTCCAGATCTATAGCATATATGTGTACAAAAAATTAGATCCATTTCATATCTGTACACTAGAAGAGCTCCTTTACAAATTACCCTTGGGGTTTTGAGCAAAACGTGAGACACAGAGAGTAGATCTGAGATCTAAAGTTGCAGATCTGTAGTAGTATTTAGAAATTTCTAAAGATGAATACAATAAAATCAGATTAGATCTAAAAAAAACATGTATCATGAGTATAATCCATGGATCCCCATAGTGAAGGGCAGAACCCCAACACCAGAGATCTCTCCTCCAAATGTGTGTCAAAACACCCTGCAACTGTACACTTTCAAATAACGCAGTCTTGGAAGGAAAATTGCATTGTAGGCTCTAGCACTGGTTTGGCCTGATGCCAAGATCTGAAAATGCAGTTCCAAAGATCTAATACTCTCTTATCAAGGTGATAGATGGCTTTCCCACTGAAAAGAGGCACTAGATTGGCCTAGATCTGAGTAGATCTAGCCTCCACTTGCTGCAACTTACAAGGACAACCAAACCCTCAACAGGATTTGTGTTTTAGTTGGAAGATGAGCTTGGCCAAATCCCTGATAGTGGACAAGATCAGCAAGACTCCTCCAAGAGCTACTCAATGGAAGAGGTGGGATTCCCGAACAGGAACACCTTAGTGCTAAACAACACTATCCTCAGCTAAACAACAGAGAATGATATATGTCTAAACAGACAATGTATTCAGAAATATACTCAATCAACAACCTTATTCTGCTATTCTCCTCTTCCTTTTATAAGATGAAAGCCTTGTCAAAACCTAAACCATCTCAATGATTTAGCTCCATTCACGTGTAGCCTCCAACTAAAATTGCGTTGTGCATTTAGGAGATTCACTGTATCTAGACATGGCTATTGATTTGGTCCTGGTTGACTTGGTCAAGTGATCCAATCTCTTTCACACCTTAGTGTGCTTATGTAAATAGCCCAGATTTAGCTATATTCACATGTGGCATTGATTTATTTTCATGATTAGGAGTTTTATTGATCCTACTTTACAATTTTATTCATGTAACAGAAAATTGAAACAAAATTGTATATTCCCATTAGCTTGGGCTAATTGGGAATATTACATTGTAATCCAGAGGGGCATCAACAACTTCCACATCTAGATTAACAGTTTTTCCTTCTACTTCTATAGGTAGATCCTAGATTATTCCAAGCGGATGGAATCCTCTTCCATCAAAATATTTAAGGATTGTCGAAGATTGGCTGAGTGTCAGAGAACCAAGATTTTTCCAAAAATTTAACGAAATTATACATGTGGATGACCCCTCATCAATTACAGTACGAAAAACTCGTCTATTTTTTACTAATACTAGAATCTGAAAATCCATCTGATGAGGGAGTCTAGGTGTAAAATTTTCTAGATCAAAGACTATGAGGTTAGAATCCTGAGGATCTATAGCTCCAATAGATGATAAAAGTAATTTCCTTTGTGCTGGACATGATTGTAGCACTTCTAAGGCCGACATTGTTGAAGGGGATATCACTAAGTCTTCAACAATGTTGTAGTTCTGAGAAGCCCTCGCATGTGGATTGAAAGCTGATTTTTGAAGTACACCTTTAGGAGGTGCTTTAATCACTAGATTAGGATTAGGTTTCTTGATATGAAGTGGTTCATAAACCGAAGGAGACACAACTGGTGTTGAATTAGAATTTTATATCTCTTTACCAGTTACAGGATTTTTTCTTCCATAGTCTTGCGATTGCGTCACAACCATAACCTTAGACATCATTAAAATATCTGCTGATGAATTTGAAGAAGATCCTAACATTTTTCTATCTTGAGTAGGAAAAGGATCCTTCAAGACAGTGGGTGTGGGTGAACCTTTGATGAATTTAGAGACCTCAGACTGATGCAGGCACTCTTTGGTAAAGTGATCCTCGTCACAGATAAGACAAGGGTAATGAGGTTTCCATTTATCATCAAATGGTTCACTATTTTCAATTTTCTCTTTGGGAGATGAAATTTTTTTGTTTCTATTCTTTCCTTTCTTCTTATTACCGGTTTTGGATTTAGCTGTAGATGAATCTACAACATGTATTTCAGTAGAATTTTCAAGGGAAGAATCTCCTTTCGGTGAATCTGGTAAAGTTATGATAGGAGAAGTAGTTTTTGAGGACTTCTTCTTACTTTTATTAGCGTTAAATAAACCAATTACACCATCTGCAGCATGAGACCTTGAAGGAGTTGCAATTATTTTACCGGGATGTGGTAAGTCAGGATTTTTTTCGTATAAAGTACTAGACTGTGTATATACAAGGTCTAAGCACTGAGCTTGAGCAATGACATGTTCTTCCGTAACAACCCCTCCCTTAGGCACATATTCAGTGATATTTGGAAGCAATGATTTAATAAACCATTCTGCCAAAATCTAATCCAGAAGAAAAACTTTCACTAAACGTCTTCTACATCTCCATTCATGTATGTGATCTGATATGTACGTAGAAGTAGATTGTTTTAATGAAGTCAAGGGTTCTATGCCATTGTCATATCTTATTGGCAACTGAAAGTGTGTTAAAAAATCTGTTGCTAATGCATTGAAATTGTTGAATGAGCCACGTGGTAGTTCAATATACCATTTTGTAGCTAAACCTATCAGTGTTCTTTGAAATAGTATTAATCAAATGGAATTATCAGTCAAAGATTTGGATGCACACCAGAGGTGGTAAGTCATGACATGGTTTGAGTGGTCCTCTCCTGATTTACCTTCGAACTTAGGAATATCATTGGGAAACTTATTCGGCATTGGCGGCCAATACGGAAGATAATAAATCGGATCATTCGTTACGCGTGACAAATCAGGTAAATTCAAAGTTTATATGAATGGAAACCGACAGTTAGGGTCCTGCTGAGCAAATTGATAACCTTGTGGAACTATACTAGTACCAGGAGGAGGATATCCAGGATATCCTAGAATAGCCTGTGCATTTGGGATTGGAATGCCTCCTGGATAACCAAGATTGGCCAGACGATATTAAGGTTGATATGGTATCTGATACGTGTAACCAGGGTACGGTTGATGTTGGTATACTGAATTTTGTGCTACAGGTCCACATTGATACTGCCCTTGATACGTTTGATAAAAAAACTGAGTTTAGATTGTTAAAATTATACTTATACCAGGTTGTCCCGCAGCCATCTGAATAGTAGTCTGAACTGTGGGTCCAGGTTGTTGTTCAGTGACTGGAGGGATTTATTGTGATACTTGAGGGGCTGTAGAAATAGGGGCTACAGAAATTCCAGGGATAGGTGTGGTAGGTTGAGCATAAGTTGGTGCAGCAGTTTCAGGTGGAGTTCTAGGTGTACTCAGACCAGGCTGCTGAATAGTAATAGGTGCAGATACCTGTGGTATAACTTGAAGCATAGGTTGGGAAGGTTGTTGGATTTGACTGTAACCAATCGGCTGACTAGGTTGATTATAAGGTACTTGCATATTAGGTTGCAAATTCGGTTGATTTTGTGTCAGATTCCACACCGTGTTTACTCTAGGATATGGATCTCCCATTGAAGGTTGTGCTGCATAAGATGGACCATAACCAGGTTGATAATTTGGAACATATGTTTTATATTTGGCTGGATAATTCCCACTAAAATATTGACCTCACTGAAACAATTGTTGTTCTGGGTAGAACTGTGGCCCTAAAGGAGGCTGTTGTCCTTCGAAAGATGGTTGCCCTGGCATAGGGTACTCTCCTTGAAGAGGTTGTGGACCCTAAATTGAGTAATGCCCTTGAGGTTGCCCCCCAGGAAATAAAATACTACCTTGAGGATGCCCCCTAGGTAATAAGTTACTACTTTGAGGTTCAGGGTTAGGAATGTTTCCAGACATCATGTAAACTTGTTTCGTGTTCAAATTTTCGGTATGCCATTCATTTGGACCAGGTGATGGTATAATTTTTTCGGGAGAAGGAGTTGCCCCTGAGAAAATACCAGAAAGTGATGTTGGGAAAAATACTGAGAGGGGGGGGGGTGAATCAGTATTTACTGCATAATCAAATCTTTTTACTTTTTCATTCCTTAAAACCCATACGCTACTTTCCTTCAGTAAACTAGCGTATATACGCGGATCCCCTTTATGAAACTAGTGTATACACAGAGATCTAGATCTGTCATTAAATCTTCACTTATATTATTCCATCATTCATTCATCAGATGTTCAATAAACAGTAAACATGTGCAGTAAGAACAGAATAAACCATCACACAAAGCATCACACATGAACACCAGGATTTTTAGGTGGAAACCCAAATAGGGAGAAAACCACCGCTGCAGTTGCTCAGCCTTCAATATTTTATTATAGAGAAAACATCTTACAACATATGTGCTGGCGCAGACTTGACCAGCACGCAGGCACCCACCTGCACTCGTTTACCAGCCTCTTCTGGAAGGGAGCTCCAACCCCCTGACTCGTTTACCAGCCTCTCCTGGAAGGGAGCTACGACCCCCCGATCTCGTTTACCAGCCTCACCTGGAAGGGAGCTACGACCCCCTGACTGAAGGCTACAACCCTCAGCACCACTTTGGACCACGTTTCATCAATTTTCACACTGGATCCAACCACTTTAATAGAACACAACTTGCAGGCCACAATTCATCATATTTCCAGACCGAACCCTTTCCATACTTTTAAGCACAACCATACATAATTAACAGATTCATATCAACACAGATCAGATAGCAGAAACACAGCAGAACAGATCAGATGTTTCATACCCCTTGCTTCAGCAAACCCTAGTATGCATACGCGCTTTTACTTCACTGATGTCGCGTATATACGCGCTTCCGTCCACACAAACCAGCGTATACCTCAGTGTATATTTTATTGCGCATACGCGCTTTCTCTTCGCTGAAGCTGCGTATATACGCGCTTCCTCCGCGGCGGAGTAGCGTATAGATCTTCAATCATTACAAAGCAGCATACTTCATCAGATCAGATATTCAGTTCAGATCTACCCCTTTTCTTCAGACAGATGTTCGCCTTGATGCTCGCCTCATCACAGATCTAAGCCTTCCCTAATCAGATCTAACAAATACAAGAGAAATTCAGATCTAGATCCCCTTCTTCATCATTGGTGCATCATACAATCAGATTTATCATTCAAGTGTAACCCTTTCCATTCAGATATACTTCAGAGAGAAGTATTCATTCAAGCTCAGACATCTTGCACTCCCACTCATGTTGTGCACAATGAATTTCTTCTCCTTTTATATGATTATCCTTTTTCAATACCATGAGCCCCTTTTTCAATACCATGGACCAAAACAATACCATAAGCCCAAAACTACCTGGACGGGGTCAATTAGGCGGATCATTACCCAATACTATGGGTCAATACCATGGTGGTTACCCTTGGATTTGCACTTTTGAGCGCTTTAGCCCATACGCGACTTGTAACGTTCCTTTCCGCGTGCATACGCGACTTCCCCTAGGCCAATCCGCGTATACCAAGAGACACGCTCTTTTTCATCATTCTCTGAGTACATTCTGAAATCCTTTCTTCATTGCCTTCTGTAAATACTGTAGATACATCAGATTTCCTTCATCAAGGACATATTCTATCAAACACAACTTCATCAAGTAAGTTGTCATCATCTTCATCAAGTGGGTTTCCTTTCAAGTACAACCCTCAACATCATATCACTTCAGATTTACATCATTTAACAAGTCCATCAAGTCAAGCATAACTTCATCAGGTGGAGTGCCATCAAGGACAATACATGTCAACAGTCGCACGTCTTCATCTTCATTCAGTGGGTTGCCATCAAGGACAACACTCTGCATCATATTACCAACAATCTCCCCCTTTGGACTTGATGGCAACCACGATGGTGTTTGGTTACCACAGCAGATAGATACCATGTCACTCTCCCAAATATGTCACATCATTACCTTATCTTTATTCAAACACCATGTTACTCTCCCCCTTTGACATCAAGGGCAAAGGGCACATCATTATCTTCTTTCAAACACTATGTCACTCTCCCCCTTTGACATCAAGGGCAAAGGACAAAACCAGCAGATCAAAACCAACACACTCTCCCCCTTTGACATCAAGGGCAACGGGTGGATCAACAACAACATACTCTCCCCCTTTTTTCCTCATGTAGAAGAAGCGTTCTGCAGATCTGATGTATACTGAAGTGACCAAGCTCCCCCTGAGTTCATGCTGAAACTTCAAACATATTTTTCAATGAAGTACATGACTCTATGACATTCCTATCACCAATGACTCATACTTACATCAAAGATTCATCCAAGTGGATTTACATAGAAGAGTCAAGTACCCAACCAAGTGGGTTTACAAATGTGACTCAGCTACCCAACCAAGTGGGTTTACAAACATGACTCAGCTACCCAACCAAGTGGGTTTACAAACATGACTCAGCTACCCAACCAAGTGGGTTTACAAATTGACAAGTCCTTACATGACTGAATATTACAATTTTACAACATGGGTCTCAACCAGACCTTTTCATCAAAGTACAAATATGAATTTTTTATAATTAATACCAAAAAGACCTCAAGAGAGATCATATATCAGAACCACCATAATGCCAGCAATGCATTATACTCAGCAAAGCAAATGCACCCCCTGAATCTGTGCAACCAAGCAATCTTTCCAAATGACTAAGGCTCCCCCTTAGTTTGTGCATCCTGAAAACTTCCACCAACAAATCATTAAGGCATCTTCATCAAAGCATTAGAAACAGAATTATGAGAACTGGAACACCACCAGAGATACCAAACAGTATCAGAGATACCAAGTAGCACTGCAGCTATGCTGAAGAGAGCTGAACCAACCAAAAATTGTCAGCAATCAGTCATACGCAGTTTTTCTTTGCAGGAACTAGCGTATATACGCGACTGTGTTTCAGGAAACCCGCGTATCCCAAGACATCTTCTAAATTTCAACCAGATCTGATTCTTTGTAAGGCAAAGACAATGTTCAGCTTCTTTCTGAGACATTTTGAATGCTTCCCTGGACTACAGATAGATAGGATGGTGTAGTTGTGTCTTCAAGCGTCATCCAATGGTTGTGGCATCAGTACAATAGTAACCAAGCCTTCAGATTCTTTGCAGCATCAATACAATCTTTCCAAGAGATTTTCATATCAGAACAACATCTTCACATAGGTGTCAAGCAATCATCCATGTGGTCCAACATCACCATGATCTTCAAGATTTAACATGAAGTAACATATGGAGGCAAAAGATCTCTCAACCATAGTAACACATTCTGCATGATTTATTTCTGAATCAAATGACATCCAACTCATCCATGTGTGAGTACAAAGGACAACCAGGGCTCAAAATCTCATCATAATAAACAATGTACCAAGTCATGAGTATCACAAAATCCAAAGACCAAGCAGTCATATTGCCAACAATGCAATCATTAGTATTCAACCTGCTGCTCCCCCTAAACCAGTGCTTCTTCCTTAACTTGAGCAATCTGAGACACCTTCAACAGCAAGTCATCAACAACAATCTCTGCATGATCTGTCCTCATCTCTGAACTATAAGACTTTCAACAATGAATGTTCTTCATCATAAAGCAACCAGGCTTCATCCATAATCTTCAACACAAGAACCCATGCATCATTTCATTATCATGAGTATAACTAGAATGATGCTAACAGTGCAATCATCAGCAGTCAGACTGATGCTCCCCCTGGACCTCTGCTTCAGATCTTCAGCTATCGGATAAATTTTCTTATCATCAATGCATACGCGACTGCGTCTTCTGGAACTCGCGTGTATACGCGACTTTAGTTAATGGAACCTGCGTATGGAAAGTGAAGCATAGAAAATTTCCATCTTCCTTCATTTCTTCCTGAGCTTGTACCTCTTGTACTTGTCCTTTCCACATCAGATGCGCTGTCAGAAGTCAACCTAACCAGAATGATCAAATCAACCATGAGAGTCATGATGCATTGCTCCCCCTGTGACGATACATTACTAGATCTCATAATGTATCCCACATCATTCCTGCAGTCAATCAGAGAAGTAAGCTTCCAGAAGCGGATGACTGCAGTAGGGTCTGAATTCCCTACGTTTCTGATCGGTCCTCCTTCTTCTTCCAAATTTGCTTGAGCTTTCCAACTGTGTGCTGAAAATTGTCCACTTTCCCAGATCTGTTCATCCTGCATTCTTTTTCTACATGTCCATACTTGTTACAAGCATAACATCTCGTGTGGCCAGAGAAATAAACATAAGAATCATAATGAGTATTTCTATTCTTCCTCCTTTTACAATCAGCTGATAAATGTCCATACTTGTTACATGAAAAACAATATCCCTTAAAGCTACTAGAGTACCTTTCTGAGTAGAACCTGTTTGTTTGTGGCTGAATTGTTCTGCTTCTGCAATTTGCTGCAACATGCCCATAATTATGACATTTAAAACATTCAATGTTCTTGAATGAATTCCTTTGAGAATTCATGATTTTTGGTCGATCTTTTGTTTCTTTCAACACTTCAGGTTTTGCATTGACATCCTCTGAGTTTTTGGTACTTCCTTGTGAGCTAGATTCTCCTTTAACAGTTTCATGGAAACCAAGACCAAGTTTGATAGCAGGAGACCTTTGGTTACTCAGAATGTTGTCCAAAATGTTAGTACTATCTTGAAACCTCAAAAGCTTACCCTTTTCTTCTAATTTACCTTTGAGAATGTTTACCTCAACCTCCAAGGCTTGACATTGCTTTGTCATGCTTTCTTCTTTCCTTCTTCCATCTTCTACTTGGTCCTTCAGATTTAGAATCTCTTCTTTCAACCATTTTTCGTTTTCTTCACATGTTTGTTGTAGCTCTTCATTCTTCTTATTTGATTTTTTCAGATCTTCTTTGAGAGAGATGATTTCTGCTTCAAGGCCTTCCTTTTCAAATGGTTGTAGAGGTTCCTCATTCTTCTTACTTGATGCTTCACTATCTGTTTGCAGAGAGATGATTGCAGCTTCAAGTCCTTCATTCTTCTTGCTTGATTCATTGATTTCTGCTTCAAGTCTTGTCATTCGATTAGATGCATAAGTATGAAACCTTTGATATTTGTCCACCTGTCCATTCAGCATTTCTATTTGTTTTTCCATTTGAGAGATCATCTCTTTGTAAATAGCTTCGCTTTTATTAAATGATATTTGTTGATCTTCAATTTTCTTGATAGCTTCCTTCAGATCCAAGACTTTACTTACACTATCTTCATCATTACATGCACCAGAAAGTGAGTCACAAGAACAACTATCAATACCTGATTTATCTTCTTTATTTTCTGCTGCACAAGTTTTCTGAGATATCTCCTTTTCAGTAGCCTTCTTCTTTTGCTTCTTTCCCATTGTGACGGATCTCCTTCAAGCGATCAAGCTTCTGCAGAAGGACCCGCTCTGATACCAATTGTTGGGAAAAATACTGAGAGGGGGGGGTGAATCAGTATTTACTGCATATTCAAAACTTTTTACTTTTTCATTCCTTAAAACCCATACGCTACTTTCCTTCAGTAAACTAGCGTATATACGCAGATCCCCTTTATGAAACTAGCGTATACACAGAGATCTAGATATGTCATTAAATCTTCACTTCTATTATTCCATCATTCATTCATCAGATGTTTAATAAATAGTAAACATGTGCAGTAAGAACAGAATAAACCATCACATAAAGCATCACACATGAACACCGGGATTTTTAGGTGGAAACCCAAATCGGGAGAAAACCACCGCTGCAGTTGCTCAGCCTTCAATATTTTATTATAGAGAAAACATCTTACAACATAAGTGCTGGCGCAGACTTGACCAGCACGCAGGCACCCACCTGCGCTCGTTTACCAGCCTCTCCTGGAAGGGAGCTCCAACCCCCTGACTCGTTTACCAGCCTCTCCTGGAAGGGAGCTACGACCCCCTGATCTCGTTTACCAGCCTCACCTGGAAAAGGGAGCTACGACCCCCTGACTGAAGGCTACAACCCTCAGCACCTCTATGGACCACGTTTCATCAATTTTCACACTGGATCCAACAAATTCAATAGAACAATACTTGTAGGCCACGTTTCATCATATTTCCAGACTGAACCCTTTCCATACTTTTAAGCACAAACATACATCTCATGATTATATCAACCCCGAGATCGGATATGACTTACAGCGAGCAAGTCGGATATTTCATACCCCTTGTGACAAACCCTAGTATCTATACGCAACCTCCATAAACGATGTAAAGTATATACGCGCTTCCGTCCACACAAACCAGCGTATACCTCGGTGTATATTTTATTGCGCATACGCGCTTTCTCTTCGCTGAAGCTGCGTATATACGCGCTTCCTCCGCGGCGAAGTAGCGTATAGATCTTCAATCATTACAGAGCAGCATACTTCATCAGATCAGATATTCAGTTCAGATCTACCCTTTTTCTTTAGACAGATGTTCGCCTTGATGCTCGCCTCATCACAGATCTAAGCCTTCCATAATCAGATCTAACAAATACAAGAGCAATTCAGATCTAGATCCCCTTCTTCATCATTGGTGCATCATACAATCAGATTTATCATTCAAGTGTAACCCTTTCCATTCAGATATACTTCAGAGAGAAGTATTCTTTCAAGCTCAGACATCTTGCACTCACACTCATGTTGTGCACAATGAATTTCTTCTCCTTTTATATGATTATCCTTTTTCAATACCATGAGCCCCTTTTTCAATACCATGGACCAAAACAATACCATAAGCCCAAAACTACCTGGACGGGGTCAATTAGGCGGGTCATTACCCAATACTATGGGTCAATACCATGGTGGTTACCCTTGGATTTGCACTTTTTGAGCGCTTTAGCCCATACGCGACTTGTAACGTTCCTTTCCGCGTGCATACGCGACTTCCCCTAGGCCAATCCGCGTATACAAAGAGACATGCTCTTTTTCATCATTCTCTGAGTACATTCTGAAATCCTTTCTTCATTTCCTTCTGTAAATACTGTAGATACATCAGATTTCCTTCATCAAGGACATATTCTATCAAACAAAACTTCATCAAGTAAGTTGTCAACATCTTCATCAAGTGGGTTTCCTTTCAAGTACAACACTCAACATCATATCATCCACAATCATCATATCACTTCAGATTTACATCATTTAACAAGTCCATCAAGTCAAGCATAACTTCATCAGGTGGAGTGCCATCAAGGACAATACATGTCAACAGTCGCACGTCTTCATCTTCATTCAGTGGGTTGCCATCAAGGACAACACTCTGCATCATATTTCCAACAAGTGAATGGTATCCTGTAGGAACAGACAGACCACTATACAGATATGATTCTGGTGATGCAGAAAACATGGATGACTCACCATACATGTTTAATGAAGGTTTGTAATTACCTCTTGGTATGGCGTAAAAAGGAATTCAGGTTGGCGAATAGTTTAGACCAAAATTGTGTATAAAGTCTATTAACTTAGAATACCAAGGATCTTGTTTGAAAGGGATATATTAAACCGATTCACTTGGCCTAAGAACTAAATATTCCTGGTGTGAAGGAAGAACAACTTCTTCTTCTGTGTCAATAATTTCATCAATGCTAATGAGGTCAGGAGGAAGGTTCTCAGTGATGCAAAAATTCACTCGAGGTGAATCAGGGGGACCAAGGGTTGGAGTGATGAAATCTGAAGCAAGCTTAGACATAGCAAGTTCAATTTCTGGATCAGAAATGTCAGGCTCAATAGCTGATAATTCACTAGTTGTGGAAGCAAGTTCAACTAGTTCAGAAATCATAAGTTTTCTTTGAGAACTCAATTTCAAAAAAAATGATCAATTACTCGTTTGAAATGAAATTCCTTAATCAATCAGATCAGAAACTACAAATCATTAAACAAACTATTTCCAAAAATAAAACAATATCTAAAACTCCTAAAAACATAAAATTCAAAAAAAAAAAACCTCTAATTTTGAAGTCTATCTAGAAAGTTTGAGGACATTTTCTCCTAGTTTGTGATCGAACCAAGAAGAATTTCTACTTATCTCAGCAGAAATTAAAACATCCAAAAATGGTTTGGTGTGAAAATCAGGCCTTAGTAAGTTAAAAGCGCTTTCAAATTTGCAAATGAAAATGAAATCAAATTTCATAAAAGTAAGGTATGCAATGGGTTTAATGGCTTAGAAAGAGAACAACATCATACCAGTAAGCTAAGGTATATGAAGGTTTCTTATATGGAGTAGCCAGAAAGTAGGGAAAACACTCACTCATAAAATGCAAATCAGATGAAAAATCACACAAACGCAAAAATTGCTAAAAAGAAACTTACACATAGGATTTTTACGACTAAGGTACACTGGGGAAAACACACAGAATCATGTGATCTAGCTCCTAAAAAGAGAATTTTAAATTTTTCAAAAATTTTCCACAGTCCCGCAAGTTCTAATGGAGAACAGAGTGGTACTGCACTATTCTGAACTAAAAACTGTGGAGGCTACCACACTATTTTCAAATAAAAACCGCGGAGGCCAAGAAAAGTACAAAAAAAATAAATATTTAGTTTTTATTTTCATGGATTCTTAAATGTTATCTACCCAACCCAGTTTTAGACTAATCAAAATCAGAAAACTCTTATATTCAAACTAAAAAATAAAAAAGGAAAACTAAGTTCTATTCCATAGTGGAGTTGCCATTTTGTTATGCAGATTAATCCCTCTTGCGAATAAGAGCGATATCCCTAGTATCCTACGAATAGCTAGAAACAAAGATCCATTTGTAAATCATTTCCTCTAGATTATTTGCAATTCAGAATTATTATAAAAAAATAAAGAGGACATGTCTCTACCTTGAAATCCAACGTTTTGTGCAGTCTTTTATCCAGTCGCTCCAAAGTGGCTTCTTTAGTAAGTAGAACCTGCGATCAAAGACAGACAAAAGAATTAAAAGCACCTGCAACATATAATAATTAAGAACAACTAATATAACTTAGTGATCAAGGAGTCTAAATATTGAATTATTCAAATAATCACAAGAACAACTCAATGAGAAAAAGAGATCCATATGTATTGTCTTGAATGAAAAGAGTAACTTTACAACCTGATGCCTTGATGTCGTACAAGTTCCTCTCGAGGTCCTGAAAAGTCGTTCCTCCTTTAGTTTGACAAGCCTTCCTCTCTTTGAACCAACATGGAGTTATGGACATAAGTGTGTGATCATTCTCATGTCAACAAAAAATAGTGTAGAGAGTATGCTCTCTTGAGAATTTCTTCAACAATTACCATACAATCTACCCTTGAGACTGAAACATGAGCTCAATTTATAGGGAAATGGAGGTAGTTTCAGTTCCATGAAGAGGGGGATGGATTCCTCTCATGAAGGTATTTGAGCTCCATATATAAAGGGATAAGATCCATGAGTGGAGGGATAGAGCTCCATGAGTGGAGGGATAAAGCTCGAACTGGTCGCGCCTCTAGAAGCTTCCAGTTGGGAGAATATTCGACCAGTTGGGCTTCTATAACTTAATTTTTCCTTTATTTTACTATTTACGGGGGTCTGCAGGTTTTATAAGAAGAACGTGCGGGAGCTGCCGCAGGCTATAGAACAAATATCCGCGGATCCACAGGAAAGTGCTAGGAAAAGTGCGGAGTTAGACTTTTAAAGGTTTTAATGAGATTTTCTCCAATTCCATGTCTTGGTTAGGAACATTAGGGTTGTTTACTTCTAAGGGAGCATAATATAGGCAGTGATGAACCTATATGGAAAGTTAAATGTCATGGTGACAAAATAACGTGTAACAGAACCGATGGATTTACAACAGGCAAAATACATGACGTACGTAGATGCACCCTTGTCCACGACCGCTTGGTGGATATTCTTTCCATTAATCCTAACTTGAATAATCAGTGAAAGCTAGTGAGGGAGACGTGGGATGAAATTTTCCAAATCGAAAGTGATAGGGCTAGAATCGGCAGGATCAATCCCTTTGATGGAAGATAACAAAGATTTATGTTGCGACAAACAGCTCTGAAGTACTTCCAATGCAGACATAGTAGAGGGTGCATGAGCCAAATCCTTAACAATGTTGTAATGTTGTGCATCACGAGCATTGGGATTGTAGGAATATTTTAGAGTACACCTTTATAAGGTGGTCGTACAACGGGCTCAATGCTCGGCCTTTCGATCTGAAGAAGGCCAGAAGCAAGCAGGGGAGGAGGACTATCATCAATTTCCTTCCCTATTGCTTGACATGGTTCGGTATAATCTTTCGATCGGGTAGAAATAGAAACGGTTGTAGGACCGTTCATCATGAAAAAATGAGAGCCAAATGGGGCGGAGGACTGAGGTTGCTCCACCAACTGAGTTTGTTGTGATGGGAAAGGTTCCTTAAGAACATCCAGAGTGCATTGGGTGCCTTTGAGCAGTCGACTCACCTAGGCCCACCGTGGACAGTCCTTGGTGTAATGCTCATCGTCACAAATCAGACAAAGGTAATTTGGTTTTTGTTTTGAACCATCATCAACACTCGGTTTCTGAGAATACAGTTTCAGGGTATCAGCTTTGGCCTTACATTTACTCTTATTCTTACCCTTGGAAGTTTTATCCATCAGATTGGACTGGACGACATTCACTTCCGTGGTTTTACTAGAATTCAGAGGTGGCTAAGAAGCAATATCATTGGAAGGAGTAGATTTTTACTTTGCAGGATTTGGAGAAGACTTCCGAGAAGTCTGAGACATAGAATCGATGATATTATTGACGGATGGTGTCACTGGTGCTTTGGAAGTTCCAGGTCGCGGGGAATCATGCAAGAGTTCATATAATGTGTTTTACTGAGAGTACACGAGATCAAGGTACTGGGCACGAGCGATGGCTTGTTCCTAAGTAACACATGCCCCCATAGAAATGTCCTTAGCAATCGAAGCAACAAAAGCAACAAAAGAGGTAATGAACTGATCAGTTAGAAGTTGATTAGGAATCTCAAAATTGATCAAACAAGTCGCCTCCATTCATGAATATGATGAGAGATATGGGTAGCTTGATATTGTTTCAAGTATGTGAGGAGGTGCGTCTCGGTTTCATACCGAACCGGTAACTGAAAGTGCTTGAGAAATTCCATGGCTAGAGAGTTGAAATCTTGCAAGACGCCACAGGAGAGTTCAATGCACCACTTAGCAGTGACACCAATGACAATCCTTTGGAAAAGACAGAGTCAAATGGAATCGTCAACCCAAGAGTTAAAGGAGCACCAAAGATGGTACGTCATAACATGCGCTTGGGGGTCTTCTCTAGACTTGCCCTCAAATTTGGGACAATTTCCAGGGATTTTAGTCAGAACTGGAGGCCAATATTTATTATGAAGGATAGGGTCATTAGTTAACTTCGACACATCGGGAAGTTACAGTGTAGCGAGAAAAGGCAATTGCATATTGAAAGGCATTGCAGGCATTTGATAAAGACCAGTATTGGGATTCCAACCAGGTTGGGAGAAATTATACCCCCATACGTTCTGTCCTGAAGGATTTTGGCTGTAGGGGTTATAAGCCTAATAATGCTGCCCATACACCAGTTGAGGACCAGGATATTGATTCTGAGTATACCACTGAGGTCTTATCTAAGAAAAATATGGATTTTGTTGCGAAATTTAAGCAGTGCCTTGAGGTGCGTTATATAACACTTGAGTTTGACCTTGAGGAATGTAAGAAACACCTTGGGGCGCACTATATACCACCTGAGATTGACCTTGAGGAACTTAAGTGGTGCCCTGAGGCTGGACAGGTTTCCCTTGGGGTGTAGGTTGACCCGGATGTTGTGGATGGACAGGTTGTCCCTGCAGAGCAGGATGGCTTGGATACTGCGAGCCACCGAGTTTCCCCTGTGGAAGAGGTTGGCCCGATGGTTGGGATGAGCCAGGTTGCCCCTGGAAACTAAGTTAAACTGGATAAGCAGTAGAGGGTTGAAATTTTTGTATAAAATTTTGGCCTTGCTGAATGTAAGGCTAGTGTTGTTGCACAAAAGTTTGTCCCTATGGTGGATAGATTTTCCCCTCGAGAACATAAGATTCTCCTTGTTGAACATAAGGTTGACCAGCAAGACCATAGGGTTTTCCTTGTTGGACCGAAGGTTGTCCCTGAAAGGGTTGTCCTTGTGGACCATAGGGTTGTCCCGATATGTATGTGAACTGGTTGGGATAAATCATAGGAAAATAGATGATATTTCTATACTCGTCATAATGATGTGGAGGATTAACAGGAGTTTGTGGCTGATGAGAACCCTGAGGGGTATAATTCTACTTCTAAATGGCGAACAGGTACTGATCGAACTTCAAACCTCCATGAATTGAAGTAGAAGCGATAGGCGCACTACCAGTAGGTTGGATTCCTAAAACGTGAGGCTGTGATCCACTCACGATGAGTCTAACGGGTATCGTGGAAGCGATAGGAATTGACCCACAAACAACAGAAGATGTTGAAATTTATTGAGACATATTAACAGCTGATGCGGATGAAGCCACACATACAGTGGGCTGGATAGGGAAATATGTAACAATTGTTGACATCACGGGAGTCGAGCGTGATGCCCTCGATACCGTGACAAACAAGTTTCCTGAGGAGGTCGAAGTATGTGACCATATCGGGTTCTGATACAACTATGCAACACTAGAAATGATCTGACCCAACGTATGATAACCAACTGGAAGAGATATCGGATGTGAGGAAGGTTGACCTGAGACATAAGGATAAATCTCCGGAGGGAGTTGATAATCTCTTGTAGAAACATAAATCTCTTCACTACTGATGGGAATTGAAGAATCCATGTCGGATGAAGCCATAATATCATCAAAAATGTGATGAGCAGTGGCAAATAAATATGGTTCTGAAGTAAGAGGAGGGAACTCTTCCTCATTTCTAAAACCAACCCAAGTGTCCTAAGGCTCCCAATTGGTATCAAATGGCTCCTCAAGAGGAGATCAAGTAGCGAGAGGTAAGATACTCGGAAGAATAGAATCTCAGTAATTGTAAGGTCTAGTGGGCTGAGGTGCTCCTGAAGAGACTTCAGGAGAAGGATCTCTACTATAAGGTAATGAAGGTGATGATGAAACTGGTGGTTTCGCCACCATGACTTTGTCTCAAAATAGGAGAGAACCGAGATGACCAATTCGAGGCTTCAAGATCAAACACTAAGGAATTACTTAAGAAAAAGACAAGAAAATATCTTTAATGGGCATGAGATCATGGGTAATTGATTTTATGACACTGAAACAAAACTCTGCCTTTTCATATTTTAAGAGTCAAGAAAGAGGCAAAAGGTGACTCTAGTCACTTTCAGGTTGAACGAGTGTGAAAGGACAAGTGCTCGATGATATTTTCAATTTTTAGGGAGTCACAAAAATACCAAAATGACTACTCAGGAAATCTAAGCAAGAGGGTGTACCAAGTTTCCTTGAATTGCAATATACACTTTGGTGATCAAATAAAAGAGAAATGACCAAGGACTTAACTTAACGTACCAAGTCTCCCCGAATGTTGTGTTTGGTGTATCACAGTTATAGGGCGACAGACTCGGCTTCCTATGGATAAAGGATTGCAGCCTATAAGGGTCTCCCTTTATATACTTGACGATACGGGGAGCACAAGTCCATGCTAGCGTTGTCTAATGCCAAGTGGCGAACGACAGCTACTAGGTTTAACTACGTCGAAACACGTCACTAGCCTAGAACTCTAAATGTGTTCTTTAGGTTTCAATTCTTCCTTAGGTTGATTGAATTAATTTTAAAGTTGATTTTGAATTAATGTTGAAATGTCAAGGCCTTACCGATTGTTATATCGAATTATTAATGCAAAACTATATGCAAAAGAAAATCATTCCAATTCGATGAATGCTAGCTAAGAGAAGGATGGTAGTTCATAATGAAGTAGAAATCAATCGAATACAAAGAAGAAATTTTCCTAGTGCATCTAGGACAACCAAAGAAGAAAATGAAAAGCTCTTTCCTTATTCACTAAAAGCTACTAATTTAAAAGAACGTCTTTCATTTTCAAACTAAGAGAAAGAATGAATTTTTTTTCCTTTTAGATGAATGAGAAGAAAAATGCACTACTACACTAAAGGACAAAATAGACACTAGTTTTGAGAAATTCAAATGAAACGATCTAAAACAAAGAGATCAATCCAACGCGAACATCAAACATACTCAAAATAGAGATGCATTCCTTCAAGAAAAAAATGGCTTTCAAACTGATTCAATGAGCAATGTAATCTATGCTCAAGGTGACATATGGAGAGCTAAAAAAATACCAAGATGATCATTCAACAACCCAATGACACGTAGAACCGAAAGAAAAGTTAAGACAATCAGTCCAAAAACTAAAAAGATAAAGACTAAACTAACTCTAACTCAACTCAGAAGGTTCAGTGAGGAGGAAGTTGAACAAGCGGCACAAGACACCTAGAAACCCTAGGATGACAAACTCCACAAATCAGATGAGGGACAAATAGTTGAGAAGAATGAAACAAGAGAGTCAAAGCAATTCCACTATACCAATTGAAAGATAAAAATCCAACCCAGAGGCAAGAGAAACTAAGAAAACTCAGGGAAAAGGCTAAAATTTTAACCTACAGGATTCAATGCATCTGTCTAGCTGTAATCCATGCTAAACAAAGTTTGGCTTGATTGTGACATAGGCAACAAGTGCTAATCGACGTGAATGTTCAAGAAATAGCAACGCCGAGCCAAAAGGCTATGGAAAAAAATAAAAAACCACTAAGCCAAGATTAGACTTGACACTCTGAGATTGAATGGAATGGCTGAAAACAGTGAGACAGGAAAAAAAAAGAAGAAAAATGATGATACAACCAAATTCGACTCGACATGAAAAACACTAGACGAACAACGAGAGACAACAAACACACTGATCCCTAGTACGGTCGCCAAATGTTTTAGCAGGTAAATCCCCTCTACGGACAAAGGCGATCCCTCTAGCCCTGGAGTGGGTCTAGCAACAAGGGAACAAGTTGGACTTTCAGACTCCTAGCTTATAAATGAAAATGAGTTAGGATAGATGGCTTACCTTGGTCCAACGCTTTTGTTGTCGTTTGCTATAGCGATCCGCCGATATTTGTCTTCACACGTTTCAGTCCTTCAGTGATAATGCCCGTGTACCTGCATAAGGATCAAGTGAATGGTGATAACATACGAAAACATATTTTTATTCAAAAATATTCGATTGGTTAAGGAAAATAAAACATTTTTCATATTATCGAACAAAAAATTGGAACCAAAAAACCAGTCTTGTATTAATGATAGAGAAAAGAAGTTTACAACCTTAAAGCCTTGACGTTGCAACCTCCTTTGACGGGTTCTGTCAAATGCATCTCAAGCATTCATCGAGGATCGGACTTGGTGAGGCAATGGGCCTAAACTCTCTCTCGAAAATGGAATCCTCTCTGCCTTATTCTTGGTGCAGCAAAACTGCGCATTTCTCAATTTGTGGATCCTATGGGTTATGGCCCACGTAAATATATATATCGGAAGAAAAACAAATCAATGAATTTTCATTACTCTTGACCAAAACAACCACTGGCCCACCTAAACACGTAAGCCAGAACCCAAATAAGATTTAATTTGTGCCCATAACTTATCGGGTCCACTTACACACGTTAACACATGAGAGCTGTTCTCCTTGATCGAACGACAGTCACAACATTCCACCAGATCTAATGGTATTCGAATCCAAATAAGCTTTGACAGTTAAAGCTCCAAGGCACGCGAAATAAGTGGTTTTAAACCACCACATTTCATCTGCTAGGTTGTATCACGTAGGTTTCAACGTTTACTACTAAAAACCATCAAGCTATGCGATAACCCTTCATGGTTTTCAAAAAAACCATCTTCACTGTTCCTTCACTCGTGGTTCAAAAATGCATATATTCACCACTCTTCCATTGTGATTTCAACTCATGGTTCGACATGAGTGCAGGTTCCAAATCACATCGCAACTTTGGTCATATTAAATCAAGACTCATCGCAAATTCCAACCTTCTTTGATCCGATGCGATATGCAATGGCAAATATCGCATCGTAATATCGGCAATCACGATTTCATATCGCATCACCAAAACTCTTTCTGCCGAATGCGATGTGTGCTAAAATATTGTGGTTGAATGTGATGAAATTGAGATCGTCCATTTCCATTTCAGATCTGTGATACGATCTTAACCCTCCATTTCTCTCGTTTCCGATCTGCGTAATCCACTTCCATTCCAAATAACAATCCACCGATGTGTTGAGATTCTAAAATAAATACAATCACACCTTCTGTAATCTGATATTACCCTTTGATCACCATCGATCCTTACAATGATCAATTGTTGATCAGTAAACTCATAACACACATTTAACTTATAAATCTAAATCATAAATAAAGAATATTCGGACACACAGAAATCCACATAGAAAATATTTCTATTATATACAAACTCTGGATTACAGTGTAAGGCATCTCAGCCTTAGCCACAATTTCTCCTACGATTACATTGTGTCATCTCATATTATATCATGCACCCTTTGTCACACAACACAGACTCTTTATATAGAATTTACAAGAGCGTGAATCATCTAAGATCCACGATTTCCCTCCTTCAATCTCTCAAACAAACCCCTAAATATCTCATTATGCATACATGGCAGATAATTACAATTAATTAAACCTTATCAATTCCATCAATTTAGTTCTGTTTTAACCAATTTTGCCCCAATTTACAATGATTGTCCATGTTTTCCTTTCCACAGCTTTGGATTCCAATTTTAATGAAGATGCTCGGATGCTCCTTCATCAATTCTTCACACCAGCTATATTAAGTAATGTTCAGCGAGGTGAAACTATATGAGAAGGAAGTATTTATAGGAGAGGAGGAGGTGGTTTGGGATCCCTCATAAGGTGGAAGGGAGGCCTTATCCTTTGGGAAGTTTCTCAATTGTAGGAAACAAGAAGCCAAATTGAGGAATTTGATGTTATTCAATCGAACAAACCATGATGACTCTGCTCACGAAGTGTTTGGGCATGGAAACTTCATTTGTATTTTTAAAAAAATTCCAAAAACAGCTTGGCACGGCCAGTCCACTGAGACAGAGCACCAATGGGCGCGAGGCCAGAACTGCTTACAAATGCCGACCCAAAATCATGTGTTTTTGAGAGTTTGCTTTAGAAATGATCAACAGAGGAAATGCTCTTGACATGCCAAGCGATGCAATGACACTTTTTATAAGGTATGAAAATACACAGAAATCACTGAAATGGTCCTCCAATGTTTGGGATGGGGATTGCAGGGACGGTGCCAAAATACTGTGTAACAGTAGCACAACTGCAACGCATATCAAAGTTGCACAGTGGTTGGTGGGAAACAGTAGTCAGAGATCAATAATGTGACAAGAGATGGTGCAAAAGAAGAGTATTGCTACCAGAGGTGTAGTATTTCTAGAACATATTCCTCGCTAAGATGGAGTGTTATTTTTTGTATCATCAGATGTTTTATAGCCTTGAAATTTTGTGGAGAGGCTAGAATACATGATTTCTCCAAAACACAGAAGTAGTTTATGGAAATTCCACCTAGAGACGACTTAATTAGATAATTAGTCAGTTTTTAAATACTTCATAAGCATAAAATTAGGGAATATGATTAATTAATCATAAATAATTAAGTCACGGTGTGAAGTATCTTTTAGAGTCAGTATCTTCATCCCTCCGTCAGAGATCAAAATTTCTCTTGTTGCATTTCATTTTAGGTGTCTCATTCAGTTTATTTAGCTGCATTCCATTAGGAGCATGGATCATCTGATGGAAGGGTCTTGTCACTCATATCCCTCATGTCTCCTGCCTGCTGGCCTAGTTCTGTTCATTAAAATCATTCACAGTCATTTTTGGTCTTGTAGTCCGCAAAGAGTCATTTTAGGGTTTTTAGTCTCATTAGGTCTAGGTTTTTATTAATCAGGTCTCAAAATTCCTAATAATGGCTAGCAGGCACATGAGGAAGCTTCAAATAAGATTTTAGTGCAAAAATTTCATCATCGTAATGCTTGATAATGATTTTTCTTCAAAACTCTGTTTTGAAGAAAAATTGTCTATTTTATCCTTTTGTAACAAATGCAATGTAATTTTCAAATTCTTCAGTTGTAATAATGCTCCATTCGCAGCCCTAGTCACCTTTGTCAAAACTCCATGCCATCCATCCCTGCAAAACAGACAAGAAACTCATCATTCAGTCCTGTTAAACACCATGTTAAGGCACACACATGGTGTATGAGAAGAATAAACACACACACACAAGAGACTCAACACACAATGAAAGATAAGCGTGAGGCTTTCTTATTTTTCCATTATACAAAGATGTACATTTATAGTACAATGGTGTGACTCTTGGTTTCACATTCCAAAGTCACTTGGACTCCTTTGTGACTTTTCGCATTGCACACCTACCCATGTAGGATTAGGTGTTCCAACATCCCCCCTTAATCCAAAGGGGTATGTGTGAGTCCAAGAAGAGAGTTGTAATAAAAATATGCAAAGTATACATGGCAGCACTTGGGCTGAATCAACTCTCTGAAATTTTGGAAAAAAGGGGTGGTTTAAGGATGACCACCAACACTGGAACGCAATACTTGTTGCAGTTCCCGGAACTCTTCCAAAACTGGCAAGAAGCTGAAAGCTTCTGCTAGAGGAATTGTCCCTCATAAAAAAGGGAGACCTTCAACCTAAAATAAGGGAGGTCTACTACCTGTGATGGTTTTAGGATTACCAATGACTCTGGAATGCTTTGAAGCATTTCCTGGAACTCAACCAAAGCTGGCAAGAAGCTGAAGGCTTCTGCTAGAGGAAGTGTTCCTCATATATGAAAGGGAGACCTTCGACCTAAAAGAAGGGAGGTCTACTACCTATGATGGTTTTAGGTTATCCACCAACCAAAGATGATGGTTTAAGGTTGTCCACCAACCGAAGGCATGCTCATGGGCATCCATGTCTCTGGCTACATCTCTGAATCTGGAATGACGAATTGTGGCTCAGGCTCGCTTGAACTGCTGTGTTTGGCTACAACTATGAACATGGAATGAGAGATTGTGGCTCAGGTTCGCTTGATCTGTTGTCGAAGCTTGTACATGACCACCATTTCCCCCCCTGTCAGGGACAAGGTGAGATGATGGTGAAAACTCAACTACAAGTTTGATCAATATCCGTGAACAAGTTCTAACATGTGTCGTAAACATCTTCTTGGCTGCTAATGCCCATTTCCAAGAAGCGATTCATCCAAGATGAATCTTTGTTCTTGCAGGAGGCTTGTTTCTGAAGCATCTGTCTAAAGAATGAGTGTGTCGACCACAGTGCTTGCATGGATGAAGATCAAAACAATGTTCTTTCATATGGCCAACTCGATCACAGTGTTGGCATTTTACAATCTGATGTTGTTGTGGAACAGGATCTGGAACAACTGCAGATGAACTATCATACAGGAATCCGACACTATGAAATATGATGGGCTTGGTGTAGTCTGGAATATGAAAGGACACATCCTTGTCATATCCAAGACCAGTTCGGTGCTTGTTGTGGACAAGCTCTTCCCGAGGTCTGATGATGGGCTTGAGAAGTGCAGGTTGAGCTGCTGCATCTGCATGTACATCTGCTCTAGTGCAAGTAACTGAATGTGAATCAACTGGAACTTTGCTGACTTGCTATTGATGGGAGTCTTTCACAATGTTCTGAACAGAAACAGGTTCAGAATGGTGACTCTTTTGCTAAAGTTCTTCTTGTTGGAGCTGAGATTCCAACTGCAAAAACTCAATCTTTTCTTGTGCATCTTGCAAACAACTTTGAATGTTACAAAGAGCATTCTTGCTCATTTTTATCATGTCATCAACATTGGAATGAATGAGGTTATTCAACAACTCTAATGCCTCATTGATTTTAGTCATTTTTCAACAACTTAGGCTCAAAAAATGAAAGGGTGTCGGCTTCAACCGAAAATGCACCCGTTTACAATGTGATTCAACAAATACAAATGACTTAAAACAATTTCCAAAGTACAAAATGTGCTCCTCAAATGATGGAGGACAATCAACAATTTTTGAAGCAACACAATGTTAATTCAATACATCATCTCTGCAAAATATTTGTTTGAATGTGCAGCTGAAAACACTATGCAAGAAGCCTTTAAGGCAGCTGAATTTTCTTTCAAAGAGCTGTTTTGCACCAATAACAACTCGTCTTCAAATGTCAATTTCTTCAAAAGATCAACCTTATGTCACAAATCACACAATGTCAAATCTGCAATTTTCTCTATATATTCAGTCCATCTGCTCCTATTTTTCTGCTGTTCATATCTCTTCCTTTCTCTCTCTCTCTGCTTTTTTTTTTTTTAATTAAAATTAATTAATTAAAAATGGGAAGGGGGTTTTTTAATAATAAATAAAAAATTAAAATGGGAATGGGAATTTTTGTTTTTTTTTTTTTTTTGAAGGAGGGGGGCAAACTAAAGAGGTTTTTATTAAAAAAAGATCAATTAAAAGGGATTATTAAAAAAAAATTAATTAAAAATGGGGATTAGGGGAGGGAAATTAATTTGGGAAATTACTTTCGGGAGGGGAGGCCGTATATAAAAATAAATTTAAAATTAAAATTGAGGGAAGCCGAGCGTATGGCGTTATAAGAGCAATGAGAGCGAGGGCGTAGGGAATAGAGTTGTAGGGTAGTGGGCTGGCGGTGGAGTAGGCCGGGCAGGGGAGTGAGGGAGCGGATAGTTGCAAGGGGAGCGATGTGAGCGTGTGGACTATTGTTTACAGAGTGTAGTGCAGAGGGGAGTGGGGTGTAAGGCCAAGCGGCCAAGGAGGGGAGAGTGTATTGAGTGTATGGGAAGAGAGGGCGCGTATTGTGAGGTAGCATATAGTAAAGGGAGGGATTGCAGGCGGAGTTTTGAGGGAGCTGATATGGGGGGAGCCGTAGTGTAATGGGTAGCGGCGTATGGACGATGGGGTAGAAGTTGATGTAGAGGGTGGAGTGATAAGGGGTCGATAGGGCTGTGAGGTAGCGGGGGTAGGGGCGGATTTTTAAAATAAACAACGGGGGGCAGAGCCCGTGGGAGAGTAATGAGTGTGGAAGAGTGCGCAGATCGAGAGATGTGGGGAGGTTCTGGTGAGAGGAAATAGCAGTCTGCATAGAGTGGTGAGTGAGGAGCGTATGGAAGAGGCGTAGGTTTAGGGTGTATAGTTGCAGGCGTGAAGAGTGTAGGGATTGTGTGAGGAGGGGCGAGGTTAGTTGAAAGGTTGTGGGGAGGGGGCAGATTAAACAGGGCCGAGGGGCCGATTTTTGCAGGTATTTTTTTTTTAATTAATTTTTATTTATTATTTTTTATTTTAAAACAGCAGAGCGCAGAGGAGTAAGAATAGCAGTAGAATTTTTTTCTTCTTCAAATATAGAGAAAAATTTTTCTAAATGTATAGCAGGATTGGAGAGTTTCCAGAATTGTTTCCAATAGCCCAGCAGCAGAAGAATATTTTTCCAGCAACAGATAATACAGAAAATGCAGAAATAAGGGCAACTGCAGAATTTTAGTCTTCAAAACAGCAGATTTTTTTTTTTTTCAAATATACAGCAATCTACTCCATTGCAGAATTTAACAGTATTCAGAAATCTTTCACATTAAAAAACCCAGAAAGTTGCAGAGATTTTCCAATGAAAAACTTAGAAATTTTCCTTTCAGAAATCCACTTTGAAACACTATTCTCAACAGCTCTCCAAAATGCAGAATTTAAAATGCAGAAATTTCAGGAAGAATGAGCAGTGAGAAAACCTTCAGATGCACAATGCTGCTTTTCTCCAAAACCACTGCTACTCTTCTTCAAAACAAATTTCTGAATGCTGTCAATTTCTGAATGCGGAAAAATGTCCGCTGCAGAAACTCTGAGTGCTGCAAAAATGCCAAGAATTTTGCAGATATGCACAGGCCATAAACAAAAATGGCTCGCTCAATTTTGGAGCAGGGCCAGCAATCGCCCGCTTTGATACCATGTTAAACACCATGTTAAGACACACACATGGTGTATGAGAAGAATAAACACACACACACACAAGAGACTCAACACACAATGAAAGATAAGCGTGAGGCTTTCTTATTTTTCCATTATACAAATATGTACATTTATAGTACAATGGTGTGACTCTTGGTTTCACATTCCAAGGTCACTTGGACTCCATTGGGACTTTTCGCATTCCACACCTACCCATGTAGGATTAGGTGTTCCAACAAGTCCAAAAACCAAAAGCAAGCAAAACAGAGTTTTTTTTTGAAAAAGTGCCAAAGTTTTCAAACATTGTAAAGTGGGTTTTTTCAAATCAAAAATCAAAGTCTTTGGTACAAATATGATTTTTTTGTTTCAACAATTCATTTGCATGCCAAAGATAGCATCGAGCCAAGAAAAATTGTGGAGGAAGGGAAGAAACAAGTTTGGAGCGAAGACTGTGTGTAAGTTGCAGAGCGCGACGCACTGGGCAGTGGTCACGACGCATAGGCTGAGCGCGGCGCATAGGGCCTCTACACTATGGGTTAAATTGTTCCTGCATGATGCATTGAACCAGCACGACGCACTGGGTTTAACGCACAACGCACAGGGCAGACAACTAAGTTATTGACATCTCTTCCAAATTTTTGAACTGGTTCGGTCAATCTTGCTCCAAGAAAGTTCATGTGACCTTCTAATTGCCATTTAAAAATGTTTGAAAATGGATTATGAGAGTTTAAATGCAAAACTCAAAACCCTATCATCTTGTTGAGAGTTTCTCCCTTAGGGTTTTGAAGTTGGTATTTTAAAAAATAATTTTGTGCCAAATACTCAATTCCCCACCTTGTTTTTTCTTCCCCCTCACTGTTATCTCATTACTACAGTTCATCCCCTATCTCCCTACATCCCTAAAGCCACTCATACCCATCTCATTCCCATTATCCCTATCCCATTTGTAAAATTTCCGCAAATCCCAAGTTACCCCAAAAAATCAAGTGGCTGTCCCTTGTCCCTAAATTTATCAAATCACAAGTTTTCAAAAGGAAAATTCCACTTGGTTAAAGTCCATTGTCCCCACTGCCTTATTTTCCCACAGTCACTCCCACACTACCATACATTTGGCACTAAAACAAAAGTACCAAAATTCTCATTTTCATCTCATACAAGCCAACATATACCTTGCATCAACCTTGGACATCATGGAGACAGATACTGACACAACATATGACCGAGATAGTGATTCCACCACTGAGATACATGCACCTAGAAGGCCTCATAAGAGTGGAAGACATGTGAGAGAGGAGCCCACCTCATTGGCTAAATTGCAGGCTTGTCCACTTTCCATGGCATGTTTTCAAGAGTAGTCATGCTATCAGTTTTGTGAAATGATTTCTAGGATTCATTATCATCAGGAGTTGGCTCATTTGTTTGTATTTCATTTACATGATGGTTAGGTAACTCTTGCTGGCGTAAATTTCACTTTGACACCATAAACTATCTCTTAAGCAACCAAAATACCGAATGTGGGTAAACAGTGGAACAAAAGACAACAGGTGGACAGAGTGCATTATGAACCATATATCAGGCCTAGCTTTGTGAGACAACTCAGCAGAGTGTTCCCATTCTGATTCCTAAAGGAGTCCTATGCACCTCTGATGAAACTCATTATAAGATATTTCAGTTGTGAGGGTTGGTTTTCACGCCTCTATGCCTACCATATCAGGTTATTGATGCATTTCACCAGGGTGAGGATGATGAACATCCCTTATTTCATGTGCCGGAACATCGAGAGAATGACCACTCTTGTGCAGAGGAAAACTCCCGAGCAGCAGTACAACAATATTTATCACTATGCACTCATTAAGATCGTGGTTGTACATCAGCTTGGATTGCAGGGTATTTCATGGGAGGATTTAATTTCCCATGATTTCTTCACCGTTCCTCAGGTTCCTCCGGAGGTTATTAATGATGTAGGTGAACCTTCACATCAGTATGGAGGTCACGAGGCAGAGACTACTAGTGTGCCGACATATGTCACTTATCAGAGAGGCACTAGACGATTATTTGCAGCAGCCCGGCGAGTACTATCTCCACCTGGGATGGAAGGGGTCTCGTTGCCGTCATCAGCAACACAGGTATAGGCACAGGACAGAGGTAAGAGGCCCATGCAGGATGAGGGGCCTTCAGGAGGCCAAGACACAGGTTTCATACTGATTGATGAGGATTTGAACTCTCCAAGCTCAAAGTTGAGAGAGACCATTCAGGAACAGAAGGCGAAGATATACACATTGACCTTCAAGTTTCAAAGAGCCCAATGGATCATAAAATACCTGGAGCAGCGAAACAAATAGTTGGAAGATTAGCAAACAATCATGGAGTTGCAAAACATCCCTGAGAACCAGCAAGCTGCTCAAAGAAGCCAAACCGAGATGACATCCATTGAGCGGGAGATTGAGGCTAATAGAGAGACTTGGCTTGAGAGGGCCAATATTCAGCTTGAGAAGTTGTTGGAGAAGGCGAACAAGGAAAAGAACATGCTTAGGCACATGAAGAATCATTATTGGGCGAGGAATCATGTTTGCAAAGCGAGAATCAAGATTCTAAAGGCAAAGCTAAAAATGGCACTAAAGCGTCGCAAAAGGCATGATAGACTCCAAATTTTGGCCGAAGCTTCTTTGGCCCAGCATAGAGCTTGGTGGTGGACATTCGGCCCAAATTTCAAGAAATTTGGGAAACTTTTTGTCAATTTTGAATTTTTTGGCCTTAACACAGATTTTCCTGCCCGACGCGTAGCACCACTTGGCGCGCGCTTATAATTGGAAACTCATCTTGAGGAAAAATTTGCATTTATAGATATTTCATCAAATTTATGCATGCCTACCCATTACCTAAGGATTTTGACAAGTTTTTGGTTGCCTGAAGGGTCAAAAACACCTTAAAATGGCCTTTCTGCCACTTTTTGGACACACAGGAAGCAGTTTTGGGAGAGTTAATTTTTGGAGGGGAAAATGGAAACCAAATTCAGAAATTCCACTTGGATTGGAAAGTAGACAGGCAGATATTTCCAACGAGCTATCCTGTGCTCAATTTTGACTTCGGGAAGGCCCTCCAAATCAGCATCAAGGTGGCTCGACGCATAGCAATTTCAGGCGCAGCACATTGAGAAATTTGGCCTAGTTTTCACTCAGTAACTCAGTTTTTCGCCTAGGTTTGGCCAGTTTGAATTTTTTATCTTCATATGTATAGCTGTTGATGTAACTTGATGTAATTTTGGCACATTTTAACCCATGCAAGTAGATTCATTCACCAAAAAGTGAAATGTAACTGAATGAATCAGTTTCCTATATAGAGGCAAGCTGTTCCACTGCCTATTTTCTAGTTCTTAGTTTAGATATTGTTGAAACAGCTCCTAGAATGGTGATCTCGACCCCTAGAGGCATGGGGATGAGTTAGGATTGTCTATATCTTGTATTTTCTCAGTCATTTTCAGGGTTGGACACTTGGGATTATTTGGCACTTCATTGTACATTTCATCTCTGCATTTTGGCAAAGGAATAGACTAGGGTTTGCATCAAAACAATTTCCTTCCTTGCCCCATTCAGCCCTCTGCAAAACTGATCTTTTCCCAAATCCAAAATTTGCATTTCCCTTTGATTCCAACAAAAACCCCCAAAACCAAATCAAACCCTTTCACCTATATACCTAGCCTAAAATTAGCCTTTATTTCAAGTCATCTCAAGCCTCATTGATTATTTTTGCTGAGATTGTCCCGGAGAGAGCCCTCTCCCGTTCTGGTAGGGCTAGCTACCAGATTAAGCGTGGTTTGATGTTACCCTGAACTCTACCTTCCTTCAATCTGAGGTATATTTAGCTGATAACATAGTGGCGACCATACTGGGGCTTAAAATGGTTTGCTTGTTAGTGTTATTTGTTTTATAAGCTACAGACGGAGCCTAAAGTTATGCCAGGTAACCTTCGAAATGCTCTTGCTTTGCATTAGCGAAAGTAGATAAACGATGCTTCAGTCAATCTCCGGTATATTTTGTAAATGTGACACTTGACTTGTAAATTTCCTCCAGTACATCAGATCATTCTAGACTTTGGATGATGAGTTTAGAATTTGATAGGCTGAACAAGTTGGTTTTGTTCCTTTGATTTTTGAAAATAATTCAACACACTGGTTTCCAGACAACATACCAGAGCAAATCCGGATCCCGATCCACCTCCAGTGTATGAAAATCCCAATCTTATTTCGAGAATCCTTCGTCAAGAAAGTTCTGTGATTCCTCTGTTTAAATCTCATTCATGTCCCGCTGTTTTTGAGTATCTTGAAGATCTTGAGTTTGACGAACAATTTGAGTTGTCTTTGTTTGAGACTAAGTCTGAAAGTGCTATTGATTCTATTGTCATAAATCCAGAGTTCATCAAATATCTGGAAATTGAACAGGCTAATAGATCTATTGACAGTTACATTTTGAACATTCAGAATTCCATTGTGGCAACAAATATTCCTGAGTTCATAGAGTCTGCATCTGCAACTCTTAGGTCATCAACAGTTACATCTGGTTCACAAGTTCATACCGAGTCTCCTTTTATTCCTACCATTCCCGTGCAACCATCTATTTCTGATCGAAAATCTGCAGTAATATCGCCTCCATCTACACCACATACACCTTGTACATCAACTACTCCGACTCCTCCTATATCTCCAAAACCAGTTGTAAATCCACCCAGAGCAATGGCTTCCCGATTTTCACCTCTCGTGTTGCCTCAAAACTTATATGACATGCCCAAAGATTATCAAAGAAAAATTCCATTGTTCGATGGCACTCCTCAAAGTGTCACTGCTCAGCAACATGTGGATAGAATGGTATATTTCTTTGACCTTCATGAAATTGATGCGGAAAATGTGACAATGAGATTGCTTGTACAAAACTTTGGAGGAGAAGTGAGAAAGTGGTTCAGAGCTTTGCCGGCTAGAAGTATTACTACATTGGCTAATATTTAGAGACAATTATTGGATCGATGGGAAGTGCAGAAAGATACTCTTTCGATCCTTTCCGAATATGACAATATCAAGCGAAATGTTGGTGAGTCAGTTCAAGACTATTGTATTAGATTCAATTTTGTTTATAATGCAATTCCTGATGATATAAAACCACCTAGGGGATCTGCTTTGATTAAATTTCCGGATGGATTCGATCCTGACATGGCTTATCAATTGAGAGAAAGAAGTCCGACTACATTAGAAGATATGCAGAAAATTGCAGTCAGTGTTGAAGCTAATTTGAATGCTAGGAGAGATAGAATGAGAGCTGAAAAGAAAGTAGCAATAAAGGAGGAGTTTTCCACATCAAATCAAATGCTTCGGAAGATGGAAAAGATGTTTGAAATATTAACACTTGATAAGCCTGAACCGCATATCAGAAATCCTAACTTCTGTGGTCAGCAGAAACCGCAATTCAGAATCAAGCAAAAAGAGTAGTGAGCACAAGAACCGAGAGCACAACAGCAAGTGAAGACACCTTTACAACAGAATTTTGTTGGTCGAGAATCAGATGATGAAGAGAATGTAATAGGAGAAGAGAATCATTTCTTTACACCTGATGATATGCCAAATTTTATCACTGAAGATGAGGAGTATGCAGAAAGTTCAGCTGTACAGAAAGACGAGGATTTCATTTTGGCAAATGAGACAACTCTTGAAGAAGAGTCTGATGAGTATCAGAGGGGATATATGAATGCCTTGATAGCCCAGCAGCGACAATATTCACTCAAAAATAGAGATGTGCCCATTAATCCAATTCAAAAGAGAAAGGAAGTTTCAGCACCAAATAATGATTCACCCGTTGTGTAGAAGAAGAGAAAAGAGACAGTTGATCCCACTACTAGAAAATCCCCATCAACAAATGAAAGATCCAATCAGCTAGTCGTATCAAAGGAGAAAATTGAAAAGAAGGATGTTCCAGCTAAAGAGGTAGAGAAAATTTCAGTTTTTAACTTAGAAAATGAAATTTCTAAGTTGAAAGTATCCATTCCTTTGACCGAGTTGATGAAGAATAGCATCTATAAGGGTCAGGTGTCTAGGATTTTTAATTTAGATCCATTATCTGATATGGTGAATGTGGAAGATGATCAAACTGAGTTGGTTTTTGGTCCAACATTGGATGGTGAGTCTCCAGATAGTGATGTGCCTCCTTTTTATATCAGCCTTAGATTGCATGATTTTGTGTTACATAATGCTATGTTTGATTTCGGAGCCTCTCATAATCTCATGCCGAGGGCAATCATGGAGAAATTGGGATTGGATATCACTAGAAAGTATCATGATCTTTATTCTTTCGATTCCAGTAGAGTAAGATGCATTGGGCTTATCAAAGATTTGGTGGTCAGTTTGGATCAGATTCCAACTAAAAATGTTTTGATGGATGTGGTTGTGGTGGATATTCCTCCTAGATTTGGCATGCTTCTTTCCAGATCTTGGGGAGCGAAACTAAAGGGAACATTGCAGATTGATTTCTCCTATGCTACTATTCCTATGTTTGGTCAGATGAGGAAATTATATCGGGAGAAAAAAATGAAGTATATGATCACCAGCAAGGAGAAACTGGTAAATCAACCAATAAATTATGTACATATGGATTTAGAATCATTTGTTTTGTATTCAGATAGTTTCAATGATGTAAATAGCCAATTAGTTGAAGTAGAAGACATTTCGGAAATCATCGAGAATTTCAGAGAGGTATTAAAGAAAGAGAGACAAAAACTTGAAAGTTTCGCTGAGAAATCAGCCTTCCGACAGCAGCAAAAAGTTGATGGACAACAAGCAGAAATAACAGAGCAAACAGAATTTCAGCACTTGGAAGAGGATGAAGATGGTTTGTGGACCATGGATTTTGATGGCGCAGTAGGAAATGATGGTGTTGGAATTAGAATTTGGGTGCACAGTCCCTTTTTCGCCTGAAACAAGGTACCGAGTAATGTAAGGGTCTGTTCTTATAAATTGGCTTTTGATTGTTCAAATAATGAGGCTGAATACGAAGCTTTAATTGTTGGTCTAAAAATTCTTAGAAAGCTGAATACTAAGAGGATTGCAGTGTATGGCGACTCCGAGTTAGTTATCAAGAAAGTGAAAGGTGAATACCAAGCTAAGCATCCTCGAATGCGGGCTTACCGAAATGCAGTTCTAGATATCTTGAAATTGTTTTCAGACTATACTTTGACTTCTGTTCCTCGTATTCAGAATGGTATTGCAGATGCACTTGCAAAGGCAGCAAGTAATTTGAAAATTCTAATGAACTCAAGTAACAAATTTGAAATTCATGTGAAGCATCGTCTGACTGTCCTAGACAATCAAAGGTATTGGCAAGTATTTCAAGATGACGAAGAGATTGATGAATTTCTGCAAAATGAAGGAAAATTGAAAGACACTTCTATTGATGTGGAGCATGATGATGGTGAGGTTGATGTGCAAGTAAATTAGATGGAAGTATTGTAGTTGAAGGATAATGTCATTCCTAAAGGTCTAATACCTTTAGAGGATCTTTTCAATCAAGATGACATAGCTCGAAAACCAACCTTGCGGCCAACCGAAAAGGGAGTTGAAGATGTGAACATTGGATCAGCTGAGAATCCAAAGATGGTGAAATTGTCCAAAGAATTGCCACCATAGGTAAAAGAAAAGTATATCAGTTTATTGTCTTCTTTTGCTAATGTATTTGCTTGGGACTATTCATATTTGAAGACATATGATACAAACATAATTCAGCACACCATTCCGATCAAGCCAAATCAAAAGCCCTTTCGGAAAAAGTTGAGAAGAATAAATCCAAATTTGCTGCCCTCAATTGAGAAGGAAGTGAATCGGTTGTATAAGGCTGGTATCATTGTTCCTATAAGATTTTTAGATTGGATTTCTAATTTGGTCCCCGTACGTAAGAAGACAGGTGAGATTCATTTGTGCATTGATTTTAGGAATCTGAATAAGGTTTCTTTGAAAGATAATTATCCGTTGCCCAAAATGGATCACATACTTCAGCAAGTAGTTGGATCATCTCATATTTCGTTACTCGATGGTTATTCAGGTTATAACCAAATTATGGTCCATGAGGATGATAGAGACAAAACAACATTCACCACTCCGTGGGGAACTTTCCATTATGCTAAAATGCCTTTTGGTTTGAAGAATGTTGGTGCGACCTTTCAGCAAGAAATGGATATGGCATTTGAAAATGAGAAAGATGTTTTTCTAGTTGTGTATCTTGATGATTTGACAGTCTTTTCAAATTCATATGAAGAGCACCTTTACCATTTGAAGATTGTTTTTCAGCGGTGTAGAAAGTATGGTGTGTCACTCAATCCGAAAAAGAGTTTGTTTGCCATGGATGAGGGCAAGCTTCTTGGTCATATTATCTCAAAATATGGCATCCGTATTGATCCAGCTCGAGTAGAAGCTATTCAGAAAATTGATCTTCCCCAAAACAAAAAGGAGATCCAATCATTCAATGGTAAGATGAATTTCTTACGCCATTTTGTGCCCAATCTTGCATAATATTTGAGGGAAATTACAAACATTCTTAAGAAAGATAGCGTAGTGAAGTGGACTAAGGAGGCTGTAAATTCTTTCAATTTAGTGAAGTTGGCTCTTTCTTCAGCTCCGGTTTTGATCAGCCCTGACTATACTCGGGATTTTATTTTGTTTTCATTTGCCTCGGAGCATACTATGGCAACAGTATTGATGTAGAAAAGAGATCAGCATGAAAAACCAATTGCTTTTTTCAGTTGAACCATAAGAGATGCACCCTTAAAGTATAACATTATTGAAAAGAAAGCTCTTGCTTTAGTGAAAGCGTTGAAAGATTTTCGAGTATATATTCTACATTCTCATATTCTTGCTTATGTTCCTAATGCTGCTGTTAAGGATGTTTTAGTGCAAACATATCCGGAGGGGAGACAAGGAAAATGGATTGCTACCTTGTTGGAGTATGATGTGGAGATAAAGCCTACAAATCTTATCAAAGGACAAGGGCTGGCTAGGCTAATGGCTGAGTCAAATTTACATGCCTTGGACATTAATCTCATTACTGCTATGTCCGAGGAAAATGAAGAGAGTTCGCTAATTCAGGTATTAGAAATCTTTGTTCATTCTCCTTGGTATTCAGATATTGTATATGTGCTCCAAAATTTGTCACCACCATCAGGCATGGCTAAAAACAAAAGTAGAACTCTGAAATTGAAGGCTGCCAAGTTTTTTATTTTGAACAATGCACTCTATTGGAAAGATCCTGGTGGTGTTTTGCTAAATTTTTTGGTGGAAGAAGAAGCAAAGCAGGTGATGGAGGATTTTGATAAAGGAGATTGCGAAGGTTACCTTTTCTGGAAAACAACGGCCAATAAAATTTTGAGAGTAGGATATTATCGGCCGAATCTCTTTGCTGATGTGTAAAAAATTATTAAAAGCTGTCATGAATGTTAGATTTTTGAAGGGAGGAAGAAATTGCAGCCTTTGCTGCTTAAACCCATTGAAGTAAGTGCTCCTTTTCAGCAGTGGGGTTTGGATTTCATTGGCGAGATCCATCCTCCTTCTTCAGCTCAGCATAAGTGGATCCTCACAGTGATGGATTATTTCACAAAATGGATTGAAGCGATTCCCACCAGGCAAGCCACAGATTCGGTAATAATTTCATTCCTTGAGAATAATATTTTGTCTCGTTTTGGTTGCCCGAATAAGTTAATTACTGATAATTCAGTAGCTTTCAGATAAAAAATAATGGTTGAATTTTGTAACAAGTATCACATCACTTTGGGACACTCAACCGCTTATCATCCACAAGGCAACGGATTGGCTGAGTCCTCGAACAAATCTTTAGTCAACATTATTAAAAAGCTGTTGGAAATTAACAAGAAAAGTTGGCATAAGAAGTTGGTCAATGCACTTTGGGCAGATCGAGTGAGTCAGAAGAAATCCATTGGTATGTCCCCCTTTGAGCTAGTATATAGAGTTGACATGGTATTTCCTGCCTCTCTCGCAGTTCCAATGGTCAAACTTCTGCAGGAAGCTAGAAGTGAAGATGATCATATGCAAAGAAGAATAAATCAAATGATCCATTTGCAGCAGACTAGAGAATAATTTTTCCAAAACACGTTCAAGCTGCAAGAGAGAATTAAGAAAATATATGACAGAAAATTGAAAGTGGAGAAGTTCCAATTAGAAGAAGTGGTGCTAAAATGGGATGCAAGAAACAAGGAAAAAGGTAAGCATGCTAAGTTCGAAAATATCTAGAAAGGACCCTTTAAAATTGTTGCATACCAGGGTCAGAATGATTTTCTTCTGAAATAGATGAATGGGGAAGATTGTCTAGGAGGGCCGGTGAATGGTCGGCTGCTCAAGCGGTATCGTTTTTAAATGTTTTCTGTTGTTTTACATTGTCACTGTACATACCACTTTATTTCCGTTTCATTGCAAGTGTGTGATGTCATCTTTTCTTCAGTTTGGGGCCAAAGGTGAAGGATATAACTCTAAAGATTGATTGCAGCTTTGATTTCAATTTGTTGAGTCAGGTTTTTTGGTCATTTTTGGTTTCGAAATTGAGTCATTTTTAGTTAATTTTCAGTCAATAAAATAAGTCAAGAGTCTTGTGTTGGTTTGTCGAAGTTATGGAATCCATAGCCCAATGGACGAAGGCACTGCCTACTTTCCCAGAGATCTATAGTTCTTGGCACCTCCAAGGAGCTACCATCCCCATTGGAGCCAATGTTAGAGTCGGTATCTTCATCCCTCCGTCAGAGATCAAATTTCTCTTGTTGCATTTCATTTTAGGTGTCTCATTCAGTTCAGTCAGCTGCATTCCATTAGGAGCATGGATCATCTGATGGTAGGGTCTAGTCACTCATATCCCTCATGTCATGTACTTGCTGGTCTAGTTCTGTTCATCGAAATCATTTACAGTCATGTTTGGTCTCCTGGTTGGCAAAGGGTCATTTTAGGATTTTTAGTCTCATTAGGTCTAGGGTTTCATCAATCTAGTCTCAAATTGTCTAATAATGTCCAACAGGCACATGAGGAAGCTTCAAATAAGATTTCAGTGCAAAAATTTCATCATCGTAATGCTTGATAATGATTTTTCTTCAAAACTCTATTTTGAAGAAAATTTGTCTATTTTATCCTTTTGTAACAAATGCAATGTAATTTCTAGATTCTTCATTTGTAATAATGCTTCATTCGCAACCCTGGTCGGCTTTTCCAAAACTCCGTGCCATCTATCCCTGCAAAACAGACAAGAAACTCATCATTCAGTTCAAAAATCAAAACCAAGCAAAACAATGTTCTTTTGAAAAAGTGCCAAAGTTTTCAAACATTGTAAAGTGGGTTTTTTTCAAATCAAAAATCAAATTCTTTGGTACAAATATGATTTTTGTATTTCAACAATTCATTTGTGTGCCAAGAGATAGCATTGAGGAGCAAAGAAATCGTGGAGGGTGAAACAAGTGATTTGGGGGCAGATTGTTTAGAAATTGCATAGTGCAGCACACTGGGCATTGGTCACGACGCATAGGTTGAGCGTGGCCCATAGGGACGCTCTTCTCTATGTAAATTTGAACCAGCATGGCGCATAGGAAGGGCGCGATGCACTGGGTTAGGTGCGCAGCGCATTGAGCCGAAACACAAATTTTTCCCATTGCTTCAAAAAACTCGAAATCGACTCGATCTATTTTGTCCAAGTAATTTCATGTGACCTTGTAATTTCCATTTACAAATGTTTGATGTTGAATATGAGAGTTTGAATGCCAAGACTCAAACCCTATCATCTTGTTGAGAATTGCTCCCTTAGGGTTTTGAAGTTGGTATTTTAAAAAACAATTTTGTGCCAAATACTCAATTCACCACCTTTTTTTTTCTTCCCCCTCACTGTTATCTCTTTACTACAGTTCATCCCCTATCTCCCTACATCCCTAAAGCCACTCATACCCATCTCATTCCCATTATCCCTATCCCATTTGCAAAATTTCCCCAAATCCCAAGTTACCCCAAAAATCAAGTGGCTGTCCCTTGTCCCTAAATTTATCAAATCACAAGTTTTCAAAAGGAAAATTCCACTTGGTTAAAGTCCATTGTTCCCACTGCCCTATTTCCCCATAGTCCCTCCCACACTACCATACATTTGGCACTAAAAAAAAAGTACCCAAATTCTCATTTTCATCTCATACAAGCCAACATACACCTTGCATAGACCTTGGACATCATGGAGACAGATACTGATACATCATATGACCGAGATAGTGATTCCACCACTGAGTTACATGCACCTAGAAGGCCTCATAAGAGTGGCAGACATGTGAGAGAGGAGCCCACCTCATTGGCTGAATTGCAGGCTTGTCCACTTGCCATGGCATGTTTTCAACAACAGTCATGTTATCAATTTTGTGAAATGATTGCTAGGATCCATTATCATTAGGAGCTAGCCCGTTTGTTTGTATTGCATTTACATGATGGTCAGGTAACCCTTGCCAGTGTAACATTCACTCTAACACCGGAAAATATCTCTCAAGCAACCGAAATACCAAATGTGGGAGAACAGTGGAACAAAAGACAACATGTGGAAAGAGTGCATTATGAACCATATATCAGGCCTAGCTTTGTGAAACAACTCAGCAGAGTGTTTCCTTTCCGGTTCCTAAAGGATTCCTATGCGCCTCTGATGAAACTCATTATCAGATATTTCAGTTGTGAGGGCCGGTTTTCACGCCTCTATGCCTATCATATCAGGTTATTGATGCATTTCACCAGGGTGAGGATGATGAACCTCCCTTATTTCATGTGCCAGAACATCGAGAGAATGACCACTCTCATGAAAAGGAAAACTCCCAAGCAGCAGTACAACAGTATTTATCACTATGCACTCATTAAGATCGTGGTTGTGCATCAGCTTGGATTGCAGGGTATTTCATGGGAGGATTTCATTTCCCATGATTTCTTCACAGCTCCTCAGGTTCCTCCGGAGGTTGTTCATGATGCAGGTGAACCTTCACATCAATATGGAGGTCAGGAGGCAGAGACTACTAGTGTGCCGATGTATATCACTTATCAAAGAGGCACTAGAGGATTATTTGCAACAACCCGGCGAGTACTATCTCCACCTGGGGTGGAAGGGGTCTCGTTTCTGTCATTAGCAGCATAGGTACAGGTAAAGGACAGAGGTAAGAGGCATATTTATGATGAGGGGCCTTCAAGAGGCAAAGATACAGGTTTCATACTCATTGATGAGGATTTGAGCTCTCCAAGCTCAAAGTTGAGAGAGACTATTCAGGAGCAGAAGGCGGAGATAGACACATTGACCATCAAGTTGCAGAGATCCCAATGGATTATAAACTACCTGGAGCAGAAAAACAAACAATTGGAAGATCAGCAAACAATCATGGAGTTGCAAAACATCTGTGAGAACCGGCAAGCTGCCCAAAGAAGCCAAACCGAGATGACATCCATTGAGCGAGAGATTGAGGCTGATAGAGAGACTTGGCTTGAGAGGGTCAATATTCATCTTGAGAAGCTGTTGGAGAAGGCAAACAAGGAAAATAATATGTTGAGGCACATGAAGAACCATTATTGGGCGCGAAATCATGTTTGCAAAGCGCGAATCAAAATTCTGAAGGCAAAGCTAAGGAGGGCACTAAAGCGTCGCAAAAGGCATGATAGACTCCAAATTTTGGCCGAAGCTTCTTTGGCTCAGCATAGTGCTTGATGGTGGACATTCAGCCCAAATTTCAAGAAATTTGGGAAACATTTTGTCAATTTTGAATTTTTTTGGCCTTAACACAGATTTTCCTGCCCGACGTGTAGCGCCACTTGGCGCGCGCTTATAATTGGCAGCTCCTCTTGAAGAAAACTTTGTATTTATAGATTTTTCATCAAAATTTATGCTTGCCTACCCATTACCTAAGGATTTTGACAATTTTTGGGTTGCTTGAAGGGTCAAAAACACCTTAAAAATGGCCTTTCTGCCACTTTTTGGACACATAGGAAGCAGTGTTGGGAAAACTCATTTTTGGAGGGGAAAATGGAAACCAAATTCAGAAATTCCACTTGGGTTGGAAATTAGACAACCATAGATTTCCAACAAGCTATCCTGCACTCAATTTGGACTCCAGGAAGGCCCTCAAAATCAGCTCCAAAGTGGCACGACGCATAGAGATTTCAGGCACGGCGCATTGGGAAATTTGGCCTAGTTTTCACTCAGTAACTCAGTTTTTCGCCTAGTTTGGGCCAGTTTGACTTTTTTATCTTCATATGTACAACTCTTGATGTAAATTGATGTAATTTCATGGCTTTGATGTAATTTTGTCACATTTTTACTCATGTAAGTATATTCATTCACCAAAAAGTGAATTCTAACTGAATGAATCAGTTTCCTATCTTATAGAGGCAAGTTGTTCCACTGCCTATTTTCCAGTTCTTAGTTTAGATCTTGTTGAAACAGCTCCTAAAATAGTGAGCTCGACCCCTAGAGGCATGGGGATGATTTATGCTTGTCTATATCTTGTAGTTTTTCAGTCATTTTCAGGGTTGGACACTTGGGATTGCTTTGAGCTTCATTGTACATTTCATCTCTGCATTTTGGCAAAGGAATAGACCAGGGTTTGCAGCACTCTTTGGGATCCATGTGGCTCTATGTTTTGATGGTGTGTTTCTCTCTATGATTGTAAGTTTACTGAAGTTTCATGTGTATCATTTTCCTTCTCCTTTCTTCTTAAATTAAACAAACAAGTAATAAAGGTGGAATTCATTAGATTTTGTAGTGCTCTGCCTTGAAGCTTTGTTTAATTTTCCATGTTTTCAACAGTCTAAAGAGGATTCTTGAATGCCTCTTTCCCTCTTCAACACATCACCAGTCTAATCTATCCATTTCATTCAATTTCAAAGCATCAAAACAATTGCCTTCCTTGCCCCATTCAGCTCTCTGCAAAACTGATCATTTCGTGGACCCAAAAACTGCCTTTCCCTTTGATTCCAACAAAAACGCTCAAAATCAAATCAAACTCTTTTATATGTATACCTAGCCTAAAATTAGCCTTTATTTCAAGTCATCTCAAGCCTCATTGATTATTTTAGCTGAGATTGACCCAGAGAGAGCCCTCTTCTGATCTGGTAGGGCTAGCTACCAGATTGAGCGTGGTTTGATGTTACCCTAGACTCTGCTTTAGCCTTGACACAGAGGTGGATTTAGGCAATAACGAGACGAAGTGGTTCAATCATATGTAGGCTAGGTTTTTAATTCTATATGGAGGTGTTGTATTTAACCAGAATGATCCACTATACATGAAATTTGTCAGTTTTTGAGTTAGGAAAATTCCTCAGTTTATTTCCAAATGGAAGTGACCTCTATTTGAAATTTGGGGTTTATACGAATTGACCTCGAATCCTTCTATTTGGCCATAGAAATTGGAATTTGTATATTTTCATCCATACATTTGGATTTCACAAATTGTTTTATTTGCATATTTTATAGATTCATTCACTAGACTATGTAGGTTATTTTTACGTTGACCCCCTTCGCTCCTTCATTACAATGAATGACTGAATTCATTTTACGGCATGGTAATTTTTCCTGAGAGTTCTTGGCGTCAATTTTTTTTTGGCTACTAATTCCATTTACTATGAATTCATATTCATCTTTGTCTAAAATAGATGAGGAATTTTATTATCTTCAGTCCATAAAGGTTTGTGTTACTGCATATAAATTATCTATATGCCTTCCATTTATTTTATAAAGGTGATAGTTATCATTCCTTTTTATTAATTTTGTCCTGCATCTAATTGTTTGTTACTTCTCGGTAACGGAGAAAAGACAAAATTATGCACATGTTACCGTCACTGTATACAACATTTTCAATTTGAATTTATCTTCTGATTTATTTTCATATTCTCACTTATTGTTAATACTCTGCACATGTGGAATAATATGAGTTTGACTTATTCCACTCAGAACTTAATTATGAAAAAAAATTTCATATTAATTTTTCCCATTTTGGAAATAATAGGGGAATCCTTCTTCCGAGATTATCGTATGCTTCAACCACTCTATATAATACTAATCCATTGACAGGATACCTATTCCCTCAAGTCAATATTGTGGTTATTCCAGTATTACATAAATTTCTATCACCTATAAATTTATGTTCTATTTCATCCACTTATTATTTCCAATTTC